>OY292403.1:2508388-3108388 GCA_958496205.1 Idaea biselata | reverse complement strand
TACATACTATGGGTATTAGACAACGGATATACTATGTACATATTATCTTACACATAACATTATCTTTAGATCATAGGATATCGATGATGTGGTCTAAGAAGTTTGCGAAATGCATACATTTCTTGCCTAAATCTAGCCTTGCATAAAAAAATTAATAGCTGAACCGATTTGGCTGGTACCAGCCGGTAGCCTGGCAGGTAGCTTAGAACCAGGAGACAAACATAGGCTACATTTTTTTTGTTTTTTTTCCCTAGAGTGTCTATAAGGCGGAACAAAGTTAGCTGCGTCAGCTAGTTATGATTAAAATATTACCTCACATTCGAAATCCCGATGCGCTCTAGTAGTGTAAATAGATCGAATCCCCAAAGCGGCTGTAAGGGCGAGTGCAGAGTCTCGTTTGTGAGGCGGCAGTGTGGACGTGCCTACGACCAGAGCCTTAGCTAAGGCCACTTCTACGGGCAAGTTTGATAGAGCGCGTCCTAAAGGCGTTAGCTTCTCGTTTGGTGTCAGGGCTCCCTGTAATATCAAAGTTTTATTCATTTACTACCTGTATCACGTGGTTTTATCAGCACATGACCAGTTCCCGTGGGAATTCAAAAACCCTTTCTTATTGGATGCCTGCATCATATAAAGAAGACATCTCCCAATTCACGGTCTGAAGGCATGGGACATTTGCAAATCTGGAGTAGGCTGTCTTGGCATCTTACTGCCTAACGTTAAAAAAAAGAGTTAAGAAAAGAGTCAGTTTAATATCTAGCGATTGTTTCCATAACGCGAAAGAGTTGTATAACTATGAAAACAACCGTTGTATGTTGAACTGACACATTAATGACTCCACTCCGCTCACAGTGGAAAGCCGGCATAAGAGAAGGCTTGATACAATGGGACAAATTAGGCGACTAACAAAGTAAATCTTGAATCCAGTGGAAACTGAGGATTTTACATGGGCGGGGTGGCTGGCTCATTATTTCGTTGATTACTCGGATTGGATTCGACCTTCCTTTGAAACAGAGCTATCCAATAGTAAAAACCAAATTTCAGCGATGAGAGGGGAACTCTAGACACTTCAGGGGCGCTGTAGGGTTCCATATCAGTGTAGTTAGTACCTAATGGTAGACTCACATGTTGCTTCAGCTCTAGAATAGCGTTCTCGACGGTCTCCAAGGGTGGAGCGTCTAGAAACGGGAACCGTCTGACGTCGTTCACTCCGAGCGAACTCATGAGCAGGAAGAGCGATGAGAGGGGAACTCTAGACACTTCGGGGGTGCTGTAGGGTTCCATATCGGTGTATAGAGCTTCGGAGTAAATGCGATAGCAGACGCCGGGACCTGGTGAGAGTAGAACGCATGTTTTATAAGCGTTTGTTGTTTAGTAAGTAGTGATTTAGTCTACATTGTTTCACGCTCATAGAGAATATGGAAGAATGGCGGTTCATCAAAATCTCAAAACATATCACCCTTTCCCTTCCTTAAGTCGTTTTCATTCATTTGTTGCCTGGAAAAGATCGCCTATAGGCAATAAGGCCGCCCATTGTACTAGTTTAATTTAAAGTTTTTCTTTCTATTATTTCTTGTAATTTTTGTACAATACAGCGTTAACTATTTATCTCACCCGTTTTCTTCAGAGGCTGCCTCAGTTTTTTATTATATTCGTAATAATTACGAAAAAAAGGTCATTCAACAGGTCAATTGGTTCCGTAATTTTTGAGTGTCATAACAAAACTAGACCGATTAGATTTCTTCAAGTTACATCATCGACCTCATCGTAGCTTCCCATCAGGTGAGATGGGGTCAAATGCAAGCCAATCTCATGTAAAAAACGACTTTCTACTTACAAAGTTCACTAACTTTTATATTAATACTAGCTGACCCGGCAAACGTTGTTTTGCCTTATAAATTATAGATAGTATCCGATTCTGAGACCTACTGAATACGCATATAAAATTTGGTAAAAATCGGTCGCGCCGTTTCGGAGGAATACGGTAACTAACATTGTGACATGGAAATTTTATATATTAGATAGCTGACCCGGAAAACGTTGTTTTGCCTTATAAATTATAGATAGTATCCGATTCTCAGACCTACTGAATACGAAAATAAAATTTCATAAAAATCGGTCAAGCCGTTTCGGAGGAGTACGGTAACTAACACTGTGACATGGAAATTTTATATATTAGATATTAGCAGCATTGTTTACATGCGTTATGCTTACCAGTTCTCCCAGCACGGCCTTTTCTTTGATCAGCACTCGCTTTTGAAACCCAAAACTCTTTTAACCTCTGCATTTTAGTTGTGGAATCGTAACTCATTTCTTTTACCTAAAAGCGGAGTTTTCCCAATCAACAATTTATCAACGCACTACGTATCAAGGGATTACTAGATCTCTTTCTCACGAGTCTGAAAGACCTCGAAAGGTACGGCGGTCTTAAAATGCCTAATATAATAAAGCAATGCCATTAAAACAATAAATAAAAACGGCCAAGGGACTCGCGGTTCCGTACCACTATCACAATTGGGAATGGAACCCTAAAATGAACACTGGACCAACCAATCCGTTAACGCAAAGCGAACGTTAAGTCTATCACTGCAGCACTAGATGGCGCTAGTAGTAAAAATACATCGCGGTATCGTTGCGTTTTTCTGTCCCTAAATCACGTTTGTTGTATGGGAGTCCCTCTTAAATATTTGTTTTATTTTGTTTATAATATTTGTTGTTATAGCGGCAACGGAAATACATCATCTATGAAAATTTCAACCGACTAGCTATTATGGTTATGAGATATAGCCTGGTGACAGACTGACAGACAGTGAAGTCTCAGTAATAGTGTCCCGTTTTTACCCTTTGGGTACAGAACCCAATTGGAACAGTGGTACAGAACCCTTCGTGCGCGAGTGTCGCACTTGGCCGGGTTTTAATTTTTATTTACTTTAGTCTTACCTTGCCAGAGTCTACCACGAATCGAATTCCGTCAATGGTGACTGATGTTTCAGCTATATTCGTTGAAACTATACATTTTCTCACGCCCTCTGGTGGGTAATCAAATACCTTTAAGAAAAGAAAAGAGGATTATTAATAACTAGCTGACCCGGCGTACTTTGTTTCGCCTTAGAGGCAAAAAAAAGTATGCTTTGTCCGTCTCCTGGTTCTAAGCCAATTTTTAGCCAATCGATTCAGCCGTTCTTGTGTTATAAATAGTGTATCTAGATAACATAGTGTATCTAGATAACTTTTATACAGATAGACTAGCTGCCTCCCGCGGTTTCACTCCCGTGTAAATATCGGGTTCAAAAGTAGCCTATGTTACTCAGGGTGAATTTAGCTTTCTAATAGTGAAAGAATTTTTGAAATCGGCATAGGCATTTTTGAGTTTATTCATTACTAGCTGCGCCCCGCGGTTTCACCCGCGTAAGTCCCAATCCCGCGAGAATATCGGGATAAAAAGTAGCCTATGTGTTATTCTAGGTCTTCAGTTATCTATATTCCAAGTCTCATCGCAATCGGTTCAGTAGTTTTTGCGTGAAAGGGTAACAAACATCCATCCTCACAAACTTTCACATTTATAATATTAGTAGGAAGGATAAACATACACGCACACACATATAGATATAGATTATGCGTATCTACAACAGGTGTATTTTTAGTCGAAATGCTTTTTAAAAATTAGACTCCCAATGTTGGCAAACATGCTATTAGAAATATTATCATATAGGATAGTGGAAAACCATCTTACTTTATCCTGTTCAGCTAGCGACAGACCACTGTGTAGAGGTAAAACAATCCAGTTTTTAGTTTTGTCTGCGTATTGTTGCGCTGCGTCGCAAATCGCCGTTATTTCTTGAACCCCAGACATAAACACTAGTAGATCGCCTCTTTCATCCTCTGGAACGAATAAAATTAAATTCGTATCGGATCCTATTTCATTAGAAATTCTTTCTATTTCTAAATATTCTTTATTTTAATTTTTGTATTGTGTAGTGTTTGTTTTATTATTATTTTAATTAGAAAATAAAAGAAAATAAAAAGGTAGATGCATTGTCATGACAGATATAGGTTTTATGGCATAAGCATATTTGCTCTAATGTCTTTATCCAGGGAGAAATTTTTTAACTACGTTTGTATGGAGAAAGAGAATGGAGACTATCCTCTTAAAAAAAAACTTTAAACAACGCCTGGCACGGTCAATACCGATAATTTGTGTGGTAAAAAATCATTTTCTCGAGCTCCTCCGTGCTTCCGAAGGCACGTTGAGGAGTTAGCAGGCGTACTTATTTACTTCTTTTTTCTTGTTATGTAGTTGTGTTTTTTTTTCCTTTCTTTCAGTTGGTCCAGGATGTTATCTCTGATGTCTTTAGTCTGCAGTCTTTAGGTCAAGTAAGAGAAAAAAACACACAAAAGAAGAACGCGATAAATATTATAGGTACCTATACTAGGGTATGCTTACTCGGGTATTTACTATCTATCAGCTGCATAATTTGAACATAAGGTTGTGGGTCGAGCCTGTCGTCTCTACTTGGCTTCTCGTCTACGAAAGGCGGTTTATAGTTCAAATCGATTGGATACAACCTTCCTGGTACCTGTAAATAATATTGCGGTATTTATTTAGCGACATTTAAACTGCTTTTGAAAATAGTGTAATATGAAACAAACAATATACGGGTCGAATTGAGAACCTCCTCCTTTTTTGGAAGTCGGTTAAAAAAAGCTTTCCAAAATCTATATCCAACAGGATTTGAACCTGCAACCCTTATAAATCCATTGTAATGCGTCTTTTCGCTTGCACCACAGGTGAATAAATTAAGGACTGCATGTCTTCGTGTTTTCGACTCACACTATAGAGTCTGAGTGCAAACAATGGGTCTAATTTTAATAATATATTCCTATGTATATGTTAAGATGCAATATCAGATGTGTGCGTGCACCCGCTGCACATATCTGTCACACGGACAGTCTAATTTACATAAAAACGAATACAATTTTGAGATGTAGCTTCCAATCAAGTTGAATTAATTCTCATATATTATATTAAGTATACATACATACATAGATAAGATTAGATTCATTTTTCGGAAAATGAGTTGAAAAGTAGAAGCAACCAACAACCAATCTTTACTTACTTGTATAACAACAACGGACTCGGCAGAGAAGTAATCTTCAAACAGTTTAATATTGATAGTAGCTGACATAAGTACTAGTTTGATATCAGTACGGGAATGGATGAGGCATTTGAGGACACCGAGCAGGAAGTCACCCATTAGATGCCTTTCATGGATCTCATCTAGTATTATAACGTCGTAGTTTGGCAGGTTCTCCGAGGACATCTGAAATTAGATCCCGTTAATACTCCGTTTTTTAATATTTGTAGTGAAAACAACCATGTAAGTTTAAAATATTTCTGAAACTAGGTTAATGAACCTATATAAAGGTAATGATAAAGGTATTTGACTGCCTCTGTGGAGCGTCAGGCGCACCTGCGACGCAGAAGGTAACGGGTTTGATTCCTGCTGGGGACAAGTGCTGTGACAAATTTTAGTTTTTGTCAAAATTGGGGATGCAGCTCTTTTCAGCATTTTTCGCTATCTCTTATAGTTTAGGATATCCCCTTGAAGGCCCGTTTAAAATACTTTTTTAATAATAATGAAACTTAAGGGGCTATAGTAGGCCAGAACCCAGAACCTTCTATGTCACAGTCGGGTTCATGGTCTACAGATGCCACCAAAATAAAAAGAAATAAAAACTAGTCCTATAAAGCAATGGATTTTGAATCTAGATCCTCGGAAAATAAAGTCTACATTACAAAGTTCATACTATACCTGACCTGTCTCAATAGAAGACCTTCAGTTATGAAACAAATCTTAGTATCAGACGTTTTACTCTTCTCGAATCTTATTTGGTAGCCGACTTTAGTTTCAAATTGAGTTAGCATTTCGTATGCCACTCGTTTCGATAGCGAAACACAGGCGATTCTTCTTGGTTGAGTGCATGCTAAAAGAAATTAATATTAAACTGATTGATTCCTGATTCTTACAAGTAAATGGTAGGGGTTTTTACACAGAATAGAAGTGGATTTGACTACTATCTGACATGAAAATAAGACAATATAATATCATCACTTACCATCAGGTAATATCATCATCATTATGGTCTTTAGTTTCGCTGAGCCTTTTTCCGCACTTAGCCTCACAATTGGGCCATTGTACGTGATTTCTTAGAGGGCTTAAGACGCCACGGGAGCCTACCCCGCATTGGCGAATATCCCATGCCTTTGGACCGTGGTTTATCCTAGGACATGTCGGTTTCCTCACGATGTTTTCCTTCACCGTAAGAGCGATGTTAATAGCGCACTTAAATTTTTCTTAAATAAAAAGACATTGGTGCGCGGTCGGCCTGGATTCGAAACCACGATCTTCGGAATGAAAGTCGCGGTATCTACCACTAGACCAACACCGCTCGATTTGGTCTATGATTATGGTCATTATCATTATGGTCTATGATGTATCTAGAAGAAGGGAGATGGAATAAGATCCAACCCGTCTTCCTTAGTTGCTGCACTAGTCTGCGTATCGGAACATGGGCAAGTCCAATTGGTGCAACAATTGGTGGTGTGGTGGTGTGGTTTCGAATCCAGGCCGACCGCGCACCAATGTCTTTTTCTTTAAGAAAAATTTAAGTGCGCTATTAACATCGCTCTTACGGTGAAGGAAAACATCGTGAGGAAACCGACATGTCCTAGGATAAACCACGGTCCGAAGGCATGGGATATTCGCCAATGCGGGGTAGGCTCCCGTGGCGTCTTAAGCCCTGTAAGAAATCACGTACAATGGCCCAATTGTGAGGCTAAGTGCGGAAAAGGCTCAGTGAAACTAACTAACTAATTGGTGCAACAACTTAGGCACCGAAGCCTCTCACTAAGAAACCCTTTTGGGTCAGACCTCAGGGAGGAGATAGGGTAACCCTTTTCTTTGCCAGGGCTACACAGCTAAGACTCCATCATCATCCGAGCGTTGTTCCCGGTTGCATCTCTCTCGAGAGCCCGGGGTCCGCTTTCCACTTGGCCCAAGCCGCCGAAATGCGGGAATTGACGTCACAATCGATGTCGCCGGACTCGTGAAGCACAGATCCCAAGTACTTAAACTGGTCTGTCTGCTCGACCATGTGACCGTCTACGCAGACAGGTGTGGGATCTGTGGTATTGCTAGCCAAGTATTCGGTCTTCGCTACGTTGAGTTGCAAACCGCCGTTCTCAAGTGACTCTTTCCACGCATTTACACGCCTTCCAAGCCGCCCCTTATCCGAGTCCCCTAGCGCAATATCATCAGCATACATGAGCATTCACGGGGGCTGCTCGTGTGTGTCTCGGATGATTACGGACAGTGCGTCCAGAATTACGCTAAACAGAAACGGACTTAGGACGGATCCTTGGTGGACTCCGACTGTAATGGGGAAAGATTTAGTGTCACCAACAGCAGTTCGCACCACTGAATCGGAATTTCGGTACATGTCCCTGATGGTTTCAATATAAGTTTCAGGCACCCCTTTGGACCGCAGCGCCCACCAGATCATCACGCGAGGAACACAGTCGAAGGCCTTCTGCAAGTCCAGGAACAGAAAATGCAGAGGCGTATTCTTCGATCTGTATTTCTCCATTTCGCTACACAGCTAAGACTAAATCTTACCAATGTTTTGAAAACCAGCTTCATGCAAATATTGTGGAACTTGTGTAGATTTACCACAACCAGTGTCACCAGCGACCACCACGACTCTCTCATTTTGAACAGCAGATACTATTTCATTTCTAAAAAGATAAGTAACACTGATTATAACTAGCTATCCTGGTTTAAATTATCAGATTTATCCCGACCTGAGTATTCTACAAGTATAACCAGGTTGGTCTATCTATTTGTCAGGTTTGAGCCACAACAAATTATTGTTTGGAAGATTAGTTACCTATATGCAGCGACAGGTAAATCCCTCTGAGCCTGCCTTAACTTCTTCAGCTTATCAAACTTCTCTTTATTCTTAAAATCAATATACACAGAAACTATGTTCAGAAAGGCTTCAAAAAGGTTCTTGTCAAGTTTCCGCCCTTTACTATCATCTCTAGCGATATCCACGTACTTTATATGTGTGCTAAAATTGATACAATCGAATTTACTGAAGTTATGAGTCGATTTTGAGTCACTTTTTACTTCAACGATAGGTTTACAAGCTTTCTTCAAAGTGGCTTCGTACTTCTTCATAAAAACCCAAAAATCATCTAAATTGTTAGCAACAGTGTTGCTTTCATTGCTGTATAAGATTATTTTATTCAAATCTCGTTTGTAATCGAGAAAACTGAATTCTTTTGAGGTAGAAGGAATAGGGCTGGTTTTTCTATGTTTCCGTTTATCACTTTCGGAGTAAGGTGAGCGTTTGCGTTTGTGATACCTTGAGGTATCCGGACTTCTACCCATTTTCAATAACAGAAGAGATTCTATCGTATAATGCGAATGTTATTTATTCGCTGCAAGTTTTTGATTTTGTTGGACTTTGTTTTGATTTGTTTTTTTTTATTTCTCTTTCTCACGTGTTGCAAGAGCAGGCACTCATAAAAAGTTTTAAGATTGTTTTTAAAAAAAATTAAGTTCAGATTGCTTGTTCCATTAAAAAAATACTAAATCAAAATACAGGCAATTGTAATTAACAATCAACATAATTGATTTTGCAGGAAAACGGTGATAGTAAAAATTTATAAAAATCATTATTGTTGTTTATTTTAAATTAAGGACGCTACACACGTTTAGATTTCTACGATTTATCGTTGCGAGAAAACTGTACGTACAGTTTAATCGCAACGCCCTAGTGCCTACACACGTTCAGTTTTATCAGTTGCGATTTCTTTTCGCTTGAAGAAACACGTATTATGACTTATTCGAATGAATAATTTTAATATAAATATTCAAAACTCAAAACTTAAAATTATTTATTCATTTAAAACAGCGGTCGTCACACTTTTCTGGCCAAGGGCCACACAGGACAATGTGGGTATCAGCACCGGGCCGCAGAGTAAGGGCGTATGCCTACTTATACGTATTCGGTTAATTCTGTTATTTATTTCGCCTTAGGAAAATTGAAAACAAAATCATACATATTTTTAACCGCCTTCAAAAAAAACGAAGAGGTTCTCAATCTCGCGTATGTTTTTTTTTTGGGATGTTGTTCACCGATTACTTTTAGACGGCTTGACTGATTGAGATGATTATTTTTTTTAATTGCAAGGTGGGAAGCTTCGAAATAGGCCCGAATGGTTCTGACCTGATCTGGACCCTTATTTTTGAATCGCTCGTGCGATTTCGGGCAACCTAAATAGCTTTATTTCTGTTGTTTTTTGTTTAATGTCGGTCTCCTGCGGCGAATGCTTGAGACCATTTATTGCGATCGTGCGATTCACATGGAAAAATTGCCGATATCGAACGAAAATCAGAAGAAATCGAGCTATTTAAATTACTCGAAGTGGCAAAAACGATTCAAAAATAGAGCCCCTGATCATCGGAGATCGAACCGAACCAGATTGGTCCACAAAATCTAGTAAATATTTCACTTTCGATCAAAGGGCTTTAATTTTGAGCAGATTGCGCTATAACTGATGAAACAAAAAATAATTTAATAAAATTAAAAACCAACTTCAAATGCGAAGAAAAGTAATAGAAATTCGTAAAAAAATCAGTGAAGTCTGAAGTCGGGCAGATGAATTATAAACAAATCCTACGTAAAACTGCACGACTTTAAACTTCAGGCGTTATTTTACGATTTTTTATTAGTTTTCGTTTTCGAAATCGGCTTTTATTAGAATAATTAGAAAAAGAAATGTATAAATAATGTAATTATAATTTAATAAATAATTATGTTTTTGAACTTTTTAATTATTGCTTGTGTATATCGATATCTTTGGGACTACATGCAATCCTCATTCTTCTGAATGTGTCGTTCAGTGTCTTCTAAATTAGCTGAAAGACGACTGCGGTATTTGTTTTTCAAGAAACTTATTTTCGAAAATGAAGTCTCACAGAGATAAGTCCAAGGAAATAAAGTTAAAACAAATTGTGCGCAGTCTTGTAGGTAAACGTTTTTAGTTGCTAGGTACTTTTTCCAAAATGAAATCTGTTTTGATATTTTTTATGTAGCCTTGTATCTCACGAGCGCGGGTTTAGCTTAATTATGTAGGTAGCTTTATTGTCCTTGTATCAAGTATGTTGTCAGTGAGAGCTCGCGTGCCTTCAGCATACACATACAAATTCGCGTCAAAATCCCAAACCTTTACTTAATTGACTATTGATATAATTTGTTTTGTCGCGCGCGGGCCGCACAAAAACCGGCCGCGGGCCGCAGTTTGACGACCACGGATTTAAAACGTATATTATACACACATACGTACGTTTTGAAACGTCGAGATTTTATTTTACCGAGGTTTCGGAACGCGCCCTCCGATGAGAAGAAACCACAAGAAACTCATGGGGTTTTTTTTTCAATTATTTTTTTTATCATGTTTTTTAATACAATCGTCATAATAAATAAAATAAAATTGATAATATTTTTCCACAAGCTGTTCTTAGGAGCCGATTCTATTGATAGAAGCCCAAAAATGAGTAATTTACTACATTCTGGGATGCTATTCTGCTCATAATTTCGAAGGTTCTCCTAAGATCTTCACCGAGATTTTACTCGGGACTCTCAGCTTCCAAATAAAAAAAGAATTATCGAAATCGGACTTCATATGCCGGAGTACGGCGTGAAACAATCCCCGAAGTATCAACTACTAGGTAAACTGTGACAAAACTGATAGCTCTTCAGTTTTATCTATGCGATTTCGATTTGATCGTCAGTTGAACTGTACAGTTCTCAGATTTGCCTACACACGTACGATTTATCGTGAAGATTTCTCGCATACGATTTATCTGTAAGATAAATCTAAACGTGTGTAGGGTATTATAGGGAGATAGAAAGAAGTTTATGCTGTAAAATCAAAGCTACAAAAAATTGGTACAAAAATTGGCGAAAGTACAAATATTGGCAACATTTGAATATAATGTCAAAGTCAAAATTTTTTTTTCAACTTGAGCTTGGATAAATAGCCAGTGTCATGAAAATCTTACTGACAGTGACAGTGGGAGTTCCATTATATTTTTTTCCGATTTAGGGCATCACAGTGGTTTTTCGATATACCCAAAATATTGATTCTTTCTTCTTCTTACTTCTGCTTTTTCTTCTTCGTTATTCTTTCAATGTTTCCGTCTGTCGCGTCTTGGTAACCACCGCGTACGTCGTAGTCCCCATCTCCTTCTGCAGAGTAGCTGTGTGGTCTCGTTGGGTAAGAAAATCTGTTCATGATACCGCTGCTGCAGTGCTTTGAACTTTGTTCGATTCTTTTCTCTCTATCTATGGCAGGGTAGTTTGTCTCTGATTTGGTTCCGTCCGCCATTGCGGTCCGCCATTTTGCTTGGTCGGAGAGTGAACGTAAAAACTAAAGCAGATGTATTTTGTTGTGTCTAGCAAATATTTAGATTTGATTTAGTGCATAGAAACACTAATGGCTTGTTTAAATACGTTAAAGTTAGAAATAAAGACCCTAGAGCAAGTGTTTCCAAAAAGCCATGAACGGTTTCAGATAATGTCAGCTAGTGTCGACGAACTGACCTGCAGATTCGTTGGCAGAAATGGAAAGAAATATGAAATTCACGCAAATATTACGGTAAGTCAGCCTTTTCAAATGATTCCCTACCTTCAGAGTAAGTTCTAAAGTGAATGTGTGTTATTGATTTACTGTTTATCGGGACAAAGGGTCGTTGTTTATGAGGGCTGGGCTGTCAACAATGGTTTGCGGAAGTCGAATACATTTCCTTGCTGTGTGTAGCACGTTTTCATGTTTTCTGTGAATAAATCTACACATAGACGAGTAGCTCAATTAAATTCCTGGAAAATTTCGAGTGGTAATGACTCGAAACTGTGTATTACTTTCGAACATTGATCGCGGGATGCCGTGTCTAATTTATCGATCATTGCAGTCCCATCTTGACACTCCGTTGCATTCGTGAACCATTAAATACAGCTATTCTACAGTGTAACATCTGTATTGTTTGGATAACGGTATGCTTGCTCGCTTTTTGGGACAAAGGCTGTTAGTCATCCTTCCTACCTACCTGCTTTTTGTCATTAAACCCAATAGAAACAAGATTTATTGCCTACCTAATTTTTCTTAGCACAATTTTGTATTCACATTGATAACTTTAGTAACTACAATGTAAAGTTCAGTATCAATTGATTAGGTAGGTACCTAGCTAGGTATACTATAAACTACTCCAATGCAATATTTTGTCAGTTAGTAAGCCCTCAGTCCTCACAATAGTTAACTATGTGTTGTTATCTTACTCATAGTTTTATCAACATTCACTGAACTTATAGTTTATTTTGGTAGAGCTATTTGATAAACAATGTTGACATTAGGAATTCTGTAGGGCTATTACTTAACACTAATACATTTGATATTTGATATACAGTAACTATTTTATCAGTGTATGTATTATTGACCTTTTCGTCTAATTGAGGATATTTTATACACTGCAAGTAGCTTATAATTCATGCTTTTTGTGGCACTGTAGTGTTGTAGGTAATTGTAATTTTTTATGGGCTTTTACCGCATATAGACCTCTTCAAATTGGGTCCTTTTTGCATGATGGATGATCCATTATGTTAATGGAAGAACCAGCCCAGCTCATCCATAAATATTGCCACTAAATGTGGTTTATTGATTAATTTGTGGAAGGCTTTCTACATCACCAATAGTTCCTAGTCTAATCTGTAGTGTTTGGGTCATTGTTAGGTGGAGTAGTATGTATGCATAATCTATATCTATAAAATGCTTTGTCCTGAGTGACTGATCAACGTAGATCCTAAACCGTTAATAGTAGAGAGCTGAAATTTGGAGAGTGTGTTCTTAATATGATGGATGCATCAGACAAGAAAGAGTTTTTCGAAATTACCTAGGGATTGGTACTTATGCAGGTGAAACTGCGGGACTCAATTAGTAAATAATACCTACAATATTCATGTCCTTAAAAAGGTCCTCTATTTGTTTTTGTATTGTTGTGCTATAAATATTTGGTTGCACAACAATATGATAATGTTGATGACCTCTGTGGCGCAACGGGTGAATACCCGACTGCAACATGGTTGTGAGTTTGATTCTCGAGGGATAAGTATTTATGCTGACCATAAATGCTTTTTCTGTGTATTTTCTACTAGCTGCGTCCCGCGGTTTCTCCCGCGTAAGTGCGTATATAGAAAGAAAGCTTGAAACTTATAAGCGCTTGTCAGCGCTGGTCCGTTCTACACAAAGGAAGCAGGTTGAGGTAGAATGTCGGACTCATCGGACGATGTTATGACGTCAGCCGCCCAGCGCTGACCAGCGCGTGTTGAAGCTTGTCGGCACCGATCAGTGCTTATCGGCGCGGGTTCATACATTTTCCTGCGCGGGTCACCAGCGCTCAGAAGCGCTGGTAAGCGCTTGTCAGCGCTTGTACGTTTCCAGCTTTCTTTCTGTATATGGCCTAAGTCCCGATCCCGTGGGCATATCGGGATCAAAAGCCTATGTTACTCCTCGATAATGTAGCTTTCTTTTGGTAAAAGAATTTTTGAAATTGGTTCTGTAGTTTTTTACTTTATTCATTACATACATTTCAAACACACACACACACACCTACAAATAAAATATTTCCTCTTTATAATATTAGTGTAGATGTGTAGCCATATCTCTACCTCTATTTACAATAAATGTAATAAAATCATTTAGTACTTATTATCTAGTACCCATAGTACAAGCCTAGTTGCTTTGGGGCTAGGTGCTTGCAACATCCTGCAATATTTATTTCTTGATTTAAGTGCAGCCAACATTGATTGGCAACTTCCTTGACTGAAAAACTTGAATGTTCACTGAAGAGATGAAGAATCAAGTAAACCTACATATTCTATTTTAGGTAGGTACTAGGTAGGTAGGTCTCGCACTTTAAATTAGAATACTTTGAATGCAAATTATAGTGAATATTTTTCAGTTAATTATGAATAACATTTAATAGGTACCAATATTATTCATGAACTTATGAATAATAATTCTAAACACCGTCATTTGCATTAATTTTATTGATGTAAACTGAACAGACTTCAATGTTTAAATTTTGGTACAAATATTTGTAAATGGGCCCTGTGCGTGCAAGTCATAATTCTGTTAAGAATTCTATTATAAACTTAGAAAATTAGGAAGACATGATCAGGTATGGATGACCACCAGCTGATCATCAGCTAATGGGGTGCCACGCGCAAAGCTGTTTGCAGAGGATTGCCCAGTTGCATCCCTCTTGGGAGCTAAACCGCATATTGTTTTTATTTATTTAGGGTTGGCGCTAGGGCATGAATCCCGGGATCCCGGGATATCGTAATCCCGGGATCTCGGACGCAAAAGTTCGATATTATAATCCCGGGATTGAGTGATTCGATATCGAGATTTGAGCAATTTACTATTTGGGTATAAATTAAGGTTTTTAGCCATATTTTTCCTCATGGAATGATTGAATGGAACTATTAAAATTAAACCCAAATTAGTCTACCCCTGAGGAAGAGATCTGTAAAGATTTAGAAGCGTAGGGAATTGGTAAAATGTTTAAAACAATGAAAGTAACGTGATTCATTGCAATTTTTAAGACAAGTATTTTTTATACAAGCTCACATGCAAACATTTTCTGCTAACATCATTTTAGTGGTGCGCCTAGAATTTGGCGCGAAAGTTTAGACACTTTCGGGTTTAGGCTATTTGTCCGCCATATTTCCAAAATGATGGGGTGGACGGCCCTCGGGGTAACTTATTTACGTAATGAAACCACTAGAGTCTTAAATATATTAAATATTTTATATTTAACACATAAATCCCAGTATCAATCCCGGGATCCCGGGATTGAGCTCTTAATATCGATATCGCCCCGGGATTGAAAACCTTCCGATATTGCATGCCCTAGTTGGCGCAGTAGGTAAGTCATCATTGAGTATACCATCTGCAAATAGATTTGGCAATATTTTTACGGCCAGCCGCCTGCCTGACACCAACCCTCATAGGGACAAAGCTGTTTATCCGCTACCGCACGGGGAGAACTTAAGATTTGCTAATCTATCTCAGATCCCTCAGCCGCCTTAGACGTCACCCACGGGATGAGATGGGGTAACCCTTTTCTATGCCGTGTTGTCAAAAAACGGTTGTCAACCAATAAAAAGACTACACTAGATTGATAATCTTCATTGTTTCATGTGCATTTGAAATCTATACACCTTATTAATAAACATGGAGTAAGGTCAGAGTAGTGAGAATGTGCTTTGTCTTTTTCCGTGACAAGAACTTTCAAAGTTGACAGACAAAAACAAAAAGTGATAAAATTACTTCGACCTTATTCCACGTTTATAAATAAGGCTATATAAGTTTAGGCTGCTTTGATTACCAATTCAAAACAAACACCCATTTGGTGTTACCATGAACAAACAATTCAGGCATTTTGTGGGCTTATGTTAAGAGGATAGTCTCCATTCTCTTTCTCCATACAAACATAGTTTAAATTTTCCTCCCTTGATAAAGACATTAGAGCAAATATGTTTATGCCATAAAACCTATTCTGTCATGACAATGCATCTACCTTTTTATTTTTTTTATTTTCTAATTAAAATAATAATAAAAAATAAAAAAATAATAAAATGAAAAAAATAAAAAGGTAGATGCATAGTCATGCATGACACATAAAAGTTTTATGGCATAAACATATTTGCTCCAATGTCTTTATCCAGGGAGGAAAATTTAAACTATGTTTGTATGGAGAAAGAGAATGGAGACTATCCTCTTAATGCATAAAGGCGCTGCGACACAAGTACCGAGGTTTGATTAGCCGATTTTTGTATCCAATTTGCGCGGACATATTCACATTTACCATTCAAGTTGCTTGGGCAAGTTGCATTATGTAAACTTGTAAACGATTCGTTTTCCTTGTCTACACTAATATTATTAAAAGGAAAGATTTGTATTTTTGTGTGTGTGTCTGTATGTTTGTAATCAAAACTACTGGACCGATTTCAAAAATTCTTTTACCAAAAGAAAGCTACATTATCGAGGAGTAACATAGGCTACTTTTGATCCCGATATTTTCACGGGATCGGGACTTACGCGGGTGAAACCGCAGGACGCAGCTAGTATCATATATGCTATGCAATTTGAAATATAATGTCACGTGTGACGTATTTTTCATGCAACCATCACCACTTGTAAAAAAGTAAAATTTGCATATTGAAACTTGCCCAAGCAACTTGACCGGTAAATGTGACGTCACGGATGACGTATTTCGACGCAAGTTGCTTGCAAGTCTTGCGTCGAAATACGTACGACTTTAATTTACACATAGCGATCGAGGTTCAGTACCTACATATTATAAATGTGAAAGTGAGCGTTTGTTGCCCTTTCACGCAAAAACCTCTAAACCGATTGCGATGAAACTTGGTATGTAGACAGCTGAAGACCTCGATTAACACATAGGCTTCTCTTTATCCCGATATTCCTACGGAATCGGGACTTCAGGAGTTCAGAAATTGAAAAATCTAACACTGAAGTAAGTAGTAAATAGAACATAGTAGTAAAACTGTTCTGGTAGATGACGTTCAAACCGACGCGACTCACGCGACCCTTAGAAACAGAGAAGAAGCATAATCGTGTGTTACGTGGTTTCCCGTGTGGCGCAGTGGTTAGCGCACTTGCCCGGCAAGCGTGGTTCGAATCCTGTCACGGGACATTTTTGATGATGCATTTCTCGTTTTAAAACCTAACCTAACACTATTTGCTTTGTACAGGAGACATACCCCACCACACCGCCAGTGTGGTTCGCAGACAGCGAGGATCCTATCGTGACAAATGCTGTACAGATTCTCACCAACACTCAAGGAAGAGACAATCATGTTATAAATCAGGTACGTGCCTTTTCAGCAGATCGTCCAAGGCTGAGAAAACTAAGTTGGTTTGGCTTAGCTAGCTAAAGCTAAGCCAAAACTAACTTAGTTTAGTTGGCGTTGAACGATCGTGCCGGTTTTACAGTTTAAGGGAGATTTTTCATTCTAGTGTAGAGCCCATTATGATCAGGTTATCTATCTGGAGGCACGGTAGTGCCCCCGCCAAGACGAGCCAGCGAAGGGGTCCGTAATTTTTATGCGAAAAACATATGCTCGATTCATGGATGATCGACTGAACGATTGTTCGAATGGACTTTAGTGCGAAACAACATTTTGCCTAAAATCGCTACATCGAATGAACAATTTATCGAAAATTTATTGATCGAGGGACTGCTTTTTCGAAAGTTGATACAAATGTTGTCATTAAGACCAAAATGTTGCCTATCTAAAACGTTCAACAACTGTGAAGTCTTAGCAGTCCCTCGATCAATAAATTTTCGATAAATTGTTCATTCGATGTAGCGATTTTCGGCAAAATGTAGTTTCGCACTAAAGTCCATTCGAACAATCGTTCAGTCGATCATCCATGAATCGAGCATATGTTTTTCGCATAAAAATTACGGACCCCATTACGAACTTATATATCCGCATATAACAGCGGACCCGTCTTCCTTAGTGGCTGCACCGGTCTACATATCGGAACACGGACAAGTCCGCTTGGTGCTACGACTTAGACCGATCGTGGCCGAAGTCTTCCCACCAAATACTAGAACAGGTGTTTGAAAGTAAAGATCTCTTTAAAATTATAATTTAGTCTAAATCTAAAGGTTCAACCACATTGAATTCGTTTCGGTTGAAAGGCACAAAAATGTATGAAGAGTGATTGAACGATGACTTTGAATGATTCGCTTTAATGTTTACACGATTCAATTTTGGATGCTTTATCCAAATTGAACTGCAAAAGGCGTGTAATTTTGGCTTAAAATGATCAAAAAATATAAAAAATCCAAAGTTAACGTAGATTAAAATCGACCTTCTCTAGGTACATTTTCTCTACATTGTATCAAAATTCTAAATTCTCAAATGAACCCCACGACCCCAAGCAACATAAATCGCAATCAAACTCATCTGTGCCCAGAGGGATGATAAACCCCGCGTAAATCTAGCGCCCTTTGTACATAACTTTTGACCCTGATTATGTTGATGTCAATACGTTGTTTTATTTGCTTTTTCACAATTGGGGTGGCTTATTCGGGGTAGGCATGACGACTTTTCACTTCAGAGATAGAAATATAGAAATCTTTATATTAGATTTTTCTTGTTTTCGCGATGTTAGATGGAAATATCTCTATTTCTGCTCCCAATCGCGTTGCTTTTATAAAATAAGCATTTTATCAACTTCCTATGTTTTGATCACAAGTAAAGTGCATCAGAGCAAGAGTACTGGAAAGATACGAGGAGACGTAATTTGTCATATCACCTCATTGATCTAAAAAGTTACAAAGTATGGCCTTAATGGACTTAGTCAATAGAAACTTTACTTTATATTTACTACTAGCTGCGCCCTGCGGTTTCACCCTGGTCCTGATCCCGCGGCAATATTATTATTATTATAAATATTTGTTATTCTAGGTCTCCAGCTATCTCTATTCCAAGTTTCATCGCAATCGGTTCAGCAGTTTTTGCGTGAAAGAGTAACAAAGTCACATACATACAGCTATACATACAGATAGTTTCGCGTTTATAATATTAGTAGGATAGGATGTCTACTTTTAATAGATTTAATTTCGTTTCTTTTTGTATAAATTATTATTAACAGTGGAATAGAATAAATCAGTCCTGTTAATTATTATTTTTGGTTATTAATTATGTATACAAGTTTATAATTATGCTTTATTCCAGGTGGGAATATTGTTGAGGGAGTTGTGCAAGTTACACGGAGTACCGGAACCGCCGGATCTCGACTCGCTGTCATTACCAGTGCATCCTGCACCGCAACAAAGGTAAGTAGTACGTACAATTAGTGATAATTATTGGAGACGACACCTCTAAGTGTTGGGGCCGCGCTTTACGGTGCAATGTGTAAAGCGAAGTTGTGCATTAAGGTGGTTACGCAATCCGGAATATGTTAGCAGTACACGAATTTGAACTACCTATACTGGGGAGCAATACCTACCTCAGAACATTGATTTGGTACTAAAAAGAATAACTCCTTACGGCCTTACAAATTATAGCAGTACAGTGCAAGTTACTGTTGAAGTTTAAGTGTATAATTTGCAATTATTGCATTTATGTTGAAATACAATTTTAGACTATGACAAGAATTGCCCAATCGTCTTTCTGTGGCTTGAACTATTGACTATACAGTCATATGACAAATGACCCTTACTTAAATCCCTGTGTTAGGCTGAGAACGCACTGTGATTAAACGCAAGCGATTTACAAAAAGCTGAAAACGCAGAACCGCGTATCAACACGCAAAATCAGTCACAGAAAAAAACGATAATGCGTGGGCTTGTATAGAAAGCTATGTGTTGCATTTTTTTGCGGTTTCAGACCTACAGACCTCAGGGAAAACGCAGGCGCTTAATCGCAGTGCGTTCTAAGCCTTGGTATTTAAAATGGTTTTGAATTCTCTCTGTACAGAGTTCCAAGCGTGACGTCAAATGGTGCCGAATCTGGCACTGAAGAGGACGAAGAAATGGCTGCGGAGGAAGACGAATCTGAGGGTGAAGATGACTTGCCACTTGAAATGGTCGACGATGCTGGACGTAGCAATAAGGTGAGATTAACTCATTGGCATAGCTGTCCCCGCAGATCTTGTATAGGCGTGCGGGTTAAGCGACGCCTGGCGCGGTCGTTACTTGGGTGGGTAGCCGATAATGTGTGTGGCAAACAATTATTTGCTTCAGAAACCACAGATCAATAGTAATTGGTGCCAGTTCATCATCATTATCCGAGCAATGTTTCCGGTTGCAACCCTCTCGGCAGCCTGGGGTCCGTTTTCCTACTTTTACGACCCCACTTCGCACAATCTTCGCGTCCCGTGCAGCATTTTTACGCATATCAGCCCCTTATGGTCTGGAAAATCCATTAAATTGCACCCCTACCGTCTCCGGGGGGAAGCGATAGGGTATGTGAGGCTCTCCGACCGTGAAGCGGCCGGCCTACTCACTAAAAACCAGACCGGTTCCTCTCTCGCCATGTTGTCAGAATTACGAGTGCACGTTCGTATTCTTCCAGTAGTCCGACGGCGTTGATCTGCTCCACAGATCCCTCTTTTCTATGTGGAGGTCGGCCTCCACGTCTCTAAGGAGGCGCACGGGAAACCACATGCGCCCCGCTCGGAGCCCTGTACGACGACAGACCCCCCCGGGTCTGCCGTCTATGGGTCCATTATGGTGGCATTAAGCCGTCACGACGCTGAAATAATCGCCTGAGGCGTCTTCGGGTGCTGGTCGGCCGAAAAATCTCCCGTTCCCTTTTCGCATTACGCATATCAGCCCCTACGACGTCAAGCCTGCTTGCTTTGCTTAAGTCGTCCCAATCAGCCGCGGCCGGGCGGAGGCGTCATAGTAAGACATTTGTTCCCCATCACTATAATTAGACACGGGGCTAGATCTCGTAAAGATAATTATTATTTTTAATTACCTCGACGTTTCGGCAAACGGGTTACACCGGCCGTGGTCCAGAGAAGACTGGAGCGGCGAGCATTATAATGATGGACGGAAATCGTGTTAGTTTAAAAAGTGTATTTATTCCCCAGTTGGTCCCGGTTGATATCTCGCATGTAATAGATAATATGGAGCCAATGGAACCAATAACTCTATTCTTCTATTCCAGGACGACATGGAAACAGAACACTTAGCAACATTGGAACGGCTCCGACAGAATCAAAGGCAGGACTACCTCTCCGGTAGTGTCTCCGGCAGCCTGCAGGCTACCGACCGTCTCATGAAGGAACTCCGGGACATTTACCGGTCACATTCTTTCAAAAACAATATGTATTCCATTGGTGAGTGACATAAATCTATTACTATTATAAAGCGGAAGAATTTGCTTGTTTGCTTGTTTGTTTGTTTGAACGCGCTAATCTCAGGAACCACTGGTCCGATTTGAAAAATTCTTTCAGTGTTGGATAGTCCATTTATTGAGGAAGGCTATAGGCTACTTTTGATCCCTATATTCCCACGGGATCGGGACCTATGCGGGTGAAACCGCAAGGAGCTGCTAGTATTCTATACCAGCCGACCCAACGCCACTTTGTAGGAATGGAGGGCCCGGACCTTTGGAAAGCACTTTAGACAGTTGGTCCCGGTTGTTATCTCTGATAGCAGTCGTTAGGTCCAGCTAGTTACGCCTTAAGCCTACTAGAAAACTCTCTCGTGTAGTGACACGAAAAGAAAATTAGACAGACTACTAAACATTAATATCAACGTTAAAAATCAATAATGCGTTTGACGTTGAAATCGTCATCTTAACGTCTCCCTGCAGCGATTCTCATTTCGTTTTTTTACGACGTAACAATATTGCCAGCGTTGCAGCGGCTTTTTATATTTATTTTGCGCAAAAGGAACATGGAATATGTTAGTACTATATACTCTATTTCAGAAACTTAAATCAAAAATGCAAATAAAGAACTGTAAATTTAATCGGAAAAAGTAAATAAAGAGCTGTCACTTTTAATTAAATGTTTGTGATTGTTGTTTATATTTTTGATCTAAGTTTCTGAACTACTTTTACTGTGTGTTTTCGCAACTAGCCCTATAACTGGGCCTTTTTGCGTGACTTTAAGCCATAGGTTTTTTCCTTACGATGTCTCCCTTCATCGTAAGAACGATGTTAATAGCGCACTTAATTTTTTCTTAAAGAAAAAGACTGGTGAGGGTTCTCTGAAATAGGGTGGCATAAGTACATAATGTATCAATAGACCATTAATTGAAACATTGTATTTTTGAACTTCCAGAGTTAGTAAATGATTCTCTATACGAGTGGAACATCAGACTGCGGTCCGTGGACCCCGACAGTCCGCTGCACAACGACCTGCTACTCCTCAAGGAGAAGGAGGGCAAGGACTCCATACTTCTAAACATTATGTTCAAGGAAACATACCCGTTTGAGCCGCCTTTCGTTCGTGTCGTCTATCCTATTATATCAGGTGAAAAATCAGCTTAGTTAGACCGCGTCGGAAACTCCCGCATCACGGGCAGCCTTCATGTCCGAAACATTGCAGATATATTGCAAGAATGCCGCTTACGATGGTACGGCCACGTTTTACGGAAACCGGCTAGTTACGTTTAGTTAATTATTCTAAATTTGATTTCTATTGTAACTAGAAAATGAGAAAAATCAAAATGTAGGGACATGGTCAGGTTTTATGGCATTAACATATTTTCTCTAACGTCATTATCCAAGAAGAAAACAGTCGACAACGTTGGTATGGAGAAAAGAAAACCTTCCTCTAAAAAGTGCTTATTAAATATTTCCAGGCGGCTACGTCCTAGTCGGCGGTGCGATATGTATGGAACTACTGACCAAGCAAGGTTGGTCGTCGGCCTACACCGTAGAAGCCGTCATAATGCAGATAGCCGCCACTCTCGTCAAAGGGAAGGCGCGTATACAGTTCGGCGCTACCAAAGTCGTAACACAATCACAGTACAGTCTTGCGCGCGCGCAACAAAGCTTCAAATGTCTCGTACAGATACATGAAAAGAATGGTGAGTATAATTCATTCTAATTTCAGTCATCACTACAAATCCTTACTAATATTATAAACTAGCGATCCGCCCCGGCCTCGCACGGTGCATTATACATTTAAATATACCTGTTAAATCACTCTATCTCCTAAAAAATAAGCATCAAAATCCGTTGCGTTGTTTTGAAGATCTAAGCATACATAGGGACAGACAGGCGAAGTAACTCTGTCTGCCTGTTACGCTTTCACGCCAAACCACTGAACCAATTTTGATGAATTTTAGTGTAGAGATAGATAGGACCTTGAAGAAGGACATAGGCTTTTGATCCCGTAAATTCCACAGAATCGGGATTAACGCGGATGATACCGTGGGGCGCAGCTAGTAATGTACTCTGTGAACTGTGGAAGTAACTGTTTGTTACCCTTTACGCCTAAACTGCTAAACCAATTTTGATGAATTTTAGCATAGATATGTATGGGTTCCTGAAGAAGGACATAGGCTTCTTTTGATCCCGTAAATCCCGCGGGATCGGGACTTACGCGGGTAAAACCGCAGCGCAGCAATATAATAACAAAAATTCATTGTTTCAGGCTGGTTTACACCACCAAAGGAAGATGGCTAATGGCAATCCATTAAGCCAAAGTTAAACTCAGACTAACGTGCTCCTATAACGCCCAATAAATATACCAACGTTTAAATCGAAGTGGCTGTTAAGAAAACGTGGTTTAATTATCTCAAATGATTGGTTTATTCAGTTGGACGTTTGTTTGATATATGATTACTGCAGTTTACTTTAGTATGTGCTAAGTATGACTGATGGACAATTATGTGGTCGGTATTTCGAGTAATGCATGTGTATTTTGTCGTTAATTGCCGATTTTTTAGTTCAATAAGCTAGGTTGGGAGTTTGGTGAATTTTGAACCCTTTGGTTGTCGGCTTGGACAATTTTAAAGTTAGTTTAGCCGTGAAATTGAAACTTTTTTATTGGCCTGAGTAATTTGACCTTATTTGCGCATTGGTCTTAGCAAATTGACCCTAGTTCATTGGCCTGAGCAATTAGAGATTGGTTGCCCATTCGCCTGAGTAATTTGGCACCCTATATGACCTTAACTATTTGACCCTTGTTCATTGGTCTGATCAATTACAGACTGGTTCGCTATTGGTCCGAATAATTTGGCACTAGTTGCCTATTTGGCCTGAGCATTTTGACCCTTGTTGGTCATTGGCTTAATCAATTACAGTTTAGTTGCCCATTGCCTGAGTTTGACACTCATTTGGCCTTGGTGCCAATTAGTTGCTCGTGGACTTGGTCAATACATTTTAGTTGCCCTTTGGCCTGCGCAATTTGACCCTAGTTGTTCATTGGCCTGAACAAATTGACCCTTAGTTCATTGGCCTGAGCAAATTGACTCTAGTTGTTCATTGGCCTGAGCAATTAAAGGTTGGTTGCCTATTGGTCCAAGTATTTTAACACTAGTTAGAGACCACTAGACCAATAGGCAGATTGCTTCGAACTATTTGACATTGGCCTGAGCAACCTGACCCTATTTCGTTATTGGCCTAAGCAATTAGGCACTAGCTGCCTATTAGTCGAATTTTAACTTATCAAACTCGCTACTTAACTTATTGAAATGTAAATCGGCCTTGCTATAAATGTTCAGGGTTTAAGTTCGGGCGTTATGAAAGACTACACAAGACTTATAGAAAATGTTTAAATGTATAAACGTTTTTTGTAACCATTAATTTTCTTCTCATTAAAAGTTATCCCTTAGACGTTACTGAAGTGTGAAATTAATTGCATTTCTGTTTAGTTGTCGGAAATAAAACGAAAACCTGTGATTATGAGCTGTTTTGTTATTTACCATGGACATACGGATGATTAGAACTACATTGACTCGTGTGGGCTAAAAACTAGAAGCTTGTGGCAGGTGGCACCACTGTTGCATATGTCTTTTTAGACGCTTACATTTGTATGGAAGAATTTACATATCTATGTATTAGGTTTTTTTAATTTCAGACTATAATCTGATATTTAGGTACCTTGTATTTGACATTTTTTCTTCAGAAAGATGTGTCAAATCGTAGTTTACAATTTAAAAAAGAAGAATTTACATTATATACTTAGTTTTTTTATTAATTTCAAATAAATCAGATGTTTTGTTACTTTGTATTTGACGTTTTTTCTTCAGAAAGATATGTCAAATCGTAGCCTGCAATTAAAAAACGTACCATAGTATGGAACATTCAACAGTAGCGCCATCTGAGATAAGCAAAAGTTACTTTTTTCTCACAATAAATAATATCCTATTCTTTGTCACTGAAATGCACTAGTTTTAGTGCATTCAAGTGCTGGTTTTCATTATTCCAGTTACATTCTAACGCTGGATTTGATTGTTGAACTAAATTGGTGTAAACTCTGCCCCTTACTTATAAACGCTGATTAACAGCTGCATAAACTATGTATCGTTTGTCTTTTACTGTGATATGAAGTTTCAAAGTTGACAGACAGAAACAAACGTCACATAACTTAGTCATCTGTTAATCGCCATTTATAAACAAGGGGATAAATCTTTATGCTACAGAATGTCAACTACATATTTGATCGCATTTACATAAATAAATTGACTAAATTAATATTAAAAGCTCTCAAAAGGCCTAATGTAGATCTAAGTATCTGAATTCTTTAAGAGGACTACAGGTCACGTGACTTCATATAAAGAGAAAACCTTTTCCACCCCTTAACATAATCCGATTTGGGTGTTTTTTTGATGTGTAATTATCTCTCTAGTTTTTGTTAACGTAAAATGTTATTTTACATTTTTTTAAACTGAAAAAGAAAAGCTTTAGCTTAGTTCTCCGTGAGATACATTACACGTCAAAAATCACCGGAATTTTATAATAGTCCAGGATCCCTGGTACATTTTTGCAATTAATAACTATCAAGCTAATTTTCCGTGAGTAGCTTCATTTTGATGAGACGCCCAACAATTTCCTATACGAAACTCACAATTGTGGTAGATAACAGAGGTAGGATATGTACTACTACTTTTCAGCGTAGGACCGTGATAACGTACCACGCAATTTGTAGGACAATATGACTGTTAAATTATATAAATTGATAGTAATCAATTTGCAAAAATGTACCAGGGATCCTGGACTATAATGTTATGGGTTGTAAAATAGGGTTTTTACTCTAGTTGGATGGTACCACGCCTCGATTTACCCGTGAAGTCCTTTTAAGTACCTACTAGTTTATTGTTCCCATTTCAATGTATTATTGTAACATATACATCCCAAAATGGTGATTTTAAATAGTTTTCCTTAACTTAGTACATTTTAGATCGTTGCCCAAAGATGAAATCAGTTCTTTCGTGATTTCAGAAGTGGGATGTTGTTCGTTCTTTCAAATGATATCCCACTTCTGAGATTAAAAGTAACAATACTAAGGCAGACTTGCATAACTATTCCCAAACATGTTTACGGGCGAATACAGAAACGCAACTCAAAATTTGAGTTCTACTTAACTAAGTAAGCACCTCTCAAATTCAAAATAACCTGTACTATTTTAAAATTTAGTACCTGCTCAATTATTTAAGTACACCTCAAATTTTCGAGGTAAACATGATTAACCAGTGGGTCAATTCTTCTAAATAACTACAAATTGGTTCGATTACAATATGATTAGTTGCATTTTGGAGGCAACTCAATTGCAAAAATTATACCCAATTTTTAGAAGAGTTGACCCACTGATGTAAAAAATGTGTCAAAAATAATCTGAGACTGAATAAATCAAACTAATTTGCGTACAATTACCCTCTTACTTATAAACGTTGATTCTCAGATGACTTAGTTATGTAACGTTTGTCTCTGTCTGTCAACTTTGAAACTTCATGTCACAGTAAAACAGTACAAACAATACACAGTTTATGCAGTTGTAAATCAGCGTTTGTAAGTAAGGTTAGAGTTTAATTTTCGACGACCCGTAAATTATATTGAAATATATTTAGCTAAACTTGTTAAAGCATAATCCTATGCAAGCCGCCGTAAGTATATTAAGATGTATGATAGATAAATGTAAAAAAACTAAATCCTTTTTAAATACAAATACCTAACAAAAAAGTAGGTAAATGCTTAGCGAGCTATGAAATGTACTGAGTTAATTTTAAATATTTACCCCCTTACATATTAACGATGACTAACTTTATGCAACGTTTGTCTTTTACTGTGACATGAAGTTTCAAAGTTAACAGAGAGAGACAAACGTTACATAAACTTACTCATCGTTTATAAGTAAGGGGGTTAAAGATCACAGCAACAGTTTGTTAATTATTGATCTGCCATATCTTCGATCGGAATAAAACTTTAGAAAATGTCTCGACTTGTTTCCTCAAAGTTTAGAATTAAGGTTGTGTTTTGTGTTCTCCATCATTGCTTTTAGTCCTGCGACTTGGTCTTCGGCTCCTTGCTTGTTTATTCTTATGCAGACGTCTTTTTTGTTCATTCTTTCTAACCAATTTGTTAATTTTGGGTATCTGAAACGGTAAATATTGGAATTAACAAAGTTAGGAGAAAAGTCAATGGCGCCATTCGTTTTTATACCGTTGTTAACAAATTATTTTAAAGGACAAATACATCTTCAAAACCCATACATACACAGATAACATACATACACATATTCTTAAATTAATTGCTCGAGGAGGGAATTCGTGGGGTCTATCGTTAAGACATTAGGGTACTGCTACTGACCCAAAGACGCGAGTTCAAACCTCGGCGCGAATAAATTTTTGAAGATGTATTTTTCCTTTGTAATATTTCTAGTAGATCTGCCTAGAGCAATAAAAACCTAACTAGGAAATACGTTACTAACAGTTAAATAACGTGTTGGTTAGCGAATGACAGTGGTTTCCAATCCCAGTCGAACAGCCTTTTCTTTTTCTTAGGGAAAAATTGATCAATATGATATCTTCTTTTAAACACCATCTTTTAAAAAGAAATCAAACTTTAGGCTTTTAAATAAGATTGTGTTCGTTTTTATTCTAACTAAAAAAAGGCCCTAAAATGGGTCTCAAACGATCGAAAGAAACTATTAGAAGTAGCCACAATTTCTTACCTCTTTTCATCAACAGGATTCAATCCATGTAAAGAAGCTATAGTACTCAAAACACTTAAATCAGCAATCGTCATTTCCTCGCCGACCAAGTAAGTCGTCTCAGAAAGATACATTTCAAGCATTCCGTACGCGTCATCTATGTTTCTTATCATATTTTTTGTCATTTCTGTTAATTTTCCGCCGTAAGTTGGAGCCTGAAAATGAGGTTTTTAATAGAGTAATAATAATAAATAATTTAAAAGTGCATTGTTTGACGATTAATCAGTATTTCTTTGCTTAGTCTTTGGCCTTAAATTTATTAAGGTCAAACGAATTTGTAGTCATTTTTCGGACCTATAGCAGGTAGATAAGAACATCTATACCTACATATAAAATTCAATGTCCTGATCGACTCAAGTATATCAACGCAGAGCCCAAACCGCTGGTCCTAGAGACATGATATTTGGAGAGTGTGTTCTTTGTGGTGTGTAGGTGTCCACTAAGAAAGGGTTTTTAGAAAATCCCGCGTGATCGGGACTTAAGCGGGTGAAACCGCGGGACTCTGATAGTTATTTCAAAAAGTGTTTATTCTCACACTTAGGAAATATTGTTTTTGAAAAAATGCTTTTAAAAATTCGTACCCAGGCAGTATTAGAACCCGTAATACTGAACCTTTCTTACCATAACAGATCGTAATCTCGGAAAAAGAACTCCACAGTCGAAGAACAGCCTCTGATGGGTTAACGCCCGCTTTGCCTTGTCTGAAGGATAGAGGGCGCTGTGCTCTGGTTTGGAATACTTCTCGATGAGGTAAATCATTATTGCGTGACTGTAATGTAAATGATGTAGATTATCAGCCTTACGGTTTTATCATCGTAAGTCCCGATCCCGCGGGAATATTGGGACAAGAGATGAGGAGCTTATTGGTCTAGCTGTACTTGCTCATCTCGAGTTAAGCAACGCTTGACGCGGTCATTACTTGGGTAAGAGGCGGAAAAAATCGTTTTCTCGAGCTCATCCTTGCATCGGAAAGCATCTTAAGAGGATAGTCTCCATTCTCTCTCTCCATACAGACGTAGTTTACATTTTCCTCCCTGGATAACGACATTAGAGCAAATATGTTTATGCCATAAAACTTATATCTGTCATGACTATGCATCTACCTTTTTATTTTTTTCATTTTATTATTTTTTATTATTTTAATTTGAAAAAAAAAGGTAAGTAGATGCATTGTCATGACAGATATAGATTTTATGGCATAAACATATTTGCTCTAATGTCTTTATCCAGGGAGGAAAATTTAAACTACGTTTGTATGGAGAAAGAGAATGGAGACTATCCTCTTAAACAGCTGGTCCAGGTTTTTATCTCTGATAGCAGTCGTTAGGTCCAATTAGAAGCCTTAAGACGACCTGAAAACTCTAAAACTAGGTGCGCCACACCGCTTCACGAAAAGATAAAAACCCTATATCATAATTTGGGTCTCTAGCTATCTACATACAAAGTTTCATCGCAATCGGTTCAGTATTTTTAGCGTAAAACAGTAACGAACATACTCGTTTACTTAATTAATAGTTACTTACACACAATCTTTCGCATTTTATTAGGGGGTTTTTCTCTCTTACCTATCGCTTAATGAGAGTTGGTCTTCCACGTAGAGAGGAATGGTCCGCATTGGATTTTTCTGTAGAGCAAGGTTTATTTTTATTTATAAAATTAGCGTCACATGCCTTAACCAGCTAGCTGATGAATTACGTAACTATGTTTCTAACAAATCTCGAAAATAATTGCACTTGATCAAACAAAAGTATACCAAATTGTAACTCATAACATTAGCAATTGAGGATTTTTGTGATGAGAAGGTGGTTCCAGGTGCTCCATCAATCCTAACCTAGTGGCACAAGGTCTGATTCTACTGGTAGAAGTCCAAAAGTGAGCAGTTTACTGCTTTCCGCGGAAGTTTTCTGCTCTTCACTGCGAAGATTTTCGTCAAACCCTCATCAAAGGTGAAGGGACCACCCTAGCGTTATCCTCTTTCCAACAAAATCATCACAATCGGCCGAGCCGTTTTTGCTCATCGGCGAATATCCATAAAAAACCGACAAACAAGTTCGAGTTGGCCTCGCGCACAAAGGGTTCCGTACCACTATCACAATTGGGTACGGAACCCCAAAATGAACACTGGACCAATCAATCCGTGAACGCAACGCGAACGTTAAAATACATTTTCACCTCACAACCTCGGAAAGGATCGTTTTGCACGCTGAATTCTGCGTGCAAAATCGCATTTTGCGCCCTAGCGTGGAAAGAGATTTTAAAATTCGAATCTGTCTTCTCGATACTTTTATATAGAGCAAGTCCTTTGAAAATGCGCTAACCGGAACCTCATTTCTTTTTTTTTTGTTCATGGCATTGAACCACGAAGTATTGTTGCACATTGCCAATGTAGTATTTATTGTTTATTATCATTAGGATCAAGCAGGTTTTTTCATAATGCCGAATTGAGTTTTCTACCGGAAAAATGCACCTAGCGTTTTCCTCGCTGTAGTGAGGTGAAAAATTGTGTGTTTCACTCGGCAGCAAAGTTTTTTGCATCTCGTACCTTTGAAACCTTGGCGACGCTCAGCATTCTATCCTAGATTAACATAATCCTAGAATCCTAGAATGCTTCGCTAGCTCAGGTTTCAATACAAGTACTCGCTGCAAAAACCAACTTTGCAGCCTTGAATAACAAATAACTATTTACCACTGGCTCCTGTCTATCACTCCATCACTTGAGGCACGGTAAAAATACATCGCGGTATCGTTGCGTTTATATGGTAAAAATCACGTTTCTTGTATGGAAAATAATTGTTTTAGGTACCCTTAAATTAATTAATTCATTCTTCATTAATTTTAACTGTCTAGTTATTACGGTTCATGAGATACTGTCTGGTGACAGACGGACAGACAAACCGCGGAGTACCCACCCTTCGGGTACGGAACCTTAAAAAAATTCTACAAACGTATTGAGAACCTCCTTTTTTGAAGTCAGTTAAAAAAAACATTACTCCCTACCTTTACCAACTCCGGTGTGTCTTGTTCTCTCAGCACAGGATTCAAGGATCTATACTCGACGTCGAGTCCAAGGATATCGATTACCATCATCACAGCCCGTGATGGAGGGCTCTCATTCTTCATGTAGAGAACTGGTTTTGAAGACATCTCTGCGGTCTGGTGAGTTACATATATTTTATTAGCTGCGTCCCGATCTCACGGGATTTACGGGATCAAAAGTAGCCTATTTCCTTCTTCAAGGTCCTAGCTATCTCTATACCAATATGTATCATTATCGATTCAGCGGTTTAGGCGTGAGAGCGTACCTAACAGACAGAGTAACTTTCGCATTTAAGTTTTTTGTGACCAAAACAAATGCTTTATTGATTGATTAATTAGTCTATTTGTTTATCCAGGTCCCCAGCTACCTGCATACCAAGTTTAATCTCAATCGGTTCAGTAGTGATTCAGTAGTCAATTGCGTGATTGAAACGCTAACGTGAAAGCGTAACAGACAGACAGAGTAACTTTCGCATTTATAACATTAGTGGAATGTAGCTGTGCCCGCGCATTTACGTTCCCGTGTTAATACCGGGATAAACACATCTTAGGTAAACTAGGTACCTATTTATGTTAATCTAGGTTCCCAAATATCCACAAATTTAATTTCATTGCAATCAGTAGTTTTTGCGTCAAACGATAACAAACACATATACTGGATACCCAATTACTATCCGATTGTTGATTGTCTTTTAGAATTGAACTTCTTATGACCATATCCTTTTATTTTAATTAACAAAATAAACAAAAAACACTCACCTTATAGTCCTTATTTCTCGATAAATCACTTTGTTTTTGAACTTTATACTTAAGGTTAGGTTGGTATTTAATAGATATTTATTCAGTTCAGAAGAATCAAATCAACGTATACCTACATTCATTTATCAATTTATAGTAGTACAAAGAACAAATTCATTTATCTTTATGATACAAAGTACAGTTTTGAACTCAAGAGTATTGCCATGATACGAGTAATTATTACATGTTCTCACTATCTTGTATCTGAGGTGAAATACCACAACCGGTGTGGTATAATATGAATGTGATATACCTACATACTTACTTACAGTTATATGGTTATGAGTTTACGTCATTCTCAAGTTAGCTAGTAAGTACAATGATGTATCGCTAGATGGCAGCAGAGAAGTACTAGAATAATTATCTTGCTTCTGCGCAATATTGATTGAAAATATATTATGGATTTATGTTTGCTATTATTATATAATGAAACTCCCTTTTTAACCCGCGAACGGTCGCGGGTTTCGCGAGTTTCAGCGGTTTGTGAATACATTTAGGTATCTGTTGTATTATAGCTCCCAGACGGATGAAGAAATTTTGATAAAGTGATTTTAATCATCGAATTTATAATAAAAACATCGGATACCTATCTATTCTACTTATAAATGGTTGATCAGCTGAATGGCTAAATTTCGTTAGGATATTATTATAATTAGATCATTCTTTATGTAGGTACTTTTTGGGATAAGGTAGAACTAAGAATTACATAGGTATCTACTATAAGACAACAGAAAAAAACACTTAATGAGCAGCTACAATATCATCAATTTTAAATTTCGTATTTAATAGGGCACATTAGTAAATAAATAAGATACAGATTCAGCATAATGCGTTCGCCTGATTGCCTCCGCTAACATCACTGAAACATCAATCGTTTCTAGTTTGGGACATAGTTTCATGTTCCTGTCCTGTGGAATCGTATTCGTTACCACAAGTTTCTCCAGACAAGAGGCATTGATCTTCTCAATAGCATCACCAGCAAATATTCCGTGAGTGCAAATAGCGTAGATCTTGCTTGCACCTTTCTCTTTCAGTGACGCAGCTCCCTTAAGTATAGTGTCACAAGTGTCGGCTAAATCGTCGACCATTATCGCTATCCTGTTCTTCACATCGCCAACTAGAACTGTTGAATCACCTTCGTTTGCTCGCTGTCTCTCTTTGTGGATGATAGCGAAGTCGATATCCAGTCTATCAGCTATTGCAGTCATGCGTTTGACGCCACCTGCATCAGGTGACACCATCACACAGCCCTGCCAATCAGGAATCGAATCTTTAATCCATTTCGTGATAGCTGGCTCCGCGTATAAATTGTCAACAGGAATGTTAAAGAATCCTTGGATTTGAGACGCGTGCAAGTCGATGGTTATGACGTGGTCCGCTCCAGCCACAGATACTAAATTTGCTAGAAGTTTAGCAGTTATGGGAGCACGGCTTTTCTCTTTCTTATCTTGTCTGGAGTAAGGGAAACAAGGTATGACCGCAGTGACTCGGGAAGCTGAAGCGATTTTGCAAGCGTTGATCATGATAAAAAGTTCCATGAGATTGTCATTGATTTCGCCACAGCCGCTCTGCACTATAAAAACGTCCTCACCTCGAACTGATTCTCCGATTTCGACATTCGTTTCTTTGTTACTAAACTTTTTAGTTGTCGCTTTTCCTAAACTAAGGTTTAGTCTTCCGGCGATTAACTGAGCGATGTCCTTGTGAGAACTTCCCGTGAAAACTTTAATGTTCGGCATTCTGGCGTTGGGGTTTTGAAAGTTTCTTTCTGTTACTTCGCTGTTGTCTTGATTCTCGTTTACTTTCATTAGAATTATTTGCGGAGTGAGGGTTTGTTGTCTCCTCGAAGTTCAGTAGCGTAATAAGTTGTTTGGTGTTTGTTTTAAACGTCGCTATCTAAGTTCATGTCGAGGTCAGTTAAAGTAAATAATAATCTGTTTGTATCCCCAAGTGGAACTATACAGTAATTTATCTTTATAGTGGACTCGTTTACCGATGGTTTAGTTTGGGCAGTCATTAAGTTATACAGGGTGTTTGGTGGAGGGTTAGACAGACTTGGTGGGCGTGTAGGTGAACCTATTTATAAAAAATAATTTGAAGGAAAAGATCCTAACTCTTCACAAATTTTTTTTATGACTATTTTTGTGATTTTCTATTTTTTTCCCAAATTTTACCTCTTTACCCCTACAACTTTTTTTTGTACATGTTTTCACTTAAACTTTTTATTTGATTTTAGTCCCAGATGTATCCTTGATCTATCAAAGGCATTATTAATCCAAAATAATGAGAAAATAATTAGTTATGGGCTCTCAAAGTTAAGAAAATAAAAAAATGTTGTCCGAAAGGTCAACTAAACATCTTTTAAAAAAAAAAAACTAATAGTGATCGAGGAGTTCAAATACTCTTAAAAATTTCTCTTGACATCCCTTATTACAACGGTGTACTACATGTAGCATAAAAATCTACCAACTTGTAAAAAAACAAGGTTTAGGGGGAAAATGGAGTGAAAATTCGAAGGAAAAATTACACATTTTAATTTTTTTTAATAACGAATTTTGTTCAAAAACATCTCCCATAGTTCCAATACATAATGTGCGCGACAGGTAGAGCCCATAAAATAATAGAGAGTTTAGGAACAGAGCGTCCCTCTGTCTAGGGACAGAGCGTTCCCAACTAGAGAGTTCACAAACTCGTGGATTAGATGACTTGGCCCCATTTCATGGGCTCTACCTGTCGCGCACATTATGTATTGGAACTATGGGAGATGTTTTTGAACAAAATTCGTTAATAAAAAAAATTAAAATCTCTAATTTTTCCTTTGAATTTTCACTCCATTTTCCCCATAAACCTTGTTTTTGACAAGTTGGTAGATTTTTATGCCACATGTAGTACACCGTTGTAATAAGGGATGTCAAGAGAAATTTTTAAGCGTATTTGAACTCCTCGATCACTATTAGTTTTTTTTTTAAAACGATGTTTAGTTGACCTTTCGGACAACATTTTTTTATTTTCTTAACTTTGGGAGCCCATAACTAATTATTTTCTCATTATTTTGGATTAATAATGCCTTTGATAGATCAAGGATACATCTGGGACTAAAATCTAATAAAAAGTTTAAGTGAAAAGATGTACAAAAAAAAGTTGTAGGGGTAAAGAGGTAAAATTTGGGAAAAAAATAGAAAATCACAAAAATAATCTTTAAAAAAAATTGTGAAGAGTTAGGATCTTTTCCTTCAAATTATTTTTTACAAATAGGTTCACCTACACGCCCACCAAGTCTGTCTAACCCTCCACCAAACACCCTGTATGTTTAACAAATAATAATCAATCATCATATTTCTACATACTTTGTTTGTAATTCAGAACAATAATTAACATTTATTTTTACTTGACGACGCAAAGAAGGGTTATTTAATGTCGTATAGGCTAGCTTTAGATCACTAACAAACCTGATGGTAAGTGTTGATGTCGGCTTAGATGAATCACGCTGATCTACAAGATATCTCTGCGCACCGTAGGCTTTTTTATGCTGGGTCCGTTATTCGTCACATGAGTTTTTCGTATTGACGGTCTTAATTATTAAAGCGTAAATTTAAATCTGTAGGTAAAACTATATATTTGGTTATATGTATAAAAATTATAATTGATAACAAAAATGTTATTACAAGTTGTGTCCCGCGTTATCACTCGCAAAAGTTCCGATCCCGTAGGATTTAAATAAAAATCCGTTCTTATCAGATTCCTACATCATGTAAAGAATATTCACTTTACATATCAGCTCTCTACTATCAGCGGTTTAGACTGTGCGTTGATCTATCAGTCAGGACAAATTAAGCCATTTATTAGATACAAGCAGATTCCCGCGGTTTTACCCGCGTAAGTCCCGATTCCTTGGAAATACCTATCTGGATTAAAAGCCCATGTTACTCCTCGATTATGTAGCTTTCTATTGGTGAAAGAATTTTTGAAATCGGTTTAGTAGTTTCATAGATTACCCGGAAAATACATACATGCATACATAATTGTTACCAACGTTATCTCTTTATAATATTAGATAGATTATGCTTGTATGATGCTTATCTCTGCTAGAGGAAGATAACCACTAAAATACTAGGTAGAAAAATAAATCCACACCTATTTCTTAAAGATGCAAATGTTTATAGTTCTAACAAACGACATACTATCGTTACATATAAGACATTTTATTTACATTTTGCTTGTGATAAGGGGGGTCGTATACAGATCTCAGGAGACCGTTGCATCATTAACTCACAATTATTAAGTAGGTATTTCGTAATAACTTGAAAAACAATATACTCTACTCTGGTTTTAGGTATTTAGTGTATTTACGGTAATATATTTCCTATATGGTATAAAATTAACACATTATTTATTGTAACACTAATAGTCCATTGAAATCTTACATTTTTTGGGCTCTGCGTTCATTTGTCAGAGGACGCAATTTTATTTTTTATATTTAGTTTAAAGTTAAATTCTAGTTTGTGGGGTTGTGGCTCTTGTCCCACGGCCACCATCTTGGAAAAAGGGGTTCAAATGGTTTTTATGGTTTATTTGACGAACTATAGGTCTCACAAAAAAATAATCAACATTTTCTGTTGCAAATAAAATTATCTACAACTTTTGTTAAGTAACTTTTAGTCGTAGAACTAAAAATAAAAAGTTAAAAGCGAAAATCCATGAAAATTTGAGAAATAAATTCGTTTGGTCATTTTTATTAACCGATTTTGATTATTATTTTTTTGTTTGGAAGGCAGAAATCCCAGAATACTCTTTAACTTTAAACTAACCCCCCCTTGATATCTAAAAAATAAAATTGCGTTCTGTGACAAATGCACACTCAAATGTAACTTTTCAATGTACTATAAGGAAATACTGCTCTTTTGAAAAAATGCTTTCCAAATTTTAGTACCCGCCGGACTCAAACCCGCGACTACTGTATTCCGTTCCAGCGCTATAGCCACGAGTAAGCCTCCCGCCAAGCCGAAATTAAGAAAGCACCTCGTGTTCCCGCCGGGTTCTAAATTTTAAAAAGCATTTTTTCAAAAGAGCAATTAATAATAATTCTTATTATTATTATATCGTACCACTGCAAGATATAAAGCCCTCTTTCCACGGTTCTTGTCTAGTGCTGGCTAGGTCCAGTCTCTAAGGTACAAGTCTAACTCGCCTCGCTTTCGCCATCTTCTTCTGGGCCTATCGTGGTAGGTTCGACTGGTGTCTCAAGAAAATTAAACACTATTTGGAAGTTCTCATCAAAATCGCACAAATCTATCTCAACCTTAACATTCTTCTTGTGGTCATAGTTGTTGAATTCATCATCTAATCCGTAGATATCGAGCTCATCAATTTGATTTGCCCAAGTGTTTTCCGTCTCAGTTCTATTGCAAAAGGCTTCAAAATCCCCTACTAAACTTATATTTAGTACTTCAGCTGTAGCCGTAAAATGAATTTTCATATTTGTATCCATAAAAAGAATCCCGTCTGCATTGCAATCTGTGACTTCGTTTGTCGTGTTGTCGTTTTTCATTCTCGTATTGTTAGTTCTGTAGCAGCTCAGTGCGATTTTCAATGAAAGATTCGATTCGGAACGTGTCCTATCAGCAGTTAGCTTCACGTCCTGAAATAAAGTAAAGAAATATTTCAACGTCGATTTTCCCCTCATATGATATTAACTCTGCTAAATCTACTTCGTTGAATTTGTAAGATAAATGGCTCACACTTTACGCGCCTAATTTGCTTCGAAGATTTGTTGCCGAATAATTTAGTTGAGAAGCGTTGTGCGAGTGCACCTGGGTAAGATACGTAATTTTGTAATAGGAAATAGCCTATTTGTTATTCCAGGATTTTTATTATTACTGCCCACATTTCATCTCAATCCATCTAACTGTTTTAGCGTTGGATAAAACCACAATCAAACTTAGAAACTTTCCCATTGGCTGCGTCCCGGGGCCCGCGTAAGTCCTGATCCCGCCGGAATACCGGGGTGAAAAGTAGCCTATGTCCTTCTCAAAAGTCACTCTCATCTATCTCTACCAAAAATCATCGAAATCGGTTCAGCGGTCTATGCGTTACAGCACAATAGACAGACAGACAGTTACTTTTGCATTAATAATATAAGGGTGTTTTCAGAGGATTTCGCACAAAAAAAGGACTAGAGACGCGGCCTTATTGAAAAATATGTCTAAGCTAAAAGGATATTTAGCTAGGTTAACTTACTTTTTGCATAACAATAATTGAACCTCCCATTATAAAGGTAGCAAAATCAAACTCGGTAGTCGCTACCGTCACAGCTCCAAGTTCTTTCCCCTTAATTTCCAAACCACTCCACATTTCAAACCAGACACCCGGTGGCTTCCAGAAGTGCACCACACTCTGTCTCGGATGCAGATTCGGCACAATTACCAAACTGTCTCCCACTGCAAACTGGGACGTCATATCTTTAAACGGTGCTACCTCAGGAAACTGATAGAACATAGGTCTCAACAACGGGCCTTCTTGAAGAGTCATATAAAAGTACGGTGCTAAACTTAATCTGGTTCTCAAAGCGTTTATCATAAGAGTTCTGAAAGTGGCTGAGAAAGCGTCCGGCTCTCTTGAAGACTCCCTTGAATAAATCTTTATCATTGGGAAATAAGTTGCTACCAAATACCACTTTAGACATAAGCTGGAGTGATTATCCACATCGAAATTATCAGTATCTCCACATATCGGCGTAGACCATAACCAATGACCAGAAATGCCTCCCAAAGCGGCCTGTATCAACTCTTTATTCAAGTTAGTCCATGACGTATCTATATTCTGTCTGCTAACATGTATATTGTTATTCATCCATTGACTAGAAGCCCATGTAGGTACAGATTTAACTCTCTGAAAAGCTTCAGTAAAGTGGTTTCCGTATTGGTTTGCCTTGTAAATGTATCTTTCGCCATTGATCGTGGCATTCCATTGTGGTGTGGACAGAAAGGCGTTTTCAAAATTCTGTAAAGGAAATGGTTTTGAAATTATTAGGTATACCTAACGTAATTTATCGTTGGCAGATTTGGGAAGTTGCAACTGTTGTATTGAATAATATTAGTAGGGAGACTAAACTATATTATGAAGGTGAAAGTATAAATATGTGTTTTTGTTGCTCCTTCACACGAAAACCGCTGAACTGATTGCGATGAAACTGGATATGTAATAGACTACTTCTTATCCCAATTTTCTAACGGGATCGGCACTTACACAAGCGAAACCGCTGCTAGTTAGTTCATAATATTAACTGTAAATAGTTCAGAGAAAAGTAACTCTATATTGGTAGGCTAACTTCATTATAAAACATGTTTCAAACAGAATTTGAGAGTTTGTTGTTAGGAGGGCCGAGAGAAAGGGTGCAGTCGGAAGACCAGCGCTGCTGCTATGTTATTTTTTTCTCTAGCAGCAGCAAAATGCTGAGGCTGCGCCTATTCGGGCAGCGCACTACTCTCTACGTGTATTTTGTTTTTATATTTATTGTGTCCATTTTGTAAATTACAAAGATTGTTATTATTTTTGTTTCCTGTTATGTAGTTGTGTGCTTGACTGAATAAATCAATTTTCTTTCTTTCTTTCTTTCTTTCTAATTTCTACAATAAGGTTTATTAATTTATAATAGGTATGTTTTCTAAATAAAATGTACACAAGTGCGGTGCGAAGTAAGGTCGGGTCGTAGGTTAATCATATATTCGACCTCATATATCTTACCGTAATCCCTGAGACTGCCAACTCTGGTTTGGCAAATGTCCCGAGTCTACCAATATTGAATTATTATTGATTGCGTTAAATTTTGTTTTAGTTTAAAATTGTGTTGGTTACCTAAATATTATAAGCTTTTATTGAGTAGTAATAGAGTGCCGCGGTTTCACCCGTGTAAGTTCCGATCCCGCGGGTTTTTCTAAAATACTTATAACGATGGTTAAGTTTATGTAACGTTTGTCACTGACTGTTAACTTTAAAACTTCATGTTATAGTAAAATACAAAAGTTACATAAATTTAGTCATCTTTATGAGTAAACTAGAACAGTCCCGCGGTTTCACCCGCGTAGGTCCTGATTCCGTGGGAGCTTAACATTGGTGAAAGAATTTTAAAAATCGGTCAGTCTGTTTAAAAACAGTTTTACCCGCGTGAGTCCAAAACTCTAATATCAGCGGTTCAGGCTGTGCGTTGATCCATCAGTCAGTCGGGACAAATCTATATCTATAGGACCTTCTATTAGATATCAAAATCAAAGCCAAATTATTTTATTCACCGAGAGATCATATTCAATGATCATTTGTATTCAAAAACATCATGATAATTTTGAAAAGTCGACTTAAGAAGGTGGGTACTGTTACCATTTCCATACAAACATAATACCAAAATTGAATTATGAAAAATTTAGTTTTCTACCCTAATATCGGTATTATTCGGATTAAGACTTTATTTTTACACTCTTGTGGTGGGGCCCTGTAAAAATAAAGTCTTTACCCGAACAATACCGATATTAGGGTATCTATAATTTATAAGGCAAAACAACGTTTTCCGGGTTAGCTAGTGTTTGTATAAAAATGGTAACAGTACCCACCTTCTTAAGTATGACTATGATTTTAGGGTGGTTTGGAACGTAGGTACCCTCCGATGAGAAGAAACCACAAGAAACTCAGGGGTTTTTTCTTTTTTGTGATCATGAATTAAATTAAAATCAATATAAAATTACTTACTTCACTAAAATAGGGCAAATATAAATGCGTCTTATTCACAATCTTATCAGTTTCATCAATAGGCCAAGTATTTTCCAAAACCAAGCCATCATAATCCGCTGTATGATTAAAAAAATAATCCGCAAATGCATTACTGTCTCTGCCATAAACTGGATATAAAACTGTTCTTCCATTCACAATACCCTTATAAAAGTCACTGGAGTTAGAATCTAGTATAAATAAATGAGAAAATTGTTCGTAATCATGTAAACATCTTGTATCGCCTTGCAAAGTGGTTGTAGGCAAAGGGGTTTCAGTGAAAGCGGTCGTATCTGTATAAGCGGTTGTTGCTTCTGTTACGTTTTCCGGATCGATCGTCGTCGTCATTTCGTAGTGTTGTTCGTATACAATCTGGAATGTAATGAGATTCTTGTGAATTTGTTACTTTGTTTAGGAAACGATTGAACCTTACCCATATATACCATTATCTGTTTTTGCCTTTGATATGCGAAATTTGGGATTTAAGATTAGGTGTTGAGTCTGAGTCGGTTCAAAGAAAAATAACTTGGGGTCGATTTCGACCCCCTGGGCATATATGGGCTTAAACTACAGATTCAGATTCATTTATTGCTTTCATGAGTTTTACAGATATTTTTATATTTGGCCAGTTGGGCTTAGCAACACAATAATGTCATGTTAATATTTCTACAAGTCTTTGGCTGTGAACAATAATTGTATTTTATTTACGAGAATTTAAGTGTGGGTGTCATATTTTAACAATTAGATAATCCAAACTTACTAAGTCAAAATATTTTACAATAAGAAATGCATTGTCGATAATTCTGAAGAGACAGGATTCGACCTGTGTCCACCGCTTGCTGCGCTAATCACTGCGCCATACGGAAACCCACGTGATACAGTGAATTAACGATTATGCTTTCTCCTTTTTTTGTTTACCGACTAACACCTATATCAAGTTAATTGTTTAACGATATGGGTGTAAGACTCTGTTTGAAATGCCTTGAGCAATAAAAAACAAAATAAATATTAATTCAAACTATGTAAAAATTGTGACCGTGTCCAGATTCGAACAGCTGTCGTCGTTTCTCTTTTACCTCGCGAGCAACCTGACCACTAGACCACTGACCACTACACGTGATTATCAGAGAGTTCGTATTACCCTGGATGTACTCGATGGTAATACGTGTATATCACGAACTTTTTTGTACGATTAATAGGTGAGCATTTTAATTTTTAACACTAGCGCACCAGATGGTAAGTAGATAACGATTACAGTCTAAAATGTAGCACGCTTATTTAGAAAATAGACAATTCTGCCTTAGTGGCTGCACCGGCTTTTTTATCTAGGTTACGTAACAGAAACTTGCTACTAGTAAACATTTCACAAAGATTAAATGTAAAGCTAAAAGCTACAAATTCCTAAAAGCCGGGCCATACCAAAAGCAAGGCGTAGCGTGGTGCAAGCGTACGTGTCTCCGTGTCTCTCTTTCTATACTAATATTATACATACACGTTACAAAGGTTACCTTGATAACGTGTATGCTTGTTTCAAAAATTATTTTACCAAATAGAAAGCTATATTATCAGGGAGTTACATAGGCTACTTTTGATCCCGATATTCCCTTGGGGATCGGGATCGGGATCCTATCGGATAGGGGATCATCATCATTCCCGTGGGTTATCGGGATCAAAAGTATAGGTACTACTCCTCAGTAATGTAGCTTTCAATTGGTGAAAGAATTTTTGAAATCGGTCCTGTAGTTTCGGAGCCTATTCTTTACAAACAAACAAATCTTTCATCTTTTTAATATTGTAGTGTAGCCATATGAAATTGTAAGAGAAATGTACTCCATCAGCGTAACATGTTGTGTTGACTGTCAAATCAATACCGCGCGTAGTAGAAAAGTGGAAGGCACGCCTTCGGTACGTATGCTGTTTCGGTGTAAAAATGTTCAATCACGCCACGCAAGCGCCCGCGCCGCCACGCTTTCGGTGTGACTTTAATCCTTCAAATGGAGTGTCAGGATTACAGAATAGCTGGCTAGAGCTTAAAATACGCTCTACGTGGCGTACCTACTGTGAAATTCCTTTACCAAGTTATTGAAATGATCAATAAATCGATTTGAACATACATAACTTTATTAATAAACGTTGAGTTATGTCGGATTAGATTTGACCACTTTTTGTTTCTGTCTGTCAACTTTGAAAGTTCTCGTCACGGAATAAAAGACAAAGCATGTTCATACTAATCCGACCTTACTTCACGTTTATTAATAAGGGTGAAATAAATTAAGCAGGTAGCACAGTTCTGTCACTGAATATACCCATTACAAAGTTTCGTAATTTCGGCTCTTATCGTGTGTCATATCAGCCGAATGCGTCGGAACGTAAAATCAGCCACGAAACTTCAGCCGCGTATTTTCGGCATAGTGTGTTTACTCACTAAGAAGCGCCGAGGCGCCAAATTCTAGATAAACTGTAAAAGTACTTACATGAGGAGATACGTGTTTAACAAACCGCTTCCCCGCACTATGCAATTCGCTCGCCCCCTGTACCAATACGGAATCGACATCGTTATCGCACTCATTTGTGAACACAGTAGGCGTGACGCAGTGGCTGTCGACTGGCATATTGAATCTCGAAGCCTCTTGAATGAAGGAGTTTATGTTGGGAATTTCTTCTGATGATTCGCTGAAATAAAGCTTTGTTTAAAAAAGTGATTTTCCTCTGCTCTAGGCGGAATTTAAACTACTCTAACGCCCGTATTTATAGACGAATCTGAGTGATTACTTCAGCTGTTTTGTTGTTATTAGTGATTTTTAACGTCAACGAAAACGTGACAGACACATTTCTTAGACAAGTAATTACTTAGAATTGACTATAAATACGAGTGTAAAGCTGTCACTACAGTTTTCCCGTTCGTCACAGAAGCTTATTCTGTAGTCCTATTTTTAATCGCTCGTTAGGACTAGGAGAAATAGTAAGCTATTACTAAACCTACTAATTTCTTTAGGTCGGTTTTTTTTGGCATAAGTACTATTGTGCGATTCATAAATAGCACGATAGCAACGAGTGGTCAAATCGGAATTCCGATTTCAAACGAATCGAGAAGTTGGCATATCGAGAGTTTGGCATTCTGGGAAGCTCACGTTCTAAGCAGTTGGCATTTTGCGAGGTTAATAAAAATACACGATACTTGCCCATAATTCGGTTTAAGACCGAGAAGAAATAGAAATGTATAAAGTCCATAAGTAGTGTGGGTTGCCAGTCAAAATAATACAAGACAAATTTCATTATAAACGCTAAAGTTTGTCTGTACCTAAATGCTATTATGAAGATGTTTGTTTCAAATTTCAAGAAAAAACTTCTAAACTGATTGCTACAAAACTTGAAAATGCAGATGGAATTTTAGAATTAAACAACAATATAAATGTTGCATGACGTTAAACACAGCGCAATCTAGCCCCAAACTAAGCACTAGGCTTGTACTATGGGTACTAGGCAACGGATATACTACCTACATTTTAAATTTATTTTTTTGTAAATAGGTGTTTTCTAACGGTGTTTTCTATGTATATCATATTATGTAGCTATGATATAAGTACAAAGAAAACACCCAGACCAGATATTTTTTTATTTTTTAAGTATAGATACAGAATAACCAATAGACTATCCCGTTATTTTTTGGAGATCGAAATTCACGCGGGCGAAACCATAGAACACAGCTTAGAGAGATAATAAAAACCACAATGTTTTCTACGTTACCCCATAAACAAGAAATTGCGTTCAGTTTACAACATATTAAGGGAACCCTTTCCGAATACTTGTCACGTTTTGAAACAGGAACCTTAATTACTTGAGGATTACTGCTACGCGTTTTACATTCAAATTGCGGCGCTCAGTTTCAAGTTGATAATACTTTATTGATAATTATGATAATAACAAGTATTTTACATTTTTTCATCTAGGAAGTAAAATTAATATCTTTTCAGACCTCTTGCTCATGGGTAGACTGAGACTATCCGTAAGCAAGAGTTCTAAAAAGACCTTAAAACGTTAGGCATTGATAAAATTAATTATTTATTAAAAGCAACACGATTAGGTACTACCGGAAAAATGAGTTTAACTTCAATCCAACATCGCGAAAATAGGACAAAAATCTACTACTTCTACTGGTATTCCCCTATGCCACTGGTAGGTAAGCCTTCCACCAAGTCGAAATTAAGAAAGCACCAGTGTTCTTGCGAGTAAAGTTTTTTTTAAAGCATTAGGTATTTCCTATGTGCGGTAAAAAATCCAACAACATTCTCTACATATTGTACTTTTTTTAGTGAGATCGAAGGAGAGAGCCGTCAAATTCATGTAAAAAAATTGACATTGTTAATTTCGCTCGCTGTGTGCCTACGCCTTGTGCCTATAACTGATTTTACGAGCAATACGATGAACTGAAAACAAATATTGACGTTCGATTTTCGCAATATTACCTGCCTTATGATGTTTGTCCGGTAAAAATAAATTCGCATTAAATTAAATGCCTTGTACGTCGCCGTCTTGCATATTTGCTTTGAAATAATTTTAAATCAAATTTGATATCAAATAACATCAAACATCACATAACAACGATTAACTTAACTCCTTCAATAATTCGTTTAAATTGAATTATTTGAATTTTGGAATGTTCATATTTAACAATCATCAAACACCGAAATAAGGGTGGAACACGCGATTCGTTGTACAATTTTGCGATTTGAGACCCACTAATACGACTTCGACTGCCAAGACATCGAATTTTATTGTACTAACTAGCTGACCCGGCGAACTTTGTTCGCCTTAAAGGCAAAAAAAAAAGTTTTGTTAGAGGCCTTAGGGCGACTTGAAAACTCTAACACAACGTGAGCCACGGCCTAGCGCGGACTGACCGCCCCAGGCGGTACTTTTAACCGCACTCGACATAAGCTGAGAGATTGAAATTCACAAAAGCTTCTTTCAATATTACCTACCACCGTATCGGGACACATCTATGCAGGTAAACCAGCGGGACGCGGCTACTAAAAGGAAATTGTGTATCAGATTGGTACCAAAGGCGTCGTTTTATGAAGCCCATAGAACAGGCAATTTTCGACGCAAAACGTATCGTGTTCTCCAATTTCGTCTGATAAGATTTTTAGTGTTCTTTTACTCGGGTTTCGGTAGCAACCTTTCTACCATTTCTGTACGTCTACCACGAGTTGATACGTAAATACGTGTACTGTAACGATAACAGTTTGGTCAACGCAAAATATCGGTCTGGGCGGTCGACGTGCGGGCGCACTGTGCGTGCACTAGATCAAACTGTTAGGCCGGCAGCACACGTACGTTTTCCGAATACATCATATAGACTCGGAATTCCCTGACCCTAGCGCAGACGTTCGTCTTTTTTCATTCGGAATGGTTACAGTCAGTATATTTTCCGTTCGGAAATAAAACGAACGTATGCGGTAATCAAGACATTTTATATAGATTTGAACCATTTAAGAATCCGAATACGGAAAACGTAGACGCAAAACGTACATATGCTGCCAGCCTTAAAGTTACACTGCATGACTGCATGTATTTACGTATGGTAGGGGTGCCTTTTCTATCTAAGTATTATGGTTTAAGTCTTTGTCGGCTATGTCGGCTTTGTATAAAATACGATATTTTTATTTATGGTTTCTAATTTTTAATGCCCAATGGTGGTTGATTGTGAATTGCGCGAGCGTGCGAGTGACTTTTAAATTTGTATTTTTCCTTGAAAAGATGTCTAGGTATTCGTATATTATCTACACTTTAAAACCTTACGCGGGTTTAACCGCGGGACGCAGCTAGTTGAGTATATTTCAATACCCGATGTGTTTACACAATCTGGCGAAAGAGTGGACAATCCCTCACCTTTGAATTAAAATAAAATAAATAAACCAAACAAACTTTCAAATTTACAAAGCTTTACTTTATTTTAAGCGTAAAACACTTTGAAATTTTAAATGAGACTCAGAAACGGCCAGCTTTTCTTATTCTTACTTCAAAGACTAGGCAGGTTTAGATACCCAATTAAACTTATCCTACTAATATCTTTAATGTGAAAGTTTGTGTGTAAGTAAACTAGTGTTTGTTACTTCTTCACGCAAAAACCACTGAACAGATTGCGATGAAACTTGATAGCTGGAGATCTGGATTAAGACATAGGATTTTATTCCGATATTCTCACCGGATTGGAACTTACGCGGGTGTATAGTGAAAATAAATAGGCACATTTAAGTATTTATATTTGTATGCCTAAAAAGTTAAGACATACTTTCTCAAATGTAACACCTAATTTTACCTATGTTTACAAATAAAGAATTTGATTGGTTTGAAACTTTTAAACAAATTAAATTCTTGAAATTGAAACCGCCGGGCCCAACTGGTCAAAATATAAATAATATTTGTAAATTTTGCGTACGACCTTGTTTGAATTTGATGATTTAAAACAATTTTTAGTTTGAAATAAACGAGTGATTTTATTTCAATGCTTCTAAATTAATTAAACTAATTGTTAATTAGTAGTTACTGACAATGTCTTAGATCCTTAATAATTTTATTTACCTCGCATTCATAAACATTTAATAATTTTAAATATTTTGTCCCTTTGACACTTGTTAATTTAAATAGAATTGACAGTTGCAATTTTTAAACTAAACATTGTTATATTCTGCTTTGAAGTTTGTCTTAAGGGCCAAGCCAGAACTGATTTTTCTCGGGCGGTTACCTATAAAAATTATTTGAAACATCAGTTTTGAAAACAATAATTTATTAATGTTGCGAATATTTACTAGGTCAAAATATGATGTGAAAACACGATTCTTGAAAATTTTCTCGATAGAATAAAATCACAAACTTCCCTCTAAATTTTACAAATAAATAGAGTAGTCAGTCAATATTTTACTTAGGTATACTAATAAAACTTTTTAGATGAACTGATCTTAGTTCAATGCAGGTCATTTATGATTTTGAACTTCAAAATTAAGCCATTACCAATCCCAACGAAAAACGTAAATACTTGAAAGCTGTCCCCTTAAGGCTCGATTCGACGAAACTGGAATAAGCAACAAATAGCAATTCTTCGTATAATTCAATCGAAAAAGTAACGATTTATGCGGAGAATAGTTTAGTCGAATTAAACCGAAGTAGGTAGGTATGGATAATAAGTACAAGTTAAACTCACCTACAAAAATGTGTTCCCAACATCCAATACTCCAATTTATTTTCATACTTCATCAATTTCATTACATCTTTCATTATATCCGCTGGTTTCGGTCCAACGAACAAATGTAATTTCAAACCGAAATTATTTATACTTCTTATTACTATTCTATGATCAGTCCTGAACGATACCTCCGTTGGCTGAGGAACATCGATCAGAAGTCCATGATAAGAATCATTGCTTTTCGCAAAAATCAAAGGAATAGAGCTCAAATCTCCTTTACGATTATAAATGACTTTTGTCATACCTTCCCTGATAGGTATTTCTCCGAACCCATACAAACTTTCCTCTGTCAGTTTGAAAGCCAATTCCCATATATCCTCAGATGCTATCAAAGGGCCTCTAAGAGTGTCAAATATAACATGATTGGATGCGTTTACAATGATATTCAACTCTGGTGCTTCAACAACGTATTCATATTCTTTATCAACAATCCTTCTGCCTGTCATGGATGCTTGTCTCGAATCGTAGTAGGTTAAAGTCAAATGCGTGGTCGAAACTTCGTCTATAGAGAGTCGTAAATTTGTCAAACTGTTCTGGGAATTAAAAGGGACGGTCGCAATGCGAGGTTTCATCACTGTATCCTCAGTCCAAGCCCAATCCATTATAAATGAAAATCTTGAAGGAAATCTATGAAAGCACTGGTCTGAACTGAAGTCGTAACAGCAATGGGAGTGACATTCTTGTGAAGTCACATCTCCAAGACCGCATGGAAGTCTTGAGGATCTGGAGACGAGACAGGATCCCAAAGAGAAGCCGTCTGGTGCCTCCAAATCAGCTGTTGCGAAGTAGAAAAATTGATATAGCAGTACTGGAGCAACCACTGCCACTAACAGAATAACAAATGATATTTTTAGTGGCTTGTTTAATAGGAGTTGTCGATACCATTTAATACCTGAAATTGAAATGTTGTGAAGTTTAAATAGCTTATTATTTATTCAGAAAAGTTTTGTAAAAAAAACTAATGAAATTATAATTTTCGGAGAAAGCTGTTCTAGACAACTTGGTAGGGATTTAGAAATAGAATAGGTAAATTAAAAATCTGTTGGTAGGTAAATAAGTCTGGGGAGGTAACCTATATGATTTTATTAAAACTCCCTGAAGAGATTAAACCCAAAAAAACATTCACTTCACACAGATTTTTTCAATGAAACTCACTTTCATCAATAAGCATTTGCTTTTACAAAGAGAAAGAAATACCCGAAATATGTTGATTTTATTCGTGTCACATCTTAACCGTTTGGGGTGGATTATCCAAACCCCTTTTTTTGTACAGCTTTACTATATTGGGAAGGCAAGGGGTTTATCAATAAATAATGGCGTGTCATATGAACGAAACGTATCCGACCCAAAGGAATAAGCTTTAACATGACCTCTACGTACTATATAAATTGTTGTCAGAACAGTTCATGTCGAGAGGGTTTTCTTCAGTCTACTAAATCCTTCTTCAGAAAAAGCCACCAACATTTTTGACATAAGCGCTTATATAAAACTAGTAGTACCCCGCGGTTTTACCCGCGTATATCCCAAATATCGGGATCAAAAGTACCTATCTCTATACCTACTTATACTCAAATACATCAAAATTGGTTCAGCGCCTTAAACGCTGAACCAATTTTGATGTAAGTATTATTGAAAACGTAGAGACAGATGGACAGAATCTGAAAACTAATTATAGACTGAATTCTATGTACCTACCTAATAAAGTTTACCTACTATTAGGCGTAGGTAGGACATTGGCCCAGCTTTCTTTAGAAAAAAGGCGAAAAAATTAACTAAAATGAATATTTTTTAGGCTAAATCGTGTATAATAATATTTGCTAAGTGTATGAGGGTTTTGGTCTTTCATATCCTCCTAATATTATAAAGTTGAAAGTACTGCACCGATTGCGATGAAACTTGGTACCTATGCACTGGAGATCTGGCTAAACCCAGATGTTTCTTTTTTTTTCAATATTCATGCGAGTTTGCGACTTTCATAGGTACTACCGCGGGGCGCAACTAGTTGTTATTAATTAAAGTACCTACAAATATATCGAGAAACGCCCGTATTTACCATGTCTTCATTTGTTTACTGAACAAACAGAAAAATAATATTGTTATTGATAGGTAAATAGTATTTGTAGTGAAAACAACCATGTTAGTTTAAAAACGTAAAATAAATAATATCTATATACTTACATATATAAAAGCGAATAATACAATATAAGCGTTTAAATTAAATAATTAAGGTACCTACGTAGTTATATTACCAGAACCAAGGTATAGAATACCTTAAGTTCTCCCCACGCGGTGGCAGATACACCTAGGAGGGGTGTGTCAGGCAGGCGGCCGGCCATAAAAATATTACTAAAACTATTCTTAGAAGGTATGGTCAATAATGACTTACCTACTGCACCGACCCCCAAAAAAAATCAATTTGGGTTTAGCGGACCCCGGGCTCCCGAGAGGGATGCAACCGGGAGGGGAAAACCGAGGAACCGTACGAAGGGTGTGTTTTCTTAATGGTCTGGCTAAATATTATTTACTAAGTACCTACTTACTTTTATTGTAATTTATTTTTGGTGAGAACAATAAAGCGTTCCATCTATCTATCTATCTACTTACCTAAAAAAGCTGATACCTATTATAAACTAAGTTTGAATCTGAAAATAGATGGGTACCTACTTAATATTAATTTAAAACATTTGGTACTGAAACTTGGGCTAAGGTCTTAATTAAACAAAACGTTCCCTATGTAGGTACGCAGAATTGGCTGACTATACTTAGGTATTAAGTTCTTGGGTTCAGACATTTGTCTGTTATTTAATTATACCTAGAGCTTACTTGTGCCAACCAGAGTTAGTTTTATTTATACAAACCCAGACTAAGATGACAGAATTGATAATGATCGGAAACGTGTAATATTTACTATTAATAACAACCAGTGATTTGAATTCGGTGAGCCAATTTACCTATAGTTTAAAGAACAGGGACAAAAAAAGTGGAGACTTCCTTGCAACTAATATTTGTTACGGGTTACGAGATACTTAGGTTAATATTGTAAATGTTGTGAATATATAATAAATATATTCACAACATAAATCAATAATAAATTTAATAATACAATTAATTTAATTTAATTGTCTTTCCTTATTTATCCTTGACTTATTTTATCGTTCGCAAAAACCGCGATAACATAAGAATAATCTAAAATAAAAATCATCTATAACTGTTTAAAAAAAAACAGGAACTGAATAAGGTATAATAAGTTAATTGAATTGTTTTTCCTTATTAACCCTTGACTTGTTTTATCGTTCGTCTATAACTGTTCTTTAAAAAAAAAAACAGGAATTTAATTAGATAGTTATTTTACTGTATTAATTTTAGTTTTAGGTACCTATGTAATTACTAATATCCCATAACCCGGGATTTTAAACCCGAAACAATATTTATAGACCAAGAGCCCGTGAACCCCAGACCTTCGTCATTTTATAAAAGCTGAAAGTTTGTCAGGGCATGCTCCTATACACAGGTAAGAACGCTGGACTATTATGAAGTTTGGCTTGTAGTAGCTTTGGCAGGTACAGACTTTCCTTTGTCTGGCAAGGGATTGGAACTGTCAAAAATGTCTGGCTAATGAGGAAACATCATCTACTTATTACCCAAGTATTATATATAAAAATCAGCTTTTATACTATAACGTAAGTAAAATTATAGTAATAATAACACCCGGGTGTTCATGAAATTATAATTCTACTTACGTTATAGTATAAAAGCTGATTTTTATATACAAGGTGGATAGGATAATACAACATTTTTTTTAACTGGACATACCTACACACGTCTAAAGTCCACCTACCAAATTTCAACAGAATCAGTTAAGTAGTTCAGACACAGGACACTATTTTCCATTTTTTAAATTTGCTACACGATGTATCTAAAAACAAAACTGTCACCAACGCCAGGCGGCCGCGGCACCGAGTAATAATCTTACAGAGAAACAGCTTGATACAAGCCCGCGGCGTAGGTACTTCACTACATGCGCAGTTATGTGTGCGTGACGTCTCACCGACAGTGTGCCGACGAGTTCACGTACGTGAGCCGAGTAGGCTCTTCGGGCAGTCTCGGCAAACCCGAGCGGAAAGCGGTGAGTGACTTTTCACAGCTTTGCGCACACATAGCTGTTCATGTAGTGGAGTACCTACCACCGCGGGCTTGTATGAAGCTGTTGCTCTGTAGGATTAATACTCGGTGGCCGCGGCACGTACTTACACTGTGCACATGGGTACATGGTGTTCGTATTGGTTTTAATTGTTTAGGATATTTAGTTTGTTTGAAAATTTTACTTTTTTAATTTCAGTTCTCTGATTAATTATACAATTCCAAACTATTCAAACATATTTTAACAACCCAGGGTTTTGTTTAATGTTGTATCGTCCTATCCACCTTGTATAATACTTGGGTAATAAGTAGATGATGTTTCCTCATTAGCCAGACATTTTTGACAGTTCCAATCCCTTGCCAGACAAAGGAAAGTCTGTACCTGCCAAAGCCACTACAAGCCAAACTTCATAATAGTCCAGCGTTCTTACCTGTGTATAGGAGCATGCCCTGACAAACTTTCAGCTTTTATAAAATAACGAAGGTCTGGGGCTCACGGGCTCTTGCTCTATTAGGCATAAGGCGTCTCCACTCTGTCTCTGTTTTATTCTTTAAGCTTTAGGTAGTTTAGCTCACCTAATTCCAATCACTGATTAATACCATATTCTGCATACAATTAAGGTTCAGTCAGTAGGTTAGGTTAGTAAAACACACATTTAAGTTGCGACACGCACAAATGGCTTAAGAGGAGCAGTCTACCTACTCTTTTCTCCATACAAACTTTACAAACGTAGTCGACTGTTTCAAATATATTTGAAAAAATATGTTCAAGTCCTGTATCAGCCATGACCATGCCCCTACTTTTTGATTTATTACATTTTCTAATTTTTCTGATTTTCTTTTCTATTTTAATTAGAAAATATTTAAATAACAATACGTAGGGGCATAGGAGATATAGGTTTAAGTCTTTACCCAGGGGGGAAACAGTCGACTACGTTTATATTTAGAATGAGTAGGTAGACTGTCGTCTTAAAAGAAGATTAAAACGAAAAGGGCAAAGAAAATTAAAACATTTTACTTAGTAAAATAACTTACTTTGCTTGTTTTCGTTATTAACTGTTAGATCAACATCTTCGAACTCCTCCTTGCTTTCATTTATGCGGGGTATCATCTTTCATATTGTTTGCTTACCTGAAAGCATTGGAAAATGTTAATAAGTTACGGCACATCACCATTACGTAACTAAGTATCTACGCAAATTACTAGCTTGAACTGACTTTTTGCAGTGAAAATTAGTCTAGGCTCAGAATGTGGGCATTTCGAGAAAAGGACATTGTGAGAAATGGACATTGTGAGAAATGGACATTGTGAGAAAAGGACATTGTGAGAAATGGACATTATGAGAAAAGGACATTTCGAGAAAAGGACATTCTGAGCCTAGACGAAAATTACTTGTAGGATATTGACCGGGAAATATAGAAAAGACGAGAGAGAAGAAATAAGTTTGTTCTTCTTTTATTAAGTGGTGTGTCTCACTTAGTGTTAGAGTTTTCATGTCACTAACTAGACCTAACAGATAACAACCGGGACCAACTGCTTAACGTGGCTTCCGAAGCAAAGAGGAGCTCGAAAAATTATTTTATTTTGCTACACGCATTATCGGTTACCCATCCAATTAATGACCGCGCCAAGAGTTGCTTAACCCGTACGCAGCTAGGCCAATGGATCTGCTCGATCATGAGCTTCGAGTAATTTGCTTAGGTGATGTGACGTTGATTAGGACAAGCACACCAGAAACAAAGTACTATGTACAGAACCACATAATATGAAAATAAACAAAGTGATCTCATGAAGGTTCCTTTTCTAACCTCTTTAGGTACGGAACCTTAAAAACATCAATTTCACTAACGCAGCGTCCTACGTGGACGATTGGATGCGAACGCGATTGCGAAGCGATCCGATCCGGTGCGGTGCGGAAACAAGGAACAGTCGAGAATCGCGCCGCATCGCACTTTACGTGCATTTGGTCACGTAGGACACTTCAATAGCTATCGACTGTTTGTTGTTTCCGCACCGCACCGGATTGGATCGCTTCGCAATCGCGTTCGCATCCAATCGTCCACGTAGCACGCTGCCTAATACAAAACAGGTATACCTACTGTATAAACTAGGAAACTAAGTTATAGACAAGCATTTCAACTCGTAGCCCCGGCATAGAATAGGGTTACCCCATCTCATCCCGTGGGTGTCGTAAAAGGCGACTAAGGGATCTGAGGGAGATTAGCAAACCTCAAGTTCTCCCCGCGCGGTGGCGGATAAACTGCTTGATCCCTAAGAGGGTTGGTGTCAGGCAGGCGGCCGGCTGTAAAAACATTGCCAAATCTAATCGTAGAAGGTATGGTCAATGATGACTTACCGCGCCGACCCCAAAATAAAACAATTTGGGGTTCAGCGGACCTCGGTCTCCCGAGAGGGATGCAACCGGAAACATCGCTCGGATGAGAAGAATTTTACCCAGGTTTCACGAAATAAAAAAAAATAGCACCACATTTCGTCAAAGCGTTTTTTGTCGAAAGTCCACATCATTATTTTAGCAATTGTATTTTTAATTGGTTAGGGTCTCTGTGTTGACTTGGGCTCGACGATTCCAGACATTTGATATCCGCATTCTGGATGATTATCAAGGTGTTGATAAATAATTACAAACATTATCTCAATCACAGCACTGTTTCATTGTTTTTTTGACTGCAAAAGTCTCATACAATTAGGTGATTAATAACACTATTTTAAATACCTTATCTTCTTGGTAACATTTTTTTAATTCGTATCATCAACGTGCATCTCGGAGGAAGTTGTTTATAGTTTTGCTCTATTGTTTATTAAAGTTTCCTATCAATTTTCTTGTAACATGCAAAGAAGCGTTTTGAATAGGCGTACCATATGTCGCGGTTTTACCGGGATTGTCCCGTTTTCAGACATGTGTCCCGCCCGGTTTGTGTAGGTAGTGGATGCCTACACATCACAAAGAACACACTCTCTAAATTTATATAAGTGAGTATTATGTAAATATAAATAAACTCAATATTTGGTTTTAATCGCTTTGCTTCATTATTGTCTGTTATACGTCCAGTATCACGGGGCTATGGAGCCCCAGTCCTTTGGAAGGCGTGGGTTGAGTTGAGCCGAAGTAAATACGTAGAGGCCCTTTTTAGTAACAATTTTTTGAAGTGCTTTATCATTATACATTACTAGCTGACTCGGCAAACGTTGTTTTGCCTTATCTTCTTATATATAAAATTTCCATGTCACAATGTTAGTTACCGTACTCCTCCGAAACGGCTTGACCGAAAACAACGTTTGCCGGGTCAGCTAGTAAATTATAGATATAAGATAACGTCGGGCATTGAAGAAAGTTGCCAAAAATAATAAAAGAAATGCGATTGAAACCGAAAAATAATAATATAATGTAGCTGTATCTTTGTTTTCTTTATTTTTTAAACATAGCGTTGCTTTGTCCTGGTTAAGATTATTATGAGTATGGTAAGCCTATAAAGGATTCTAGTATAAATAACCTTTGACAGGCGCTATCTGAATAGTCTAACAAACATAGTAAACATGAAGTCGTTGTTGTATTTGTTATCTGTTGTGTGCTTGGCGGCGTTCTTTAGCTTCGAAGAGGCTGAAAGTCTACCAGAGTACAACAAGAACGCTTTGAAAATGTTTGATGGAGAAGTATGTTTTTAGTATTTTCTTACTTTTTAAATTTATTTATTTTCTAGCCTCATCCCGCGGTTTCATCCGCGTAAGTCCCGATCCCGTGGAAATATCGGGATCAAAAGTAGCCTATGTTACTCAGGGTGAATGTAGCTTTCTAATGGTGAAAGAATTTATAAAATCGGTTCAGTAGTTTTTGAGTTTATTCATAACAAACATACAAACGCGCATACACACAAATACAAATCTTTCCTCTTTGTAATATTAGTATAGATAATATGTAGTATAGTAATTATGTATTTGAATTAGACAAGTCATAGATGATTTGAACATTTGAATTACCTACTAAACTAGCTTCGCCCCCGCATTTTCCCCCAGGACTTACTCTGTGACGTATATAGATAAATATACATAGTAAAATACTACTCCATTGGACATTATGACATGTTCTTTGTTCAATGGAGAAAACTGGGCAGAAAACTACACAATAATATTACATAGGTAGGTACATAGGCAATATACGTACCTAACAGTGTAGGTATACAGTGCATACTATGTAGGTACATAATCTTCACTAATATTATAAACAGAAAAGATTTGTATTTTTGAGAGTATGTGTGTCTGTATGTTTGTAATGAATAAATTCAAAAACTCCTGGACCGATTTCAAAAAATCTTTCACCATTAGAAAGCTACATTCACCCTGAGTAACATAGGCAAGTTTTGATCCCGATATTCTTACGGGATCGGGACTTACGCGGGTGAAACCGCGGGACGCAGAAAGTATTATTATAAAGTCAGACATAATAATTACATATACTAGTCGTCGGTTTTAAAATGCAACCATTTCGACCAATTTAACCAATAAATAAAATAGCACAGAAAATTTCTCCTGTTAGGATTTTAACGAGTTTAAACCACGCGGTGCAGCTTGTTTTTATCCATTTCTATAAAGTGCTTATACTGACTGACTGATTAATTGATCAACGTTGCAGCCTAAACCGCTGATAGTAGAGAGATGAAATTTGGTGAGTGTGGTATTATGATGTAGACAGTTGAAACCGCGGTATATAGCTAGTAAATACTTAATAAAATACTAGAATTTCATATTTTGTATTAATAAAGGAGTTATTTTGTATTTCTACAACTTCACTCAAACAAGTTGCTCAAAATAATGTGTAGGCGTCAGTTTTTGCTTGTATAGAAACCTAAAAACTAAAGCCTGAGTAGGTTGCCTTAGTAACCGAGGCTACCTACTCATTATTATTTCAACCCCTTTGTGTTACCATGGAAATAAACGCTTTAAAATATTTTTTGAATAAAAGCTATGCAATAGCTTTAAAATTTCTAGATAAAACTGCCTTGAGCAATAAAAACGAATTAAGAAATAATAAATTAAAGTACAAAAGCATAAATACTCCGGCGGGAATCGAATCCACAACCTTCTGCATCAGAGGTTCGCCCGACGCGACGCGACACAGAAGTTGTCAAATCTATTTACATTTCCATGTACCTATCTATTTTTTAGGAAAACCCAGATATGCAGACCGAAATACCTGACTACGATATCGAAGACACAACCCCTTTTGAAGAGTCGGAAGAAAATCGAAAGAAGAGGGAAGCTAAAGGGGCAGGCGGGATGCCCACTAGAAAAGGATAGGGTAAAAGGATAGAACAGACAAAAAGTGAAAGCCCATGACGACTCATGCTATCCTAATGTTTCCGTTACTTATGTAGTTATCACCTCATCATCCTCCCAGTTGCATCCCAAGGTCCACTTACGAGGAAAGTCTTACCTACTCTTTCTCCATACAAACGAAGTCGACTGTTTCCTCCCTGGATAAAGACTTAGAGCAAATATGCTTATGCCACCAACCCATATCTGCCATGGCCATTATTGACCATGCCCTACGTTGGTTTTTCTAAATTTACTAATTAGAATAGAAATAAAATTTAGAAAAAAAAACATAACGTTGTGTAGGGGCATGGTGACAAAAACATTTTTTTCCTCTAATGTATTTATCCAGGAAAGAAACAGTCGACTACGTTTGTATAGTTTGTATGGAGAAAAGAGTAGGTAGACTTTCCTCGTAAGTGGACCGGGTGCCCTTTCGATCGCATAAATTTTTTTTTCATAATGTTGTTTGGCATAAAAGTTTCAGCATAAAGTTTTCTCGCATAAATAGTGATCGGCATAATGTTATAATCGCAGAATGGTTTCATTGGCATAACGTTAACTTTCTCTAATCTTCTTTATCATAATTTTGAACAGCATAAATGTAAAGGACATAATTGTTATACGCCTAAAGATGATTTATCATAAAACACAAAACGCATAATGGAGGTATCCATAACCGCTAAAGTCATAAACATACATGATAATAAATTAGACTAAGTCTATTTAACAAATGAAAAGACACAATGGTAATAGTCATCTTTAATCAAACTTTAGATGAGAAGATTGGTGGCGAAGTTACGTTTCGCCATACGTAATACTAACCAAACCACGTCGCTATATCGTCTGTAACAATCAATGAAGAGTAAAAGTTTTAAAGAGCTTCATTCACTGAATTCTGTCATATTAACGGGCGTTTTACCCAAACTAGGAGTACGCAGAAAACTATACAGAGCACCCCGACTAGGATAGGTTAGGTTCATATTAGAACATGATTACGCACAGCGAAGCGAGCGTGCCGCGGCAGCGGTCGCCAAAGCGCCTAATATTATAAATAAACAAGGTGTGGTGTATCAAAATTGAATTTTATATGTAATTCATAGCAAAGTTTGTGAACTACTACATAATATGAAATGATATTCTAAATTTTAATATGATATTAATTTTAACTCATTTTACATTTGTTAACATTATGGTTGTTATTATGGTTGGTTGGTTTACATTATGGTTTTTTATGCTTATGACTTGTAATCTTTATGCCATAAGGTGAGATGCCAATAAATGTTATGATTAGTAATCGTTATTCTAAAAACATTTATGCAAGAACATTTTATGCTAATATATCATTATTATAAACGAAGTTATGCGAAATTAAATTATGCCTAATGATTTATTCTAAATGAACGTTATGCGAAAAGAAGAGTATGCCAAAAAACGTTATGCAACCTTACATTATACCTCTTAAATTTATGCAACCCAATATGGACCCAAGTGGACCTTGGGATGAGTCGTGAGACGCGGCGTTCAGTAGATTTCATATATTAAAAATGCTAGATAACCTAGGTAGGTACAATGTAGTTTTTAGCTGCTTAGTTTTCAAATATATACCTAGCATGCAAATTTATCGTTTTGTTTTCTTCCACTTATACAAATTGAGGGTGGATTCGATGGAACTCGAATACGCAATTCTTTAAATAATAGTCTCTCGGACACAGCAAGACGTTTTATTCGTAGAATTGCTTTTTCGAGTGTGAAATTCTTGCTTTACTTGGTGGGAAGCACGGCATTGTCACCACTAACTTATCAACCAGAAGGGGACGTCTCATGTGAGCAAGGTTGCGGCCCCATACGCTCGCATGAGTGGATATTCTATTAAGAAGGTGGGTACTGTTACCATTTCCATACAAACATAATACCAAACTAGAATTATGAACAATTTAGTTTTCTACCCTAATATCGGTGTTATTCGGATTAAGATTTTACTATTACAGGGCACCCACCACAAGGTTTTCCAAAATATATGTACATTCGGAATGAAATAAAACGGAGATACATTTCGGTCATTTTTACAGCGTAAATTACTTTTTATTGGGAATAATATAAAACAAAGGAGATGTAAATGAGATGTAAACTAGTAATTTACGCTGGAAAAATGAACGAAATGTAGCTCCGTCTTATTTCATTTCGAATGAATATTTTGGAAAACCTTGTGGTGTTCCCACAACCAATTATAACCCTATAAAAATAAAATCTTAATCCGAATAATATCGATAGGTATTAAGGTATAAAACTAAATTTTTCATAATTCTATTTTGGTATTATGTTTGTATGGAAATGGTAACAGTACCCACTACTACCCACCCTCTTAAGCGTTGATTTTCTTTTTGAAAACTACTGATTTTTACTCTCTCAGATCCCTTAGTCGCCTTTACGACACCTATGGGAAGATATGAGGAGAGAAGCTCTGCCTACATAGCATCTTTTTACCCTCTTTGTATGGAGAAATAAATAAATATTGCACGACGTTGTGTGTAACGTCGTGCAATATTTATTTATTTGTCCAACCTAGTCCCAAGCTAAGCACTAGGCTTGTACTATGGGTAGGTACTAGACGAGGTCTACCCATAGTACAAGCCTTGTACTATGCAGATACTGGAATATACTACATATTATACCTACTTTTTTTTTGTAAAAACACATTATGAAATACATACATAGAAAACATACATACATACATAGAAAACACCCAAACCAGAAACAAATCTTTAGTTTTAAGCATAAATACTTGAACCCGGCGGGAAGCAAACCCGCAACCTTCTGCATTGCAGTCGGGCCTTCGCCTGACGCGTTACTGAGGCCGTCAATATATCCATTGACTCGCCCTTCCGAATGTCGTCTTAAGGTCATAATACGATGAAATATATCCTTGCCAATACACGTGTTTATTTATTGCGTAAAATCGTATAACAAAAGCAATCAAACAAATACTTACTCTCTCCTGTTTCTTATTTAATTTCGTATTTCCAAGAACAATTACGTACACGAATGTCTATCAAAAAACAATGATAAAACTCTCCTTATACAAGTTGTATAGTTACTATTTCTTTGTTACCCGATTGCCGAAGGTTAGGTTTTTCACTGTGTTTTCGAAGACACTGTTACACAAAAATCACAGCACTTTATTTGAGTAATTATAATAAAATGGACGTTTTATTTTGTGCATGTATCGAGTGACGTTTTGTAAAGTACTCACTCAGATAATAACCGGGTCATACTGAACGCGTTGCGTGGCGTGCTTGTGTGCGTGTCACCCACTTTCTCCTACATTGTTGTTTTGAAGCTTAGAAAAATGAGAACACTTTTCAAAAAATATTTTACAAGGAGAAATACATTATCAAAACCGCGCCCTCGCCCGGTAAGCCAGGGGCATAGGTTCGAATCTTGTCATGGGAGAATTTTTGATGATGCATTTTACCTTGTGAAATATTTTTATGAAAAATACCTTGAGCAATAAAAACAAAAAGAAATATTAACACTTTACTATGTAGATTTATCTTCTGTTTTCCCGATGTTGGATAGAAATTAAACTCATTTATCGGATTTAATGGCGTGGCGTTTATTAATTTTTGCATTGTTTCAATGCTCTACGTTTCGAGACCTTTACAGGTATCTTCTTCAGGATTGAGAGAAGAAGAAACCAATCCGGAAGAAGATACCAGTAAAGGTTTCAAAATCACTTGTCTTTCACCACTCGATTAAAACAAAAAAATGAGTTTAATTTCACTTGTCATTCGTTTTTTTATATACGACAGATGAAGCGTTAGACTAATATCTCACCTGATGGTAAGTGATGATATAACCTAGAGGTAACACGCTCCTCTCTAGAGGAGCGTGTTACCTCTAGGTTATATCTAAGAAGGAAGTCTTGCTTAACATATGTAGGTACGTGCTGCTCCGCTCTTGTCAGTGTGCACACGTGGCAAGATTTCACACGCGTACAATTGACGTCACGCCATGCAAACCCACGCCTCTTTCGTTGTGACCCAGCTTAAATAGTCTCCTCGATATAATTATAAAAGGAATAGATAAGATTGCCTTTAGAATTTCAATTTGATAATGTTCGTAGGTAATTAAATCATTGATAATAAATATTCTTTGAAGATTACCTACTTATTTATTTATTTAGTTAAGTAGGTGCCGGCTTATCTCGTACGTAGTCATTCGAAGAATTTCCCCTTTTTGTGGTCGCGTAAAGGTTATTGCAAAGATCAAGTGAAAAACATAACCCTTGCCTTGCAGTCGGGTAAAAAGTATAATATTTCTTATGTTTTTATCGCTCAAGGCATTTTTACTTGAAATATTTAACAAGAAAAAATATATCATGACAAATTCTTCCGTGACAGGATTTCAACCTTTGCTCCTTGCTTGCCGGGCCAGTGCGGTAACCACTGCGCCATACTAACCCGTAAAACAAAACATACATCAGTCACTTACAATATAAGTACCTATAGATAGCCTTCCTACTTTCATTTTTCATCTCCGTCTTTGTCGTCTCCGTTATTTGTCGTCTCCGTCGTTTGTCGTCTCCGTCCTTAATCGTTATATTTGCAAATTTATTCAATAAATCGATTATAAAGTAAACTAAAGTAAATAAACATATCAAGATAACAATAAAATATACATATGCCTGAACTAGGAAACCAGCTTATAAATAAAATACGTACTTGCAAAATATTAGTTAAATTTTCTTAACCTAACTATTTAATCATACTTATATACAGTATATCAATATGTCAGTGTTGTTTATTATCGTCCTGGGTTAATTCAGGCTAAGCCTGTTTTACAGTATTCTGTTCGAACGAACAATCCTACTTCTTACTTAATCCTACTTACTACTAAAAGTTTGTATGTATGTATGTATGTGACTTTGTTACTCTTTCACGGAAAAATTACTGAACCAATTGCGATGAAACTTGGTATGTAGATAGCTGGACACCTAGAATAACACATAGGCTTCTTTTTATCTCGATATCTCCGCGGGATCAGGACTTACGCGGGTAAAACCGCGGGGTACAGCTAGTACATGCATAAATGTATAACTAATACTGAAAAGAATACTGAACCAATTGCTATAAAACTAACTTTTTGTTCCAATATTCACGAGTGATATATTTTGCAGGACGGTGCTCATAGCTCAAATTAGCCCCAAACTAAGCAACTTTGTTTGTTTTGAGAGTAGATAGATAGACAACTTTATTTGTACAACACAAGACAAGAAATAAAACACAAATACAAAGAGAAAAAACAAAGCTTAAAATATAAATACCTACCTACTCGACAACGAATATACTATACTAGCAGTGCCTGCGACTTCGTCTGCCTAATTTTTCAAATCGGACTAGCGGTTTCTGAGATAAGCGCGTTTTAACAAACAAACTCTGTAGCTTTATAATAATAAGAAGATAACTTTTTTTTTCCTTTGTAAATATTTACATACCTTTACATTACCATATATTTGGTAATGTTTATATATTATGATAGATTAGATGGTCTGTATAAATACTTGTACCAGGCGGGAATCGGACCCACCTTATGCGTTGCAGTCGGGTATTCATTGACCGAATGAAACGTTTTGACCTATAAATACAACTTACTAACTATGGGTAACTAGTCCCGATTCAGTGGGAAGTAACCTATATATTATTCCAGGTCTCAAGCTATCTACATATCGAGTTTCATCGCAAATGGTTCAGCGGTTTTGGGTTAAAGAGCAACAAACATACACACTCACAAACGTTCACCTTTATAATATTAGTAAGATTGACAAGTCAAATTAGCTGTTTTTGCACAGAATAGTATCTTAATTAATCGGCTGGCTTAGTTTCTATGGCTGTATGTAATAAAATAAAATAAAAATAAAAAACCTTTTATTTCTTACAGCAAGTATAAATTTACATGAACTAAGTAGTTAGACTTAGTTTATATTTAGAATTAGTTCCTCTCTAGATTGGGATATGGCTGTATGTATACAGTATTAAAAACTAAGCCACCCGATCTCTTTACTAAAGTAGAAATAGTTTCCAGGAGGGTCGTATAAACGCAATCACAGTAAGTTTTCCGTAAAATAAGCTAGACAGTGTCAAAAGCTCAAAGCTTTATGAAAGTCTACCGCTACGGCACAAAGTGCTACGGTGCTACGACAAGCGCACGTTCGTAGCCGCCCGCTACGGATCGTAGCCGTAGCCGTGATCTTTCGTAACTTTTTGAAAAAGTTGGTTAAATAATATTCAATTTCTAAGTTTACGAACAGTTTCGGTATGCTTTAAAATTAATTCAATTCGATGAAGAAATGTTTTTAACAAAGTTTTAGGTATCAATTAAAAAATACTGTTTTAGGTTTTAAAGTGATTAAAAAGTGTTTTATTTATTTATTTGGAAATCTAACAGCTGTTCCTTAAAACTAGACAAAACTAAAGTAACAACAGAAAGCCAATTAAAGGATTCCACGACTAATAAAAGTTAAGTGTTAAAAATTGTGAAATAACTAAGATATTTAGTAAATTACTAATAAAAAAAGTTACACAAATAAGGTGTTGCTAAAAGATTAAATAATAACTAATAGATACCTACTCTTTACTCACAAAAAAAAACATTACGAGTGTACAAAAAGTGTTAAAACTCTGCCAAAAATATTGTAAATTACAAAGAAATAAATATACTATCTTATATTAAAAAAAAACGAATTTTAAAATCAACAAGAAAAGACTCCTAAAAATTGTTCTAAAGGGATCAAACAGTGACCGTAGAAAACCACAATTTTCCAATTAATCCCTTCGTTTAAAAAAAATCGTCTCTAAAATATAAAACAAAAAAAAACTGACTGTGCGCAAAAAAAAGTGTCTCAAACAGACACAACAGCGACTGTAGAAAAACACCAATTCATCCCCACGTATTAAAAAAAAACAAAGAAAACGTACTCCTCCTACGTACGAATACTCCTTGTGACAAAATAAATAATATCTCAAACCAATTCAACAGTGACCGTAGAAAAACCTCAATTTGCCAATTCATAACCACTGATTAAAAAAAAATCGTCTTTAAAATATAAACGTAAGAACTCCTTGCGCGCAAAAAAAATATGTTTCAAACAGACCCAACAGTGTCCGTAGAAAAACTTCAATTCGACAATTCATCACAAAGTATTTAAAAAAACGACTTTTAAAAACAAAGAAAAAACGACTTGCGCACAAAACAAGTGACGTTCATAATAGTGACCGTAGGAAAACCCCAATTCGCCAATTCATCCCCACGTATTTAAAACAAAAATAACGAAAAAAACCCCTGTGCACAAAACAAGTACCTAATGTTCGGAACCGATCCAACAGTGACTGTAGAAAACCCTCAATTCTGGGACTACTTCAGCATGGAAGTAAACATCAACATCACAGACCCTGCTGACGTCATCACGCCCCCTGACGGACATACCCTAGTGGTCGGAGTTTACAGCGCATTACTAGTGATCGGTGCAGTTGGGAACGTCGCTGTGTTTGCGGCACTAATGCGTTCTAGGAGACGAAAATCGAGGGTCATTTTGTTGATGACCCATCTCGTTGTCGCGGACATGATTGTCACCTTCTTCGTTATTCCTCTCGAGGTGAGTAAACTTTTTTAAGCTATTGCATAGCTTTTATCGCGGGCTTTGAGCGCGGCCACCGAAATTCCGTAACGAAAATAAAACCTAACACCCACCAACCACTCCGCCTACTATGGCAACATGGTACGAAATAAATAAATATTATAATTGAATAAGTTGATAAAAAATGCTATGCAATAGCTTTATCAGTTACTCGGCAGTCCCCGAGGGCCACACGTTTTTTAGGGTTCCGAAGCCAAATGGCAAAAAAGCGGAACCCTTATAATAATAATATAATTTTTTTTCTAAACTGAATAGTTTGCGCGAGAGACCCTTCCAAAGTGGTAAAATGTGTGTCCCCCCCCCCCTTAACTTCTAAACTAAGAGAATGATTAAACTAAAAAAAACATACGATGTACATTATCATGTAAACTTCCAGCGAAAATTAAAAACCGACTTCAAAAAAAAAGCATTAAAAAAAACCGATTTAAATAAAACATAAAATAACTTCGCCTACGTACAGTGCCACCGACTTATCTGTTATGTAATCTGAAGTCGGGCAGCCAAACTACTTACAATCCTACTCAACCAACCCAGTAAATCTGCCCGACTTCAGATTACATAACAGATAAGTCGGTGGCACTGTACGTAGGCGAAGTTATTTTATGTTTTATTTAAATCGGTTTTTTTTAATGCTTTTTTTTTGAAGTCGGTTTTTAATTTTTTTAAATTATTTTTTTATTTCATCCTTTTTAGTGTACTTTCAACTACCACTAAAATCATTAAAATTGTATCCATAACTTTTATCATTGAGGAGTTCTGTGATGAGAAGGTGATTTCAGATGTGGAGATTCCGAAACCATATTCTTATTCATCGGTATCTATTCTTTATGGCCTTATTCTACTGGTGATAAAACATAAGAATTTTGAGGAGCAATCCGGTTCATCACTCCGAAGATCCTCATCAGATCCTCACCAAATTTTTATGGAACCATCTCGGAGCTCCCACCTTTCAGTTTTAAAAGGAATCATCTCAATCGGTCAAGCCGTATTCGAGTCATCGATGAACATCCCTAAAACATAGGAATTTTGAGGAGCAATCCCGTTCATCACTCCGAAGATCCTCATCAGATCCTCACCAATTTTTTATGGGACCATTTCGGAGCTCCCACCTTTCGATTAAAAAAATAATTATCTTAATCGGTCAAGCCGTCTTCGAGTAATCGGTGAACATACATAAAAAAAAAAAAAAAAAAAAAATATTATACATACAGACGAATTGAGAACCTCCTCCTTTTTTGAAGTCGGTTAATGAGAACCTCCTCCTTTTTTGAAGTCGGTTAAAAATTGGTTTGAACGAAAATAGTAAGTAGTTTTTTTTTAATACGTCATAAATCGTAAACCGTAATTTACCTTTCAAAACAAAACCTGTTGTATAGATAATGGTACGGAACCCTTCGTGCGCGAGTCCGACTCGCACTTGGCCGATTTTTTTAATTTTAGTCTATTGTGACATGAAGTTTTAAAGTTAAGAGACAGAGACAAACGTTACATAAACTTAGTCACGTTTATAAGTAAGGGGGTAAATGTTTAAAACTAAGGAAACTAATACGTAAGATTGTAAGATTTTATAAGATTGTAGTTTTTAGTTATTATTTTAAACCCTAGACTTAAGTTAAATATTGTCTAAGTACTCGAAAAAAGTAAGCTGTTGAGACTAAACTATTTATAAGAACCTTTGTCACAGCGAAACAATAAATATTTACTTTATATTACTTTACAAAGGATGATGATGACCCCAACCAAGGTATTTCAGCAATTTACTCTTGAGTCCAGACATTGAACAGACAACATAGAGACTCTAGCCGAAAGTTAAGCTCATTGTACTTATTTAGAGCAAACTCTAGCAAAATTTGTTTGCATAGCTCTAAGTCTGCACCAAGCAGAGCTAAGCAAGCAAATTTGGCTAAATAACGCTATTTAGTGATCGCTTAAAAATCGACTACATAAGGTATAAAATTATAAGTTTTAAGGAAGAATCAAACAGGCTATTTGAATAATTTTTGAATCTTCTAAATTCATAAAATTAGAATCGTATATTCGATTTTAAACTCATTTTCACTACAAACGTATTAACTGAAGAAGAAAAAAAAAGAAAAAATTATTTTTAAAAACTTGCTTCGTCGTGAGCTTCGATCATATATAAACTATAGATACACGGTCCCATACAAAATCGAAATTAAAAATTATATATGATCGAAGGTCGTGAGTTTGAAATTTCGAACTCCGTACAAAAAAGAACTATAATAGGTATATGATAAATACTACTCCGTTTGTAAATATAAATACCCTAGCGAGGTTTGTAAATCGGTCCGATGTGACAAATACTTATTTCAGATTTGAGAATGTTTGAGTTTTTCAATAATTTTCAAAAGTAATTCAATATAAATAAAAATGCAAGGAATGTTATTTCTGATAATGACGAATTTTGATGAATAGTTGACAAAAAGAAAGAACGATTCAGTTCAAAAATCAGCCTAAACTGCAGTCTTGCCAGAATAAATTATGAAAACGTTCGTAATCAATTGACTAGCAAGGGCTTATGTTGCGAATCTATGATGTTGCCTTTATAAGTAAAGTGTTTTTTTGGCATTGAATAAGAGTTACTTATGACTGACATAGCTAACAAGCGACCATGTATTACGTATAATGAGATTTTTATAAGTAAGACCGTCGCGTCGATAGATAATACCAATTTTAATAACCTGAAACTGTGCCATCAGACGTTTATTAACAAGAAGAATCTGTACAGTTCACCTAGTTGTTAGTGACTGTACACGCTTAGTTTAGTAAAATAGTTAAGTTAAAGTAGGTAGTTAAAGGTAGCTATGTATGGAGCACGCTATGTAGTTAGTTAAAACTCAGGATGATAGTTTAGTTGAAAGATGTTTATTGTCCTAAGTCTATAGCGATACTCACTAAATATTACATATTATTGTAACAATAAAGTGAACTTAAATGTAAATTAACTGTTGTTAGGCGTGCAGATGTAGGTCGCAAGATCAGCTAGTTTGTTGTACGTCGTTTGAGACCGTACATGCTGCACACCCAAGAAATACACCAAAAAGTAAAAGTATTAAAAATAAGTATAAAGAAATAGTTACAGTTAATGTTGAGAAAGATGTAAAATTGTACCAAGTAAAAGAAAAGATAAGTAAGTTAATATTGTACGGTTGAGACCGTACATGCTGCAGGCCTTAGATCACAGCTTAGATATACAAAATAGTTTAAAGTTATATAAGTAAAAGATAAATGGTAAATTACAGTAGTAGTGCAGTTTGTAGTATAGTTAATTAGTTATGTTAATATTGTGCGGTTGAAAACGTACATGCTGCAGGCCTTAGTTAGAGAAACAAAAGTAGGTTAAAATTACAAGTTATTAACTAAACAATGAAGTAATAATTGAAAAATGCAAGTTATAGGTAAAGTAAAGTATGTAAAAATTACGTAAGTATAAAATAGTGTAAAATAAGTAAAAAATATTAGCTAGGTGATTACAGAAAAAGTACATCGTGGTCGCGGTACACGAATGGGTCCGATTTCAGTAGGCATGCTGGTAGTGTTCTCGTGGTGTGTCGTATGTCGCGTTGTCCTAGGTGGGGGTTCTGCTTGTTATGTTGTTGTAAAGTTTGACGTTCTGGTTGTTTTAAAGGTAAACTGTGTTTCATTTGTATTGTTCCATGCTTCAATGTGTCAGGACAGCCCCGCAGTATTGGTGGCTGCCCTCGAGGAGATGATGAAGTATTTGAAAAGAATTTCTCTTCGTTTTGTGTTCTGGCTGAGGTTTCATTTTGCTGTCGTTGGTCTTCTTTGTTGTAGGTATGCAGTAATGTGTGATGTTTTTGATTGCATAATTTGCAAGTTTTTGCAGAGTAGCACAATTCATCGCCGTGGCTGTAAAGACAGTTTTTGCATATTTCTAAACCTGTAACTATGTTGTTTCTTTGTAATGAGGTCATGTTAATGAACTTCGTACATCGCATCAGTGCATGTTTTTCTGTACATAGTGGGCATCTTATAATTCCTAAGTGATAACATCTAGGTGTTTTCGTTCTGCTGTATGTTGACTTTTTAGCTTTAGGTGGCTTCGTGTTCTTGTCGTTGGATTTTATTCCGTCCCTGGAGTGCAATGGTAACAATTTGGTTGTTAAAAATGTGAGACAATCTTTGAGTAGTTGCAGTAATTGTGTATCTAATTGCGTCGTCTTCGTACTGTATCCGTGATTGTAAAGTTTTGAGCTTAAAGTGTGTTTCAGTTCATCATATTGTTTCCCCGTGTCGTCAAATGTTTCGTAGTAGCTTTTATCCGAACCCTTCAGTGCTAGGTCTATTCGAATATGTAGCGTCTCGATGATTTGCCACTTTGATTTAATAATACTCAAATGCTCCTCCAATTCCCATTTCTCCAAGTCATTGGAGAAGTCTACTTTTGCCATAGCACACTTTAGCGCTCGAAAGTAACAATGTTGTAGTTCTATAAGTTCTGCGGCTTCCCTGTAGTCGTTGTGAGGAATCACCAGCATTGGTGGCTGCCCTCTAGAAGTCGACGATTGCAGAGTAAGAGCCTCCATGATGCTTGCGGTAGTTAGGTAAATGTTTTAGTAAATAACAAAAGTATGTAGTAATATAAATAGTTGAAAGTTGTTGCAGTTGTTTGTTCTTGTAGTAGTTGTTCGTTTTTGTTGTAATTGTTTGTTCTTGTTGTAGTTGTTTGTTCTGGTTGTAGTTGAAAGTTTTTGCAGTTGTTAGTTTAGTTGTAGATAAAAGGTTCGTTGTAGTTTAATAATTTCTTGTAGTTGTAGATAAATTGTTAGTTGTAGTTTAATAGTTTCTTGTAGTCCAAGCGGGTGAAACCGCGGGGCGCAGCTAGATGAAGATAGATTGTTCGTGTCTTCGATAGTTCAGTTGTATTAGCAGTAGTTGTAGTCATCCAATTTCACGTAGTGTCTATGAAATGGACGCTTGCGCTGGTACGTTACTTTAACTCCTTATTCTTCCCTGTGCATATTTGCACCTTCTCACCTCAACTGGGGGATGCCGCTTGTGGCAAGCCAGTCGCCAGATTCGCGTTTGCACTAAGAAAAACACTTCACAAAGTAACTTTGTCTTCGAAGGACCATTTGTTGTACAGTTCACCTAGTTGTTAGTGACTGTACACGTTTAGTTAAGTTAAAATAGTTAGTTATGTATGGAGCACGCTATGTAGTTAGTTAAAACTCAGGATGATAGTTTAGTTGAAAGATGTTTATTGTCCTAAGTCTATAGCGATACTCACTAAATATTACATATTGTAACAATAAAGTGAACTTAAAGGTAAATTAACTGTTGTTAGGCGTACAGATGTAGGTCGCAAGATCAGCTAGTTTGTTGTACGTCGTTTGAGACCGTACAGAATCCTTAGAAGTTATTTTAATTGCTTCTATTCAAACATAACAAGACAGGTTATTTATATTACTTCCTTGAAGATATATATGGCTCATTTACACAGTGCAAGCTAGCCAGTGGACAGCTACTCGAACGCTAGTTACTTGACTCGTTGATTCTTAATTTTTTGGTTTTAATCGTGTGGTGTTTATTATTTTTAGAATTGTTTCAACGCTCAACGTTTAGAGACCTTTACAGGTCTCCTAATTCTGAAGAAGATAATCAACACTACGCAATTAAAACCGAAAAATGAGTTTAATTTCTATCTAACATCGCGTAAACAGAAGAGAAATCGTTATATCTGTATGCACAAATAGGTATAAAGGTGACCACCAGCAATCGATTTTTTTACTATTTTTTTTAATTATCCCGCGGTTTCACCCGCGTACGTCCTGATTCCGTGGAAATATCGGGATCAAAAGTAGCCTATGTTACTCCTCAACAATGTAGTTTTTCTATTGGTGAAAGAATTTTTGAAATGAACTTAAGTAACGTCAAGTTCAAACGGTGCAAGTTACTAAGTCATGGCAGAGGAAACATGTCGCAGATTCCAGGAAGCTGGAAGATTATACTTACTGTAAGTAAATCTTGTAGGTACAGTAATTTTGTTTAGAGGACAGAGTTGGAGGTATGTCCACCTTTTCGCTAAGAGTGGTATGTCGCAGATTACTCAGTTGTTGGTTTGAACCTTTTGACACTAAATGCTAAAAATACATCGTTCGTAGAATATGCTTAGATAAAATCAAACAAATATTTTTGTTTTTATCTAAGAGAATATGTATGTTTTGTCCCTGAAATGAAAACTATACAAGTACGCTGGAATTGGTATACCATATAAAATGACATAAGATCTTTGTGCCGATTTGATTAGCGCCATGTTGCGTGCGCTGTTGTCTCACGTATTCTATTAAAAGTGATGGTTGTCGTCCGTGGAACTAATAGTTCCGTGGACGGTCACCATCACTTTATCACATATCACATGGCGATAAAAGCTATGCAATAGCTTAATAACTTAAAAATGTGAGCCGTCACGGGACGCCTGGCAGATGTGAAACATCGACATGTAATATAATAGTACATATTATATTCTATCATATAGGTAGGTATATATACTTATAGCGTGGGGAGGCGTCGCCATGGCCTGTATCGCCACGCGAATTTTTAGGTTTACCCGTGCCTGTAGATGTTTCACATCAAAAACAATAAATTTATAATTGAATCTTCACACTTCACCAGCCAACAAATAAAATAAGTAACTAACTAGGAAAGTTATTGAATTACAAAATTAAACTTAAACTTTTAAATTGACTAGATTATGTGCCGAAGATATTTTATTCAATAAAAATATGAATATTTTACAAAGAAAATAAGGACCTAACTAACTATGAAAGTTATTGAACCAAAAATTGAACTTAAACTTTTAAATTGACTAGATTATGTGTGTTAGATTACGAAGATCTTTTATTCAATAAGGTACCTAGGTATTAAAATTTGCAAATTTTATTGGCTTTTTACCCGACTGCGCGACGCAAAGAAGGGTTATGTGTTTATCAGTCTATGTATGTTTGTTTGTTTGTGTGTTTGTTTGTTTGTATGTTTGTTCCTTTGTGGCGCTCCAGAGGCCAAACGGCTGGACCGATTTTGATGATTCGCACGTCAATCGATTCGTCTTAATCCTGGGAGTGTCACTGAAGACATGACATTTATCAAAATTCAAAATGGCGTCCACCAGCCGCCATATTGTAAAAAAGAAAAAAAGAAAAATTGTCTGACTATGTCGAGTGGGGTATCGTCGAATTTGAAAATCATTCTTAAGTTTCCTTGATCATTTTTCATTTAGTTCAACTACTTGGGATCTACAACGACTTAAAGTTGGTTAAGAAAACAAAAGTCGACTGACTATATAAAGTGGGGTATCGTTGAATAGGTATTCAGAAATCATTGTTAGGTTTCTCTAACCATTTTTCATTAAATGTAACCATTTGGGATCTACAACGGTTTAAAGTTGGTTAGAAATCGTCCATATCTACCTTAGATTACCGCAGCTTACTGAATAATCCTCAACTTGTTATTAAGTTGAATCAATGAAATGATGCGATTGCGATTAAAATACAATAAAATTGATTAATAATACGTCTTGCACCTAATGCTGGCTAAAAAGCGCAAAATAAAAAAATTAAATAAAAATTCAAATAACCCGCCTGCTTAAAAAAACTTTAAATAAAAACATATACAAAATAAAAACTGAAAAGAAAAAAAAACTTTAAATAAAAACATATATGTACATAATAAAAACTGAAAAGAAAATAAAACAAGTCCAGTAGTCAAAGAACATAGCGACTTTAACAGTCGGGACCCATTGACTACCTAAAATCTAGCTCATAATATACCTTTTCAGTAATGGGTCCCGACTGTTAAAGTCGCTATGTTCTGTGACTACTGGACTTGTTTTATTTTCTTTTCAGTTTTTATTATGTACATATGTTTTTATTTAAAGTTTTTTTTCTTTTTTGATATCTTGTTAACAGTTTTCTCCTTAAAAGTCTTATTGGATTTAAATATAGCCTTCTTTTCAACTTTCCATTTTAAATCTAGTTAGAGCTAGCGCCCACGAGTAACTTGGTTGCCTGACAACTTTTTTGTCGCCGTGCGCGCGCTTGCATTTCACTACGTCGCGTCGCCGGCCTGGCGGACAAAAGAGTATCGTCGTTACGTGCTCGCACTTTCATACTAACCCGTAGACTTGATGCAGCAACAAATAAGTTGCTCGTGGGCACTATACCTTATTGCTTTTCTTTCTCCCACATATTGACGGGTAGGTTTAACTTATTTTAACTTTAGGTAGGTACCTACCTTACCTACTAAAAGTGCGTATCAAAGAAACCCACTTTAATATGGTATAACACACATTTTTGGTATCTACAAAATAGTAAATCTGTTAAATAAAAATAAATGTCAGATATAAATACCTACTCAACAGATTAGGTATACTTACTATGGTACAATTTTATTTTCTTTCGGCCTAACGCAGCGTACTACGTGGACGATTGGATGCGAACGCGATTGCGAAGCGATCCGATCCGGTGCGGTGCGGAAACAACAAACAGTCGATAGCTATTGAAGTGTCCTACGTGACCAAATGCACGTAAAGTGCGATGCGGCGCGATTCTCGACTGTTCCTTGTTTCCGCGCCGCGCCGCATCGCGTTCGCATCCGATCGCCCACGTAGGACGCTGCGTTAGGGTTAAAAGCCTTGTTATCAATGTGGACATGTTTGAAAGCTCTTTTGTCTGTCTCTGTCCAGTGTTCTCTTTGACAATAATTAAAACCTTTCATTTAATACGGGGAAATTTATGAGGGGCCTAAATATTTCATTTGGAGTGTACCTACTGTTTGTAATTGTAAATAGGAATAACCCACTGTGTGCAAATAGGTTTTCGTACTCAAATTGATATATTGGAAATGGATTTTAGATTGCCAAACCAGAGCAGAACTAAAGCCCGTTTTGTGTAAAGTAGGTACATACATCTATAAATTCTATAATAGTTGAAATGCAAATTGTGTAACAAAATAAATTAAGGGAACCTCACACACCGCTATGCCATCTAGCCCCATGCGGTAACCTAATAAATTTGTGTTTCTGGATTAGACTTTACAGCTTACTAGATTTTTCTTCGATGTTGGATTGAAATTAAACTCATTTTTCTGTTTCAATCTCTTCAATCCCGAAGAAGAGATTTTCAAAGGTCTCGAAACGTTGAGCATTGAAACAATGCTTAAAGTAATAAACACCACGCGATTAAAACTGAAAAATGAGTTTAATTTGAGCTGAAAGACTTTTTTTGTCTTTTTTGTAGGTACCTATTATACCTAAAAATACAGCCAGACCAGAAACAAATATTTATTTACTTTTTCCCGCCGAAAATAGAATCCTCAATCTTCGGGTTCGTTCAGTTCGTTATAGTAAATAGTTGTAAAATAATCAGTGTATTTTTCGTCAATGTAAAATAAACAGTTCGTTATAGTAAATAGTTGTAAAATAATCATGAACTTTGAAAAAGATAATTAGACTAGAAATATGTTACAAGGAGAAATACATCATTAAAAATCCTCCTATGCCTTAAGCAATAAAACATAAGAAATTATTAATATAATTAGACTTAGATCATCATCATCCGAGCGTTGTTCCCGGTTGCATCTCTCTCGAGAGCCCGGGGTCCGCTTTCCTACTTTTACGTCTCCACTTCGCACGATCTTCGGCATCCCGTGTAGTGAGGCCATTTGCACGCATATCCGATCTCACAACGTCAAGCCAGCACTTCTTGGGTCTTCCCAATCTGCCGCGGCCGGGCGGGGGCGCCATAGCAAGACATTTGTTTCCCACGTAACTAGCCGGTTTCCGTAGAACGTGGCCGTACCACCGTAAGCAGCATTCTTGCAGTTTGTCTGCAATGTCTCGGACATGAAGGCTGCCCCTGATGCGAGAGTTTCTGACGCGGTCTTTTCGCGTCACTCCACACATCCAGCGCAGCATCATCATCTCCGTGACACGCAGCTCCTGCTTATGTCGCTCAAGCAATGGCCACGCCTCACTACCATACAAAAGGACAGGTCTAATGATCGTTTTATAGGCCTGTCCCTTCAGTTTAACCGGCATTTTCGGGTCACAGATGACACCAGTTACCTCTCGCCACTTGGCCCAAGCTGCCGAAATGCGGGACTTGACGTCGCAATCGATGTCGCCGGACTCGTGAAGTACAGATCCCAAGTACTTAAACTGGTCTGTCCGCTCGACCATGTGACCGTCTACGCAGACAGGTGTGGGATCTGTGGTATTGCTAGCCAAGTATTCGGTCTTCGCTACGTTGAGTTGCTTCTCAAGTGACTCTTTCCACGCATTTACACGCCTTCCAAGCCGTCCCTTATCCGAGTCCGCTAGCGCAATGTCATCAGCATACATGAGCATCCACGGGGGCTGCTCGTGTGCGTCTCGGATGATTACGGACAGTGCGTCCAGTATTACGCTAAACAGAAACGGACTTAGGACGGATCCTTGGTGGACTCCGACTGTAATGGGGAAAAATTTAGTGTCACCAACAGCAGTTCGCACCACTGAATCGGAATTTCGGTACATGTCCCTGATGGTTTCAATATAAGTTTCAGGCACCCCTTTGGACCGCAGCGCCCACCAGATCATCACGCGAGGAACACAGTCGAAGGCCTTCTGCAAGTCCAGGAACAGAAAATGCAGAGGCGTATTCTTCGTTCTGTATTTCTCCATAACGTTCCTTAGGGCGAAAACAGGGTCCATGGTACCATGACCGGGGCGGAAGCCATACTGTCCCTCCGAGACAGTGCACTCCTGCCGGATTCGAGAGTCAACTATACGCTCGTAGAGCTTCATGGTGTGGGACATGACCTTTATACCACGATAACTTCCACACTCCTGCACAGATCCCTTGCCCTTGAACACTGGAGTGATAACACTCAGTCTCCATTGGGCGGGGATTCTGCCGGTCTCGAGTATGCGGTTAAAAAGGTTGGTTAAGATGCCCACACCACGAGAACCCATAGCTTTCCATACTTCGATGGGGACTCCATCGGCGCCGACAGCTTTCCGATTCTTCATGCAGCGAAGAGCCTTGCGCACCTCCTCAGGCGTTATCAGTGGCACAAGTCCTAGATTCGGAGGGAGTTCCGGTGGCTGCAACTCTTTATACTGCTTATTGAGCAGCTCGTGGAAATAAGAGCGCCACCTCTCCTTCACCGCGAGGTCCTCGCATAGCAGGTTACCATTAGGATCTTTTACACAGCGGCACTTGGATATATCCTGTGCCGCTTTGATCCTAGAACGTGCCAACTTATAAATAAGCTTCTGCCCCTCAGACGTTTCCAATTTATCGTACAATGGCTGTAAGTGGTCCCGTCTGGCTCTGGCTACTGCTCTCTTTGTGGCACGTTTGGCAGACCTGTACGCGTCGCGATCTTCAGGAGAGTTGGACGCTTGCCACTTTTTAAAGAGGGCTTTCTTCAACTATATATAATAACTATATATAATAATATAATTAGACTTAGATAAAAGGTATTTATTGTTGTCTCGAAATATCAAGCCTGTTTATTCAGCCTAAATTCCTAATCTAAATTCCCAATTCAGTAATTGGGTTCTATTGAGTCTGGAATTACGTAGATTCAATTTTCATACCAATTGGGTATTTAGTTGTTTCGGTACATTTATTATACGGTACGTATTTTTGTAATTTATTTTTAATTAAATTGGTTTAGACTAGTTTTTGCACGAAGTAACGACAAAGACACCCACCCACACACCAATTTTGTAAGTAAATGTGTGAGTGAATGTTTTCTGTTGAGAAATTAAAACAAATCGAACTAAAATGGTAGCATAGTTTGACGACACTTGCTTTCTAAAATCCTACCATAGTGCAGATGCAACAGAGTTATTTGCTAGATAGATACCTACCTATTACGGATGTAGGCCTACCCCATTTCCTTCCATGCGTAGCGATCTCCTGCTATTTCAGGGTCGGTATTACGCTCCGCAATCGTGATTCAATAGTGTGTCGATAGAATATTAATCGTCATATTTGACGTGTATTTGACACATTTAGCAGTTTTCTATGTTAACTATTCTATCGACACACCACTGCGACACCACTGAGATGCCACTGATGGAGTCTCGATGTTGTCAAAACTCTAATGAGAGGATGGATTTTTAACAGACTTGACAGACAGACAGACAGAGAAGGTTGGTTACCATGGTTACTATTGCAATTCCACTGAGACACCATTACGATAATATAGAAGTCTACCAAAGGAGGTCGGCTGAATTGGGCGGAGATAGACAAGTTATTCGATATGTTCATAAAATATTTTGTATTTTTCTTTATTTTATGAGCATTTTAGATTTTTCCTACAACTACGGAATGATTTTTTACCATAAAATCGTAAAAAACCTCAATAAAAATCTACCATTTTCGGTCCTTTCAGGTATGGCAATATTCCAAAAGTTACCATTTATTTAAACGATTGCTGTGTCGATAATCGAATGATTTTGAATCAATAATAATGTACCTAAATAATCCGTTGTCTTCTTTGTTTTGGTTTTAATTATTATCGTAACTATTTGTGAACGACGTTTTATTGGATTTGATAATAATAATTCAATGAATAAATGACTTGAGAATTATGAGAAAATGTTTTAATAATTTAATAAAAATCGATTTAATAATCGATGTCAGATCGATATTGTATCTGTGGCAGATGTTCGAGTGTTTGATTGACAGCTCGCTTTCTGTCATTCTCTTAGCTTCTGTTTTGAGGATTTTGTGTTCGGTGTATTTTTGTATGTTTTTCGAGTTTTTTTTCAAATCGACAACCTAGTGCTACGTTTACGGACTAAATTGATCTTGCTTACACGACTAAACTTGGCATTCCTGGATTTTGGTTTGGATAACTTGAACGATATACTTATTACATTAATTAAGGTTATTAAATTGACAATTAGTTGATCAAGTAAAACTCCAAATATCTCACTATTCCGGAGTTTTGAGTTAGAAAAACAGATTTTTGTATAATTAGTAATAAATCTAGATTCCAAACTGCTACTGTTCATCTCAGTCCACCTTCCGCCCAAGGTTCTATGAAGAGTTGCCGATCTCCTTTGTCACAGTCTCGATATAATGGCAATAGTGTGTCGATATAATCGTAATAGTATTGTCATCTTGTGTCATTTAGTGTAATACCGGTCCTGAACCAAAGGTCCGACCGATAAAACTATATGTATAGAAAATATACCGTAGGTTCTTAGAAACTTTGAAACAAATTGACCTTACGACCTTTTCTTTTCCTAATGTGTTTATTTAACACTTCAATTTTCTTTGAGATAGTTCGTTTGGAGAGTCTACTTATCTAAGTGAGTAGTAGAAGCTAAGTTCTTTAGGAGTATATTATAGCCGGTAAATTCAAAATCCATGTCGGGTTCCTCGAAAATTGATGATTATTTCATGACGGAATATGTTGAATTTCACTTGCGGTTTTCACGGTTTCACCCCTGTAAGTCCCGGTTCCGTGGGAATATCGGGATCAAGGGTGCATGTAGCTTTCTAATGGTAAAAGGATTTTTGTAATCGGTCCAGTAGTCTTTGAGTTTATCCATTACAAACATACGACACACATACACACAAAAATACAAATGTTTTATCTTTATAATATTAGTATAGAGTAGTTATTTAGTTAGATATAGAAGAAGAAAATTGCTATCGGGTTCATCGAAAATTGTTGATTATTTCATGACGGAATGTGTTTTTTTTTTGGTTATTTATTCCTGCATTTTGATGTAAGTAGTTTCACTTGGCGCGGTCATTACTTGTATGGGTGATCGATTATTTTGTGTGAGAAAAAACACTTTCACGAGCTCCTCATCGCTTCGGAAGGCACGTTAAGCAGTTAGTCCCTGTTGTTATCTCTGATAGCAGTCGTTAGGTCAAGCTAGATGCCTTAGGGTGACCTGAACCCTAACACTAGGTGAGCCATACCTACCACTACACGAAAAGACCAATAAAATTACATATACCTAGTAAAAAAAAACTCAAAACTCAAAATATGTTAATTTGGATATTAACAACATACCACTTTGAAACGTCAATTATATGTATAATGTAATCTACTGTGTCTTCGGAACGCGAACTCCAAAGAGAAGAAGACACAAGAAACTTATGGGTTCTTTTTTGGTATCTAAGTAAATAAGTAAAAATAAGGAGCTACTTTGATATGTACCAAAATGTAGGTACATATACAAATACACATTTTATATATATTACACACTCTCAACCTCCTTACAAACAACTTGGACATTTTTATTTGTTCCTTGAACGAATTTACGGGGATATCACTTTATATAATTAGCTACAAGTAATTAATCTCTATCATGCTTATTAGGATAATTAAGCTTACAATTATTTATAATTAATTAGTTATTTTTGTATTTGTATAACTTTATATTGCTGGTCTATCGGATTGGCGCCAACCTCTATAATTGGTAGACTAAGTACCCTACTAATATAGTAAATAAAAAGCTAAAAGTTTGTTTGTACCTATGTATGTGTGTTTGTTGCTCAATCACGTAAAAACCGCTAAACCGATTACCATGAAACTCGGTATGTAGATAGCTGGAGACCTTGAGTAACACCTAGGCTACTTTTTATAAATAATGCTTTAATGTAACAAAATAATAACTAAAAAAAAACTACAAATAAAATCTATAAATCTTCTATTAATAAAATATTTCAATCGTATGCGTCAAATAGAGTCCATCATTCTGATCAGTAAAACGTCAAAATTAGTATTTAAATTAAGATAGTTATGCTTTTTGAAAAAATGCTTTCAAAAACTTTAGTACCCGGCGGGATTCGAACCCGCGACTATTGGTAATCCGAACCAACGCGTTTGACCGCTTCGCCACAGGTAGCCCTCCAGCCAGGTCGAATTTAAGAAAGCACCTCTTCGTGTGTTCTTGCGACTAAGGCCTCGTAGTGACATCTACCGGCGAACTTTGCAGTTGAACTCGGCATGTAACTTCCCAATTACATGGAAATGATTACAATATAAGGTGACACATTCCAAACATGTAAACATTATAAGATAGTTATGTTAACAGAACGTGTGAATTTAAAAGTAACTAGGTACTCCGTGAGTTTCTTGTGGTTTTTTCTTATCGGAGGGCGCGTTCCGAAACCCGAACCACACTAAAATAAAAATCTAAAGTCGACATTTCAAAATAATCATGTAAACATTGCTTGTAATGAATAAACCTTTTTTTTTTTACTTTACAGAAGGTCAAAACGTCGAGGTAAGAAAATACATAATAATACGCGATTATGACCTAAAATGTCCATCCCATCCATCCATTACAGCCCTTTCATGTCCAATATTGGACGTAGGCCTCCTCCATCCTCACTCCTGACGGTCTTGAGCTCTCGACTTCCAATCTCGTCCTGCGTGTCTTATGATGTCGTCCTTCCATCTCATTGGTGGTCTACCACGCGGATACGCTAATATGTGCACGCGGGCGCCATTCCATCAGCCTTCGAGTCCATCAGTCACTGCTCATTCTTGCAATATGTCCCGCCCACCTCCACCTGCGCTCAGTGATCACCTTAACTACATCCCTAACCTTGGTTTTAGATCTAATCCAAGTATTTCTTTTCCGGTCGCGTAAGGAAATACCGAGCATAGCTCTTTCCATTGCTCTCTGGGCAACGCGGAGTTTCTCTGCGGATTTACTAAAATGTACCTAACTAAATTTATATATTTGCATAATTCAGCCATACATACATAATAAATTACTGTTCGTTATACAACAACGCTACAGATATTTCGGGGACATAATTATTATCTATTCACAAAGACTATAAAATATTTTTATAAATAATAGAGAAAAGAAAAATATTTTTTATTTAACCATAACATTTTATCTAAATAAAGATGAAGAAATAAATTTCAACTTTGATCACGTAGTAGGTATCGATTCTGTTACGCAGCGCCCTACGTGGGCGATCGCATGCGAACGCGAAGCGGCGCGGAAACAAGGATCAGTCGACAGCCATTGAAGTGTCCTACGTGACTAAATGCACATAAGGTGCACTGCAGCGCGGCACCAATTAAAGCGCAAGCGATCAGTTGACTTGATATTTTCGCGCAAACTGCGGCGGCGGAGGAAGGCGGTAATAGTGTAGGACGATTCGCCCGCACGTAGGACAGAGTCGCCGCGTCACACCGCACCGCATTGAATTCGCATCGGATCGCGTTCACGTTGTGTCGCTTACGTAGTACGTAGCCTTATACAATAGCGCTGACAATAGAACAAAGGGGAAGTTCTAGATGCACCAAAATACCTATTGTTCTGTAGTATCAAGCAATCAGAAGTTAATTAAGTTATTATCGATTTCAGAATGAGAATCAGAAGCTGTTATTTGCAGTAGATATGGTACATATCATACGGTGGTGTTACGCGATAGGATAGATACAATAAGCAATATTTTTTGATTAGACACTAGCTGGACTAAAATTTGTTAACTTATACGTATAATTATATGTATTGTAATTTATTGTATTTTGTACATAAATGTTAGAAGATGTGGGTTAAAATTGCCTGATGAATAAGTAACGATTTATTTTGAATAAATATAAGTATGTATTTATAAATATTACAAAACTTTAATTAAAAAAATATATAAATAAATATTGCACGAGGACACAGCGCAACCTAGCCCCAAACGAAGCACTAAGCCTGTACTATGGGTACTAGACAACGGATATATCTACTACATTTTATACTTTTCTAGTTTTTGTTTTACACGGGGATCGAACCCGCATCCTTGTGAGTGGCTCACAGGTGGCTCACCTCATCACAGGTCGAAAAATGGTGTACTTTCTTCCCGGTATATTTATTATACCTCTTCCGCAACAGTAGGTAGGTAATGTAAAAGTGAAATGAAGCGTTCGCCTTGTCTGTTTTCATTCGTTAGCAAAATATGAAAGCGCGATAGTTGGTTTAATTCGAACGTCTAGATTGTCAATCAAATGACTGGATAACATTTAGTTGACAAGGGATTATACAAATGGTTATTATGTCAATAATTCACATAATTATATTGCTTTTGGCTTTCAAATGTCATTTTTGGACGTCGGTAATTTTGGAAAATAATATAAAAGAATAAATAAATTATTAGAAACATAATAATAAATTACAAATCTACAACAAAAAAATAAAAAATAATGATTACAAAAGAGACGCAGAAAAATAGAAAAACTAAATAAACACGTTTATCATAGATTTATCTAAAAACTAATGAATACACTGGTACAATGGGCGGCCTTATTGCTAAAAGCGATTTCTTTCACGCAACGTTTTATTAGACTTTTGTAGCTGTTAAAAACAAGTCTACCAATATTACAAAGGCGTAAGTTTGTTATGTAAGTATATACCTAACTAAGAATGTTACCCTTTCACGCAAAAACTACTGGACCGATTGTGATGAAAAATATTTTTAGCTGAAGATCTGACCCTCTACTTTAATTCTACGTACGATAAAACGAAACGATAATTTTAGAAGAAAATCTGTCATCCATCCGTCCGAAACTTTTATTTTCTGACGGTTATAAAGAACGGATGACAGATTTTCTTTCTGTCGTTCGTTCGTTCGTTCGTTCGTAGATTTAAAGTACCTACCCCTCCTGGATAAGCCCTTAAGTAGGCTACTTTTTATCCCGACATTCCCAATGTTCGGCTATAGATCGCTGGTAGATGTTTATTTATGTTCTAACACAGTTTTCAGTCTAATCACCAAAACGGCCATCAACAGTTTTGAATTTCATTTTGTAAACGACAAAATCAAATCCAAAATTAATACGAACTCTAACAATGTTTAGGGAACTTCAAACATTTTCGGGTCACACACATGTGTTGAGTTTTTTCAAAGTTTGGAACGTGTATGTTAGATAGATATTATTTTTCGGAATTCGTAATTTGTTTTTTTTTTTCGGACAAGAGAGTTGGAATTTCATATTAACATTATAACGACGATGGATGATATTGTTTTTTTTAGGTTTTCATTTAAAAATCGGTTCTTTTAATACAATTCAAGATATTGACTTTTCTTCACTACAAATTTCATTTTAAATCGGGGTAGGTATTTACCATGTTCACGGAGCTCGTCTCGTGTCTAAGCAAGTTGAAATTACCTACTGGCGAAATATAAAACTTCATAAAAAAATTTGTTAATACGCTTTGTACAAATATTATGCCCTTATCTGTTTTTGCCTTTGTCGATTCAATGAAAAATAACTTGGGGTCGATTTCGACGCCTTGGACATTATATGGGATAAAATGTCTACATCAAGTTTCTTTCGCGATTGTGTAACAACTTGATGTGACAGCTTTGCATTTCCCGTTGTACATACATACCCACGTTAATGTGAGCCGTATTAATTATTATGTACTTGAGGGATCCATGGTAATGTCACATCATTCTTTTATTATAGAATTTACTTAATTTTTTACTAAACGACCATCTTCGTAACTTGCAAAACCGTCAGACCGATAAACAAATGGTCTAAATATGGTTCCTTTTCTTACCTCTTGAGGTGTGGAACCCTAAAAAATAATCGCAAACTTGAACGTAGAACTGCAACTTAACAAAATCGCAGAAAAATGCTATTAGAACAGTTGAAATGGTCTTTACGGATATTAGGTTTCATTTTTCGTAAATTATAGGGGTTGGTCGCTGTCTGCAATATTACGCTCATATTTTTTTATGGGTTCTAGTTTTGTCTTCGAATTTCTTGGCCAATTTGGAAGAAATCCAAGAACAGAAAAGTCATGCAGCTTTGTATAATAGATCTCAAAAAAATATATTGTAAAGACATTATTTGCAGGGCTTGCCACAATGATTGCCACTATTTCTATAGGCAAGAAATATGAGTCATACCTACCATATGAAATGTATGCCCGGGCAACAATAACTGCTAGTCATCAACCGAAATTGTCAGAAGATTGACGTGTACATAATTAGGAAAACCTGAGGTCTGCTTTAGACGGATTGAATAAATGGTACTAACGAACTACCCATATACCTACCTATTGGGGAGCTTTCTGGGGGAGTCGGTTTTTTTTTAAATCTATTTCGTACCCATAGTCAGGAGGGTTACTGCGGTTCGTTTCGATACGATAATACGATGATTCTACTGTCACATTCTGATAGTAGGGTGACAGTAGAACCATCTTATTATCGTATCGTTGTCGTATCGAAACGAACCGAAGCAACCCTCCTGGACTATACGAAATAGATTTGACCACGTTTGACCACTATCACACCGTAAGATGTTACGTGTAGATCTAAGATGTAGCACGCTGACCTAGATGGTACCTAGGAGGTTGGGTTTTGTGGCATTTCACTGAGAGGGAGTTATGAAGATTTGCTGCGTCCCGCGTGTTCCCACTCGTAAGTCCCGATCCCGTCTGAATATTGGGATAAAAAGCAGCCTATGTGTTATTTCAAGTTTCCAGCTATCTACATACCGAGTTTCGTCGTAATCGGTTCAGCGGTTCATACACGATTTCACTATTAGAATATTAGTAGGATGTGTTTGTCCTACAAAATATTTGTGTGCATCTGGATCGAGGGCCCATTTTTGCTAGGATGTTTATAGTGGGCCCACAATCCAGATGCACAGAATCTATATTTAGGTATACGGCGCAACTATAAGGTTTCTTGACTTGAAAACTTTAAAAAGTCGGAAATTTCAGTGCTAATGGGTATTGGCACTGAAATTTCTCTCTTTCTCTCTCTTTAAAAATTTACTCATATACATTAAAGTAAATTTTTATGAGTAAATTTTTAATTTTAGAGGTGCTAGTGTCCAAATCGTAATACTTCGGTGAACCGAAGAGTAAATTTTTAAATTATTAATGTATAATGAGTAAATTTTTAATTTTAGAGGTGCTAGTGTCCAAATCGTAATACAATTAAAACACCGTGTAACAAACCCTGGGGGTTAAAGCAGCCTTGAGCATACTCGCCTAATTGGTTTCACCAGATAACAGAATTATTAACGATTTTCTTAATTAAAATAGAACAAGGTAGTTATACAATAATCTAAGAGCTGTCGAATACAATCAATGACTAACAAATTAAAACAACTTGGATTGTTTTGATTTATTTTTAGAGATTGTGATGTTTTTATGATTTGGGCGCCGAGTGCCAACTTTCGCACTTTGCCGACTTTTGCAATATTCTATGTAAGTATTTCGGTAGTGTCAAATTAGGTACCTAATGTTATAAAGAGGAAAGATTTTTTGTAGACCGATTTTAAAAATTCAATAGAAAGCTGTACCTACATACATTAGAAGGAGTAACATAGGTTACTTTATATCCCGATATTCCCGCGGGCTCGGGGCTTAAGCCGGAATCACATTATCCTGACGTGGCTTGACGTGAGGTGTCAGAAGGGTATCAGTTTTAAACATTCGAATATGGTGAGAATTATACTAGAGTGTCACAATGTTTGACGACCTCTGTGGCGCGTCGTGCGAAAGCGCGACTGCAATGCAGGAGGTTGCGGGTTCGATTCCCGCCGGGTGCAAGTATTTATGCTTATAAAATAAATATTTGTGTCTGGTCTGGGTGTCCCTCTATGTATAATATGTATGTATTTACAAAAGAAAAATAAATATAAGTATTATATCCGTTGTCTAGTCACCGTAACACAAGCTTAGTCGCTTACCACGGGGCTAGATGGCGCTGTGTGTTGTTCGGAGAATTTATTTATTATTATTTACAATGTGTTGTGACGTTGTAATGAAATGTATGAAACCGATTGGCGGCGGCCTTACGACTGAGACACCACTCTCAGTCGTAAGGCTGCCTATTGTGCCACTCTAGATTAAGATATTTCTTATTTTATTTTTGGTGAGTACAATAAAGCGTTATATCTATCTATCTAGGTAGTTTGTTTCGTAATTTACGCGGGTGGAACCGTGGGGATAGTATTTTATGTAGAGCTTGCAAACATAGGCCTTTCTAACAAAGATTTCGACATCCACCTATACTTTAATATTGCAATAATTTAAAAGAAGAACCAATTTTATTTCCAATCAATGACACTGTATTTAGAAATGAAAAATATAGGGACGAATTGAGAACCTCCCTCGGTTTTTGGGTGTCGGTTAAAAATCTTTTTTTAAACGAACATTAGGTTATAGATCGGTCACATTTATCGTTCCGTGCCAAGGGACCTAAACAGGCTCGTTCAGCCAGAAAAGAACCTGTCCCAAATAGGTTTCCAATAATAGGCACATTTTGTATTACTTCCTACTGTAGTTACTCTATAAGAGGCTTTAGTTTCTTTTAAGTTCTTTTAAGTCTTACTCACATGTAAATTCGGCTTGACAAGAAGCTTACCCGTGGCCTAGTTATCGCGCTGGAACGGAATACTAGTAGTCGCAAGTTCGAGTCCCGCCGGGTATTTAAGGTATTGAAAGCATCTTTTTTCAAAAAGTAATGTTCAGATAATCTTAATTTGTAAGGAAAATTTGATCGAAAAATGTCGATTTTAAATAATTTTAACGTACGACGCGAATTGGCCAGTTTTAGTTACTGAAAAATCACTTAATAAATTAAATGGAAAATGATCAAGAAACCCTAAAAATGATTTTTATATACCTATTCGACGATACACGACATAGTCAGGCAATTTTTTTTTCACGATACCCTATACTCTTGAAATCTGTTGAGTGGTTTGGAAGATACCGAGGGAATAAAAAATATTACAAAAATACAAAACCCTTTCCTTGCAGCCGGGTAAAAAGAGGTCATTTTAAGAATTTTAAGAAAAGGGTCATTAAAAGAAAGGGTACTTTTTAATTTAATTGTGGTCATTTCTCATTTCGGACATAAAACCCCGAAACGCCAACATAATAATTATACTTCGCGGTCGTTTTCTCTGGTTTAAATTGTATGTGACATTAACTTTATCAGGCTGTTTTTGTCTCGAACATGACCGTACTTCAGTTAATAAGTACAATTTGAGAAAGAGATTTTCGTATAATAAAACAGTTTAAATTAACGGCCAGTAACAGGCAGTACAATTATCTACAGTTAAATATTTTAACTGGGACTCAGGCCCCGCCTACAAATTTGTTTCTGAGCATAGAACAGTACCTCTACTATGAGTTGATACGTAAATACGTACACTGTAATGTTAAGTTTGGGTATGTCCGTAACGCAAAATTAATGGCTCGCGCGGCCGATTGTCACGACCGGTGCGACAAGGAACAAACGAAGCGGGCGCGCTGTGCACAAGATCAAACTGTAGACGTTACAGTATACACACGTATTTACGTACCAACCAACTCATGGTTGGGGTACTGGACTGGTCTCTATTAGAGACTAGAAGGAGAAAGGTCGTGATCCATTTTAAACTCAAAGATTAAACATTTCCATTCAGCGTGGCAATACGGCTCGCTGCCAAGTGTCGTTTTATTTTAATATTTTCCTGTTTTTACCAACGTGTGGCACAGTGGTAAAGCACTCGCCCGGCAAGCGAGGGGCACAGGTTCGAATCCTGTCATGGGAGGATTGTTGATGATACATTTCTTCTTGTAAAATATTTCAAGTTCTATTTTTATAAATATGTAAATAAATTATTTAACATTAGGTACCTTCCTACGTCAGATTTTTTATTTAGAAATGTAATTTTATTTTAAAAGACTAGCAAATAAAATTACCCCCAATTCAATACACCATCATGTTTTAGTTTAATTTATTTATATAATTTGAAATATAATGCATAATATTTTCTTAAACTAAATCGTCTTAACATCGCATCAGCATTGTTAGAGTTTTCTCGAAAACGGTTCAATTTTTTTTTGAAAATTTTGAAGGACATTTCTAACACTTCAAAAGCTTTAGCGACGCTAAATTGCCACGCTGAATGCACACGCATTGGCAGACCAGCATTCTGAGATTTGTTGTTTACTCACGCTTTTCAAGCTTTAGACTTTACCAATATTCAAATTGACTTATTGGATAAGAATTTTAATATAAGTAATGATGACTTCAAAGAATTTTCTTTCAAGAAAAAATATATGTAATAGGCATCTTTTTATTTACCTAATAATGAGGTTTTGAAGCCACATATTATGTTTGTCTGAGAATTTAATTTAATTTCATAGAGCGTGTTTTTATTAACTTTCGTTAATAAATAAAATCCTAGAATCTAGAGTAGGTAATGGTTTTAATATTTGTAGGTACTGGGGCCTTATTTGTTAATTTATTATCAGTCTTGAACCGATTATAGCCATTTGGGTATTAGCCAGTGTCAGTGTTTAATGTATTTTATGAATGTTATTATAGCAAAAAAATACCTGTATAGAGATTAAAGAGAGTAGATTGGAGATTAGAGTTAAAATAATTAATTAGGTTTTAATTTGTTTTGACATTGGTATTAAATTAAGTAACTATTTGTGATTCAATAAAAAAAAATCATACAGCTAAAAATAAAAATGATGGTGAATTTTAAATGACCTTTTTGGAATAGAGATCGCAAGAGATAGCTTTCTGCGAGTCAGGTTTTAACATTTTTTTTTTGCTCCGTGTCTGCGCCTCAACCACTCCTCCAATACGGGCCCGATGGCCTCAATAGTCCATAGACCGGCGCTCGGCTGCAACAGCCGCGTCCGCCACACCTCCACCTGGGCCTGCCGGAGTTCCTCCCGGTACTCCTCGGACAGGTTTTCACCTAGTGCAGAGGCTATCAGTTGTCTTTTGTTGTCAAGCCGATAAACTCACATGTAATGTTATATGACTATAACATTATTCTTATTCTTAAGTATTTTATAATATTTGCAACTTATTTTTTTAAACTTACACGATTTCTGTTCATTTTTATCACTATTAGAATTATGCAAACAGTAGACCTCGCTTTAACATAAAAATTACGACGAGCACTTACCTACATAAAAAGAAGTTGATTTTCAAGGATCAACTTATATTTGTGTAAGAGTTTTTTATTTCAAAGGAATCTATTCATTACTATGTCAAAGTTTTAATTTAGTTTTATATTGAATTGTATTACGATTTCATTATTGACGACCTCTGTGGCGCGTCGTGCGAGAGCGCGACTGCAATGCAGGAGGTTGCGGGTTCGATTCCCGCCGGGTGCAAGTATTTATGCTTAAAAATAAATATTTGTGTCTGGTCTGGGTGTCCTTCTATGTATAATATGTATGTATTTACAAAAGAAAAATAAATATAAGTATTATATCCGTTGTCTAGTCACCGTAACACAAGCTTAGTCGCTTACCACGGGGCTAGATGGCGCTGTGTGTTGTTCACAGAATTAAAAAAAAAAAAAAAAAAAAAAATTGTTTCTCTGCCTAAAACTTTTTTGTATTTGTTCCCCGTAGCCCGGGTCTAAAGAATAACGTGGCTACGGTATCCTAGTATAGGTAACAATGAAAAAGTGGAAGTGTGAGGGGCGTATTAAATAGGGCTTATCCACTAGTGCCAATTACTTCTTTTGTTCTTTGTATAATAAATCTCCGTGCACGTTTGGGAACTGTGGGCTAAATCTAGTTAGAAAAACGTTTACTACATAGTCTACATATCTACCTATCTATCCACATACCTAATTGTCAATTAAATTTCTACGTTATGGCATTTCTGCTAACAATGTTATAGAGCAATCTGGGCCAGAACTGCGCGTATAAAATGTATAATATCAAATCCTTTTAGACACGTTTCAACAGCGCAAGAAGATACAATAATAATGTAATTTTTACAGATGATGTATTTCTGTCCCCATTATAACAACAAATATCTACAGATAAAAGTAAATAATTAAGTGAGATTCTCTTACAACAAACTTTTTGTGTTAATGATACGGAACCCTTCATGTCCGGGTCCGACTCGCACTCTGCTGCTTTTTTTATTTATTTGCTAGTACAGAATTTTTGGCATCCGGCTGCTGCACAATGCACGTTCCCTATTCATTAGGAGCCTATTCGTTACAAACAAACAAACAAAATAATGTAGACTTGTGCACCTTTCGCATTTGTAATATTAATAAAATGGAATCTTTAATAATGAGGCGCCTTTGTTTTAGTAAAATCACGACATACCCAATAAATATTCGGACAAAAGACACAATTTTAATGTTCAGTCATATTATTACGTTACGGTTCAAATGACGATACATAATATTTTTGTGGTAGGTTACACCGTTTCACAATTAATAAATAACTGCGTCGTTAGTGATAATGAGTTCAGTTTCAGAGAAATCCACAATGGTGGAAAAATAACAACGTGTACCTACATAAAAATAATAGGTATTTTTATGTACACAATGTACAGTAAGCAACATTCCTGCCTGCCCATCGTAAGGTCTAATTTCGCTCGCAATGTAAATTTAGGTTCACTTAGTAAAGATACCTACGAATTTATTGTTTACTAGCAGTGCCTGCGACTTCCTCAATAAATAGATTATCCAACAATGAAAGAATTTTTCAAATCGGACCAGCGGTTCCTGAGATTAGCGCGTTCAAACAAACAAACTCTTCAGCTTTATAATATTAGAAGATTGTTACCTACTAGGTACCTATCGTCTGCTTGCATGCGACACAGAACACAGACCACTACACAATAGTTGTCAAACATTTGATATTTATAGATAGGTATACCTATATCAATGTGTGTAATAATATGCTTATTTCACGCTCGGCGGTTCAAACGAATCTTTCGGCTAACTGGGTAGCCACTTTTGTTGTTGATAGTACAGTAAGCAGAAAAGTTGCTAGGGCTGTCGGCTCAATAACTGTAACACTTACATAGATGTTTTGAAATCTTAATACACAGAGCTGTAACAACATACACAATAATATGATAGTTACATTTTACCCGGTCTCATTCGTGTATATTTATTTATTTATTTCATTTATTTTCTAACCTCGACGTTTCAACCATGTTACAACAGTATTAGGCGGGAGGGGACTGGCGTCTTGTCTCTTCGTGACCAGTCCAGACCCGGTAAAATGTAACTAAGTTAACAACCCGTGTGAATTAAAAAAGTTTATAATTAAGAGGATTCTTCAAACTTTGTTTTTTTTTTATGATTATTTCTTAGTGTTTTCCACCCTTAATGATGAAATACTGTTTTGTGATTTTTTTTCGAGTCTCGCCTCGCCTGGTACTATTTTTTTTTCTTATATAATTTGTACATAACTGCTAGCTGGAGCATAGTAAAGAGATCGTCAGATTCCTCTGGCGACCTCTGTGGCACGTCGAGCGAAAACTAGTACCTGGCTGAAACGTTGCAGGTTCTATAATATAATAAGTAACTAAAGTATTTCTTCGCTCTTCCGTGGGTTTCCTCACGATGTTTTCCTTCACCGTAAGAGCGTAGGAAAACATCGTGAGGAAACCCACGGCTTAGTTAGCTATAATAAATAATAAATAAATTCTGTGAACAACACACAGCGCCATCGTGCCCCGTGGTAAGCGACTAAGCTTGTGTTACGGTGACTAGACAACGGATATAATACTTATATTTATTTTTCTTTTGTAAATACATACATATTATACATAGAGGGACACCCAGACCAGATACAAATTATTTATTTTTAATTTTTAAGCATAAACACTTGTACCCGGCGGGAACCGAAACCGCAACCTTCTGCATTGCAGTCGGGCCGTAACGTATTGACAGAGGTCGTAACGTATTGAGCTGTTCTTTCCTCTGGGCATGGCTGACTAGGCTGGGAGGGTGGTATAAGCAAGCCTACTCCACCTAACAATGACCCGGGCAATACAGCGCCATAAATAGCATGGATTAAAAGTTGCTTGCGCTGTATAAATCATCTAAAAATAGATGAAAAGGCCTACGGAAAAACGAAATATAATCAACGACAGCCAGCGACCCTTACATTTCTATTTAAAATTTGCTTCGCACACATGCAATCAACTTCTTTATGAATAATGTAAGTCAGTCAAAGGTAAAAAATAGCGCGAAAAAATGCACGAAAAAGTTGTTGATTTATTTAAGCCTCGTCCTCAAGGCATCCTTAGAATATTTTATTATTCAATGATCATAGAAACAGATTTTTACAAAATAAGTAGGTATACGAAAACAATATTTTGGCGACGAAGGTGAAACTACATACATAGTATATTACCTACTAGCAGAGTTTCACGGTCTTACCCATATCCCGTGGAAATTTTGATAAACGGTTTATTAGTGGATCTGGATACCTATGTATATACATCACAAACAATACCTAGATACACCCTACAAGTTTCATGTTTCTAGGCCCAGTGGTCTATACTGTGCGTTGATGTATAGGTACTTAGTTCAGTCAGTCACTAAGTCAGGCTTTTCATTTTTATATGTATAGATTTTTTAGATGATTAAGGTCACAAAGATTGACGACCTCTAAAGAAAAAAAAATAGTTATTCAAGTCAGATTTTCTACTCTCCCAATTTTCTCTTTCAAAACTCAAAACTCAAAATTATTTATTCATTTAGAACGTATATTAAACACACATACGTACGTTTTGAAACGTCGAGATTTTATTTTACCGAGGTTTCGGAACGCGTTCCATATTTAAATGAAAAGAAAATGATCTTTGTATTTTGTACCATATTCCTACCCAATTGACGGAACTAGATAGAAAACCCAACGGTAAAAAAAAAGAAAAAAAAAAGGATAATGGTCTATTTTACTCCCAAGGATAGTTTTAGAATGTTTAATCATTATAGACAACAACAAACATGTAAATCTCTGTATACGTATTAGTTTACCTACCCAGATTATTTGGTTTCGAAAAATATATTTTAAATCAAACACTAATCAAAAAGGTTTCCGTTTCTTTTAATTTTCATATCAAAATTAGTTTTTCTTGTAAGGGTTTTTTTTCATTTTCATACCAAAATCAAAAGTTTTTTTGTATGGCGAAGTAACATTTTATTGGAGATTTTGTCTCGAGATTAAAAAAATATGGTCCATTTTAACGTCATATTCATGCGTTAATTAGTTTTATTGGTAACTTTAAGGTTTTTTTCACGTTTAATTACTCTAATCAAGTCCTATTATATGAAATAGGACCCATTTATTTTTCAAATTAAGAGTCTCATCCGAGAAACCCGCCTTCTGAATCGATTGTCCATCCTAACCGTTCACCCGAAAACCTATTTAAATATCGTTCAAATTTTATTATAATAACATCATTTTGTTCACAGATTGGATGGCGGACGACAAATGCTTGGTTGGCTGGAAACATGGCGTGCAAATTATTCCTCGTACTGAGAGCTTTTGGACTTTACCTCTCATCAAATGTGCTGGTGTGCATATCTCTTGATAGGTGAGTTGTTTACGTTAAGAGGAAAGCCACGCTAGGTACAGTTTAAATGTTTAAGGGGAAAGGATACCCACTATTTTCTCCATATTTTTTTTACAAAATAATGAAGTCGATTCCCTGGCTCCCTGGCTCTATAGCCAGTCGTCGACTTTCTCTAATGTCTATCTATACATTAGAAAAAATATGTTTATGCCGTAAAACTTACATCAGCAATGACCATATTGACCATGCCCCTATGATTTTTTTCTTATTCACTTTTTTAGGGTTTCGTAGTCAACAAGAAACCCATATAGTTTCGTCGTGTTTAAATTTGATTTCTACTATAATTAGAAAATGAAAAAGCAACTTGGGGTCCGCAAGCATCAGTCAGGGGTGGGAAGGGATGGCCCAGAGGAGAGGATAAATGTTTATGACATTAAACCTATGTACCAAAAATCGTGAATTTGTTTAACAATCATCTTTGATAAATCTTTTATAAATATTGGTAAATAGGTCAAATGTGGTACAATTAAAATCAGAGGAAATATTTTATTAATTTCATATCAAAATGGAAACATCCACACAATAATTATTTTCTACACTGTATCTTTAGCTTACAATTTATCAAAGTAAGAGATTATTAACTACATTTAAAGGAACGTGGATTAATTAGTGACATGGCGAAATATGATCTTATATAAAATTAATAACGCAGTAATAACTACTGAATATAACTGACAGTACAAATATAAAACTCAGCTAAATGAAACATAACTTAAGTTTCAAAAGAAATTTTAAAAAAGAATCACCTCATCACTAAGTTTAAAATCTTCTGGAATTAATATAGAAAACCCCGTAGTAGGTAAGTATAATACAAACGGCCTAAATGCAACATTTATTTGTAGTTTTATAAAAGCATAACCTCACTAACACACTTTAGTTATTTTTAAACAACATGCGATGCGATAAAGTGTAGAAAATTGTAATTCAATAAAACCAATAAAACAAACAATATGTTACATGATTTTAATTTGTAACAGTTATAAGGAAATCATACTTAATTTTTTTTTATATTGTGATTAGATTCTTCTTCTTAATTAAGATTTCAAAAACTGATTACATTTGAATTTTTTAAGTGTTGTAAATCTAGACACGCGTTATAATATAATTTACCACAATTAAGTGCTTTATATAAAATTAACTAAGAAACTTCTACTAGGTTATTCAATGTTTTGGATTCAAGTCCAAACTGATACATGTCTAAGTATACTACAGGAAATTACTATTTAGATTCTGCAAACGATATAAACATAAGTTTTATTGGTTTTATTTATAGTACGACAAGACAAAGTTTGATACAGACAATCATCATTTACAAACTAATTAATAAGAAATAACCACTTTAATACTTTAAGACATAAATAATAACACATTTTAAACAATTTAACTGCTTCTTTGACTTAAAATCTCTTAGTCTATTTTGACTACGCTAATAGTATAACCAAGTCCGTTATGTTACATAGTTATTATATTATCCTATACTGACATAATGTAAAGGCGGTAGGCAGACAAATTCTTAACGATACCGACTCAGCTACAGAGCGCAGATAGTACATGAGATTAATTACACAATGGAAATAAAAAAGCAAGGCTGCCACTTACAGTAGGTATTTTACCTATGTCTAGTACTAGTTATAAAAATAAAATAAAAATCGTTTATTGCAATATTTTGTGGTTGTTTACAAAACTTTGATAGCCCTGCCACTTGAACGAGCGCAAGCTGTATAACAAGTGACAGTTCCTTCCCATTAAGTGGAATTACTGATTTCGTAACAATTATACAAAGATTATTGACAAATATTGACCAAAAAAAAATATATATATAGTACACTACAAGAATACAACAGAAAAAAAAGAAGGAAAAAATTAAAAGATAATTAATATATTGGTACGCATTGAGTATAGTGAACTGTGTGTTAGATTGTGTGTGTGTGTGTGTGTGAATGTCGTGTGTGTATGTCGTGTGTGAATGATGGTATAGAGGGGAGGAGGTGGATATTTTAGAATTACCACGTCACCCCAGAATCTAAAGACCCTGGATACGTGGGTTTACTTAAATAGCGGTGAGAATGACAATTTGAATTTTGTGTATAGATTTTGTGTAGTGCATTGCAGTTTATAATTACACAACCACAAGTAACAAGTCCTCAGTTTCCTTGTAACTAAGTTTACTAAGCCATTCCTTGGTTTTGATTTTGAGGTTATAATTTGATAAACTACGCAGCTTATAACTACAATTAAGCTTGCTGTATAACCTGGGAGCTTGAAACCTATAGCTGCGTTTAGCAAAAGCACCATGTACACGAGGTATATCACCAGTTTTGTCCCTTCTACTCGATGTAGGTGTTGCATCTACGGATCTGTGAAAACGTCTTATAGCTTCGTAAACAAACATCTGCCTGACAGAGAGGACCTTAGCTTGCTCATGAACTAGGGATGTAGGATGTCGAAATGGTAACTTTAACAGAACTTTAAGAACTGCGCGTTGTGCTCGTTCTGCAACAATTAGGAACGTTTTGGATGCTGCACCCCAGCTGCAAATGCAATATGAGATTAGGCATTCGGCTAATGCCTTGTAAGTGTTTTCATGTTTTCATGTTTGGAGATGCAACCATATACCTGCATTAAACAATGATCTATTCCTAGATTTCATAATTATAATTACGTCTGTATCATGAATAGTCAGTTATTTGCAAATTTATCGGAACAAAATTGACTAGGGTGGACTGGCTTATAGAGTGTTGTTAGGTATGCAGATCAAACTCGTTAAATCGACTGATACGGTTTAAAAGCGATTCGTCTATTTGAACAAGCGGTTTTCAGGCGGAAAATTAATTTATAACGAACGCAACATTTGGATTTTGAACTGTGATTAATTTGACGTTTTTATCCGACTGACGAAGGAGGGTTATGTTTTTCCAAGTGTATGTATGTGTGTGGGTATGTATGTATGTATCTAATTTTCGTTTGTCACTCTTTGTAGCCTTAACGGTTCGATGGTTTTTAGCATATGGTGTCATTAGATTCGTAATGACAACGCGAGTGTTTTTAGCAATATATTTAAAAAAATATATAATACGTATTTTATAACAAAAAATCTTTCTATTTATGATAAGCGTACTACATCTTAGACCGTATCGGTACTTGCTACCTCGATAAACAATGTATTTCGGAGATGTTAGTTTATACCAGAAGTGTGCACTAAGACTAAGTAGTGTAGTATTAAGGAAGTGCTACTAACATAGTTTTAAGCTACTATAACACATTTCTCTTTTTATAAAATATGTATGTTAGTTTATAAGGTATGTATCTATGGGCCTTAGTAGCCTGAAATAAATGATTTATTTATTATTTATTTATTATTTATATGACGAAAGCGGGTTGTTTTAGAGGTTGAGTTCTACGACTTTCGGAAATATCAAATTTGTTTTTGAAAATGTTAAGAAATACCTGTTATTGCTGGTAAAGTGGCGTCTAAGAAACAACTGTTTTTCAAATATAGTACTATACTTTCACCCCAATTTCATTTAAAACTATTCCAAAACTTGTTCGCCTAAAAGTCTAGAATGCTTATTGGGTGGTTAAACGCTCATTTAAGCGTTTTTAGTCGACTGTCGTTTTCTAGAAACGGACACAAAAGACGGCTAAAATAAACCAATAAACCTTTGTTAAGATAGCGTGTTGCAGAAAGTAAAAGCAATTCCAAAAGGAGGTAACTAAAAGTAAATAATAATGATTCTCTTTTCCTGCTCTTATATCTCAATTTACTTGGGGTCACTGCAGTAAGTCTCTCCTACATTGGAGTTCATTTTATTCGGTAATAAGTTTTTATGACGAGACGGCTAGCGGCTGCCTGGCACCCTCTTTGGGAATGCTGTTGCTGTGGCGGTTTTACTACGACATTTCTAAGCCCAGTGACATTATAAATAAATAATATCTGTGCTAAATATACTGCCAGGTACCTACTTATAAAATTCCAAGTCCTTACTGACCGCCTTATATCGCACTGTCAAATCGAAACCGTTACTAAATGAATGTTTGCGAAACTGAACTAATAATGCCGTAAGGAGGTATAATGCAAATCTTCGAAAACTTTATCATGATTTTAAGCTATTCCATAGCTTTTATCGCGGGCTTTGAGCTTTGAATGAAGAAATTTCGTACCTAACGAAAAAACCTAACACCCGCTCCGCCTACCATGGCAACGTGGTACAAAATAAAAAAAATTTATGATTGCATAAATTGATAAAAAATGCTATGCAATAGCTTTACCGCAGCAGTCCCCGAGTGCCACACGTTTTTTTTTATAGTAACGGTATCGATATAATAATGCGATAAATCACACTTAAAGAAGGTGTTATAAAGGTGTTCCGTGCTAGCCTTGATTTCCACACATTAGTTGGGAATTGACCTCATCCCACCTGATGGGAACGACGATGAGGTCGACGGTGTAACATGCTTGCCTATAAGAAACCTGTTCACTTTTGACTTGAAGACTCTATACTATACAAGGTTGTAGTTACATATAAATGGGGGAATATCGACGCCGGCGCAATGAGTTCCACTATTAAATATACTATAGGTACTTACTACTAAATACAGATGTTATTCTATGTGGTAGCTTTACGGTAAATACAACGTAGGTAAATAGTTACCAAGTAACAACATATTCAAGTCGTGCAATATTTGTAGGTAACCTAAATCATGGAGCGGAACGATCTAAGTTTGAACATGATCTATGTTTAGGACGTTTGTCTTTAAGTTTAAAAGGACAGTCTACCTACTCTTTTCGCCATACAAACTTTACAAACGTACCTACACATTTTTTAAACTTACGCGATTTCCCTCGATTTCCCTCCATTCCCTCTAGATCGCGTTCTAGACCCGTGTCTAATAATAAAAATTTACAAACGTAGTCGACTGTTTTCTCGCTGGATAAAGAAGTTAGAAAAAATATGTTTATGCCATAAGTCCTATATCAGCCATGACGGGTTATGCCACTTTAACTCCAAAACCTATTTTTACGTCCATACAATTTGTCCACTTCGACTCCAAAGCGATTTTAGGTATTAAATTTCTTGTAAAAATATGTTCATACTTCATGTCCACTTTGACTCCAAAACAATTTGATGACAATTTGCTATAACACATCTTACAGTGAGACGATTCATTTTTCACACGACCGTTTTTTAGATAAACAATGAATTTCTTAATCCGAATCGACAGCAACGAATGGGAGTTGATTTTGGATATAAAAGACATTTTAGGGTTTATAAGATGCATATAATCAACGAATTATACAACATTTCACTTTTTTAACAGTAAAAGAATTTCTATTAATTTTTGTATGTAGCTCAAGGCTATTTTATTTAGAAAATTTATTTTTCAAGGAAAAATAGCATTCAAAAATTTCCACTTGCGGCGAGGCTTGAACTCCAACGCCAACACCAGTACCCCAACGTCTATTCCAACTAGACTAGACTAGACTACGCAAGCTCACGCGCAAGGTGAGCTTGCGTAGGGATTTTAAGGGATTTTAAGTAAACATTCTGAACCCTCTTTTATAAAAGTTTCAGTCAAACTAATTACCTCTATCGCAATTCCTTTCAATGCTAACTCCTCAATTGCTATTTCTATATTACTGGACTTATTGATTGCCCCCGCTATATTTTGATGGAATAAGGAGAAATTACTTTCAATGTTGGCCTCGAAAATATGTTGCTGGTTTAGGTTGTTCTTTCTTACTATTATTCATCTTTGTGAAATAGTATGGTATTGTACCCTTCTTATCTTTCAACACATTCTTATCTTTCGAAATTGTCTGTATTGATTTATTTTTCATTTTATTAAAATAATATGGAATTGTACCTTTTTTATTTGTCTTAAAAGTTAAGTATTTGTTATAATAGTCACTATAGTCAATTTCGTAATTTATAGCTTTAGCAATAATATGTACTATGTTAGTGTCATTGTCATTATATAAATTATTTAATCTAATAAATCTACAGTGCTTTTGAATGTCAACGATATTAGACATGTACAAGTTAAGCAGTTCTTCTTTAAGGTGGCGACTACGTTGAACTTGCATCACGTACACTTTAGGAATCGTAACAAACTGATGAGTGAGCTTAGTATAGCACTGTATAGCTATACTAAGCTCACTCATCAGTTTGTTTGGATTTGTATCATCAGCTCCCAAAATAAGTACAACTTTATCATTGGCGTTGAGCCTATCCTTTAGCGTATCGCAGTAACTAAGTATATCCGTAGCTTGTGCTCCTGGTTTATTTAACGAAAATATTTTATAAACATCGTTCCATTTATTTTTCCTCGAATTAGAAAGACATTCTGCCAAACCTTTTGCTTGATCATCTCCTAATATGAGTAAATTACGTTTATTGTTCACTGTATAGTCTATCTCTACTCTCTTCGACTCTCTACTATTAATTTCTCTCCTTGCGTGTCTTGCATCTTTTTACGTTCACATTGCGTTGTAGTGATCAATATTTCGTTGTCTTCTACGGTGCCATGCTTCAACTAAGTTTGTAGTGCGGTGTCGTTCACCTGAAAAATTCCATATAGATATGGGCACGTTTGCATTACTTAACCAATTTTCAACAAAATAATTATTAAAATTTGTTATGTTTTCGGTATTTGGTGTCACTGACATAATTGCCAACCAACCATCATCCACATTGTCACTTGGTATATGCGCTAACGCTGCACATCTTGCAACATGATTTTTCTCGTCATTGGATGTTAAACCAAATCTTAACCCGGCGCGGCGCCAATGATGTGAAAATAATTTCAAAGACAATGACCATGGGTCATAATGACCCTAATTTCATCGATCGATTTTCAGGAAATTTAACAAGTCAGCTTAATTTTAATTATTGTGTATGTATAAAGGATTATTTACCGAGCTAATAAAACAAAAATTATATATTATTATATTATATTATTATGTTGTATTACATAAATCAAATCTTTATTAATTGTTTAACAACACATGCAAAATCATCTATAAAAACACAACGTGTCTATATTTTTAATTATTGGAAAATATTTCTTAGTAATAATAGGAATTATTTATCTTATCTAGTAAAAATGAGATCAAATCAACTTCTTATCATGTAAATACAATAAGATCAGTCTTCTACTTCACAACTCACAGTCATGGAACTGCTGCAATTATTGCAGTATGAAATCTCGCTGCGCAGGCGGCGTCGCACTGAGCGGGTCAGCGAGGCGGGTAAAGGGGGGCTGTATCTCCAGCTACACTAACGCTCGAATCATGAAATGGACACGAAAAAAAAATATGAACGTTTAAAACTGCCTTGGGTCAATATGACCCAGCGTCAATGACGCCGGGTTAATGAATTTTTCGTCAATGCTTGACGAAAATGAAAATTACATTCTTTAACATTACTTGAAGGAAAACATATTTTCAGTGCATTAATAGCAGCTTGTTCAAAATCTAACCATACTTTTGTTGGTCTCCAATTAGGCAAAGTTCGTTGTATTTCGTTAAATAAAATTTCGTATGTACTTTAGTTTTTGTTGGGTAATAGAGCAAACAGAACTGGTATAATATTTGTATGATTGATCCTAGATCAACGTGCATACTATAAAGTTGATAAAACGGTTTGCTACAACTTCTAAATGTTCCGTCGAAAAAGAAATTATCACAATCTTGGATTATATTTCTCGCCTCTTGTGTTGCGAAAACAATTATTCGCACGTCATTGTTATAGTCGAATAACAGAAAATCATTAAATATTTCGGGGATTTCAACTTCATTTGCATTTGTAAACATAGTCTTTCTGACATTTAAAGTTTTATTCCTAGCTTTATATAAACCAGATTTAATTCTGGAAAAGCTGGGCACGTCGTTGACTAAATGAAAACCAGCGTCAACATACTCCGTCACACAATTATTGTAAATTTGCGGTATTGGCAAATTTTAGCTGACTACTTTTGAACGTATCGCTCTTTTAAAAGTTTTGTCTGCACTTTGCACCTCACAGCTATGTTGATCTTCTCGCAGGATAGTTGACTGATATAATTTTATCTTCGCTAGGCAAGATTTTCCTTTTGTGCAATTCCACATCTGCGCTCCATTTTTTAATGTATGATGTAGGAAATAGTGTTTGCCATTTCTGACCAGTGTTCGTTTATTGCCTGTAATAAAGCAAATTTGCTTTGAGACACTATCTTTTTATAGTACATTTTGTGAAGATTGACAACGTCGCATTTTTAGCGGTTAGACATTTTTTTGCACATTACATCGATATGGCCAATAAAAATAACATAAATCATAAAATAAAATTGAATTATACGAAATATCTCCAACAGTGTTTTGACGTTGTTAGTCCTGTCAAGTCAGAATACGCGCTGATATCATAACATTACAAAAGTTACTTTTTGACTACTTCTTACTGTAAGAATAGTGAAAAGATTTACCTGTTCTTTCAATAAATGAAAAATCCGTAGTGGAACTAGGACCAGCCATAGGTTCGATAGTTTCTTGTTCACTCATTATTACTCGATGAATATACAAGGCACAAACAACGCACTTTGTCACAGCAGGGGAGCAAATTTTGAACTAATTATGTTGCAAATTAATGCGTCTAGGATCCAGACCGAAAAAATGAGATAAGAATTCATCACCTGATTGGCTAACAAAATAGCATTTTCCTGATTGGTCATCAAAGCCCGGCGCCAAATATTCTTGGTTTGCGTGCTGACTGTACTTCTTGAAAAGTCTTGGAGTCAAAGTCGAACAATTTAAATAAAAATAAAATATTTAATAAAAGTGTTTTGGAGTTAAAGTAGACGGTTTTTGGAGTTAAAGTGGCATAACCCGCCATGACATGACATTCCCATTTATTTTTTTCATTTTATATTTTTTCTGAATTTTGTTTCTATTCTAATTTGAAAATGAAAAAAAAAAAAAACAAAACGTAGGGGCATGGTCATGGCAGAAATAGGTTTGCTCTAATGTTTTTATCCATGGAGGAAACAGTCGACTAAGTCTGTATGGAGAAAACGTAGGTAGACTGTCCTCTTAAGACGCTTAAATTGTTCTTGTTCTGTTTGTTCTAATATAGTAGACATGTATTTACCTACCGAGCTCCTCAAATACTAATATGAAACTTATTTGAAAATATTATCTATCTACCCGGAGCGTTTCATACGTCTACTCCCACCGAATCTAAATATAGGCTAAGTAAACAAAAAAACTTACCTTTTGCTATTTGTTTATTCAGTTTAATAAGTTATTATTTTCACCATTGTCATGCACGGTAGCCCTATGAAAAGTGCATAGTTGCATCCGCAGCCGCGTAAACACCTTATTGCGTCATTCGCGAAAGGAATGCTAGTTCAGCATCGAACGATGTATTCTTTGAAGCAAATGCACAGTTTTTATGTCACTTTAGATCCTCACTTCGGACTAGGTACTGTTATATTAGCTAAGATCTACCTAGATCTACAGAGTTCCATCAAACCACCGTGTCATTACATTACTAATACCTACGGCCGCAGGTCACTGCACTTGAAACATTTCAAGCAACGTAAGTGTTTTCAAACTTTCCTAATCAATTATATTTCTTTTTTTAGCAGACCGGTTTTGAGACTCATTGTGGGCACTAGGCTAATTTGTTAATTGTATAGATCTACTTCCAAATTCTGAGATTTCTATTTCTATTTTATTTCAATTTTTATTATTTCAAAGTTATAGTTTAATTAAACCTAAATCTTAAAGAAATTAAACTTTTATTGAAGGACAAACTACCCACTCCCTAACAGTGGTGTCAGAAGTGTCCAGGGTTCAATGTAGACACTACATACCCCAATAACAATAGCCAGTGCCCGTTTTAAAAAATATCGTCACGGTCTCACAAGAGCGCATAGGACAGTACCTTTTAAAAAAAAATCCTATCTTACTTTCCTTGCAAACAATTCCAGCGCCGTCGGGTACCACCACAGCGCCACCTCGCCACATCGCCGCCTGACCACACCGACGCACCGCACCGCTTCCTCACCGTGTCGCCACATCGCCACCTCACCGACACATCGTCAGCTCACCACCTCGCCGCCTCGCCACCGCACCGCTTCGCCGCGTCGCAGCCTCGCCGCCCCACCGACTTGCCAGCCGTCCAGGTCACCATTGTCGTCTTGATCGCTGCGTGCCGTCATCCCGGTTCAGCTATGCTACCCCAGTACGCGGTTTTAACGTGAGTAAAATATTCTGTGTTCGGTTATTGCCATTTCATTCCTTTTAACCAAGTCGTGCGCTAAGTATCTGTCCTTTACCTAGTAACCTAGTAAACTTGTCGATTTTGCAACATTATAATAATTTCAATTCATAATATCTACCTAATTAAAACAATAAATTGTAATCATGTCGAAAGAGGAGGGTGAAAAGGCTGGAATCCAAAGTATTCCACCAGTTAACGAGCAATACCCAATCCAAGTGCTTTGTAGTTATATAGATACTTATAGTGGAGAACGAGAAACACTCCCTGCCTTCTTAGTTGACTGTAGTAATGCTCTAGATTTAGCGTCAGGTACACAAAAAGACGCTTTACTTAAATATATTGTGTCTAGAATAAAAGGAAAGGCTAAAACGCTTGTGCAAATAAGGTATTCGAATCTTTTGACAGTTTGAAAGGTTTTCTGAAACAAAATTTTGGCCAATGCAAACATTATTACCATCTATTAACAGAACTTCAGACATGCACACAACGGCCAAACGAACTCGTGTCAGATTTCGCTTAAAGAATAGAAACGTGTTTAACAAGTCTACAATCCGAAATATATAATTCTCAAAGTCTAAAAAAAGACCTCCCCGGTCGTTTTGCTATGAGCGAGGACCTAGCTTTGTGCTCTTTTATATTGGGTTTACATTCTAGTCTTGGTAATGTTGTGCGTTGTCGAGATCCTAAGATGTTAAATGAAGCCGTAAACATCGCTGTCAGTGAGGAAAAATTAAGTAACTTGTCGAGAAATACTAGGTCCAAATTTTGTACAAACTGTAATAAAACAGGTCACGCTGCCACGGAGTGTTTCACGAAACGTGACTCACAACGCATTCAGGTTCAACCGCGGTCACAAAATTATAATTCTAATAACAGAAATTATGCAACCGCAGCACCACTCGTATGTAGGTATTGTAAAAACATAGGACATGATATTTCGCAATGCCGAAAGCGTCAGTTCAATAACTCGAGAACAGTAAATAATAACATGCCTAGTAACTCGCGAACTTACCAACAACATTGCATCGAAACTGAGTCACCGCTAGCTTACGAAACACGCGAAGCTGATAATAGCCAGTGTTTAAACTAAACAATGGGTTCGCGCAAGGGTACCAGCGCGGGTCCAACGACTTAGGTACCAAAACTTCTACCCCTATAACCAGTCTAAATTCTTACTCAAATAATCCTAACTCTACCAAATCAAATAATACAAATTCTACTAAATCAATAAATTCAAATTTTACCAAATCCAAAAATTCAAATTCTACCAACTCAAACAACTCAAATTCTACTAAATCAATAAATTCAAATTTTTCCAAGTCAAATAATTCAAATTCTACCAAATCAATTAATTCTAAATCTACTATTACGAAAAGTTCAGTTACCAATAAGCCCAATAATTCTCTTCTCGCTCATTCCATGCCACAAATGTCACAGTCATATGTTGCTCTTAACTCATCCACTGGTTCCGCACACGAGACAATTCAAGATTTAGTTGATCATTACTTCGAAGAACCAGAAAATTGTCCAATGATCTATGATATATCTCATAAAAAAAGCGCATTGCCCTACATCGAAGTTCATACCTCCCATTCCAGAAACCCACTAAGGCTATTAGTCGATACCGGTAGCTCCATTTGCCTGGTTAAGAATTCCAGTTTAAGTATAAAACCTAACCTCGACTCAGCGACTGTAAAATTTAAGGGTATTAACGATTTAGGCTCGTATGCCGAAACAAAGGGTCAATTTACACTATCCATTATTTGTAACAGTAAAGACGCCATAAAAATTCCGTTTCAATTTCACGTCGTGTCTAATGTAAATCTAGATTACGACGGAATAATAGGAACAAACTTTTTCTCGGCACACGGTGCATATATTTCCTACTCTGAGGCAAAATTACAAATAAAAATAAAAGAAGTCCCCACGTTTTTCGACTTATTTATGTCAGATTCTTCTATTGTAGTACCAGCTCGTAGTGAGATGTTGCTTGAGTGTCTTGTTACCAATCCAGAAATAAAAGAAGGTGTCTTATTACAAAACAAACTAATAAGCTATCCAAAACTAATATTTTCCAAATGTTTAACTCGCGTAAGGTCAAACGGTAAAGCCACTATTTCTGTATTAAATACTTCTGAGAAAGAGGTAAAGCTTAAGCCGATAAAAATAACGTTAGAGCCCATATATGACATTCTAGAGACTACTACTAGTCTACCCGAATCGGTTCACTGCGTCTCAACAATGTCTTTAGGTGATCTCGATCGCGATAAGCGAATACAAACTGCGCTACGATGTGATCATCTTTCACAAGAAGAACAACTATGTTTAAGGAAGTTATGCTCAGAATATAACGATGTATTTTACTTAGAAGGCGACATCTTAACCGCGACAAAAACCGTGAAACACGAGATACGAACAACAACCGATATACACATTCACGCTAAAAGCTATCGCATTCCCGAGTGTCATAAGGAGGAAGTAACTAAACAGATTAGAAGCATGTTAAATCAGGGTATAATAAGCCCATCTATTTCCCCCTGGTTTGCTCCCATATGGGTAGTTCCAAAGAAACAAGATGCCTCAGGAAAACCAAAGTGGCGTATCGTTATAGATTACAGAAAACTTAACGAAATAACGATCGGTGACGCATACCCCATACCTAATATAACAGACATTTTAGATCAACTAGGTCACAGCAAGTACTTCTCAACGTTAGATTTAGCATCTTCGTTCCATCAAATAAGCATGAAACAGGGCACAGATGCTGAAAAAACAGCATTTAGCGTGCCAGGTGTTTCCGGTCCACTATCAGTTTAATAGAATGCCATTTGGGCTTCGAAACGCCCCTTCTACTTTCCAGCGTCTGATGAATGTAGTTCTTTCAGGCCTCCAGGGTCTTCACTGTTATACCTACATGGATGATATTGTGACCTTTGGACATGACCTTCAATCCCATATGGTTAATCTCAAACTAGTTTTCGATAAACTAAGAGAACACAATCTAAAATTACAACTAGATAAAAGTGAATTCTTACACAAAGAAGTTCAATATCTAGGTCATATAATAACCGACAAGGGAGTGAAACCCGATCCGAGAAAGGTCGAGTGTGTAAAAAAAATTCCAATACCTAAAAGTGCTAGGGACAGAAAATCATTTCTGGGTATGGTTGGCTATTTCCGTCGTTTCATAGAAAACTTTTCCCACATTACAAAGCCCCTAACATGTTTATTAAAAAAAGATTCAAAATTCATATGGTTACTTAATCAAAAAAGTGCATTCGATGACTTAAAAAATAGAATAACGTCTGCTCCAATTTTACAATACCCTGATTTCACAAAAATGTTTATACTCACAACCGACGCGTCAAATTACGCCGTCTCAGCCATTCTTTCCCAAGGTGAAATAAACAAAGATCTTCCTATCGCGTATGCCTCTCGCACATTAAACAAATCAGAGGGTAATTATTCAACAACGGAAAAAGAATGTTTGGGGGTAGTGTTCGGTACTAAAACATTCCGTCCTTATTTGTATGGGCGACATTTCAAATTTGTTACAGACCACAAGCCTTTAGAATGGCTATTCAATTTCAAAGATCCAAGTTCAAAAATAGTACGTTGGCGCTTAAAGTTAGAAGAATTCGATTATGAAGTCATACATAAAAAAGGAAAAATTAACTCCAATGCCGATTCACTATCACGAAATCCTATTCTAACAATCAACTTGAAAACAATGTCTCTTTCCAAATCTTACGAAGAATATTTAAAAATACGACAACAACAACAGGAATCATATGACACGGTTATAGTACAGAACAATGATTCATTGCTCAAGGCCAACTGTAAACTGATCGTTTGTCCGTCTGCAGTCGATTTAGATGACTCAATCCCTTACTGCTCTGAAATTTTACAACTTTCGAAATACAACGACCAATTTCCAGACATAAGAACAATTGAACGGGAATTGTACACTTTACAAAGCACGGCAGACCACGAGAATATTAAAAGAAAACCATGACTCTCCTTCCGCGGGCCATCCAGGCATGTCGCGTATTGGTGTATTGGTGGAAAAATATGCGACAGGACATAGAAAATTACATAAAAAATGTAAATCTTGCCAGGTAAATAAACCTTTACGCCTATCAAATAGAGCCCCGATGATAGTTACTTCGACAGCTACTCGTCCCAACGAAAAGCTATTTTTAGATATAGTAGGACCTCTTCCAGAAACGCGAATCGATCAGTATAGGTTTATACTTACGTTACAAGACGATTTAACAAAATATTCCCAAGCGTACCCCATGAAAACCTGCTCAGCCCAAGAAACAGCACAACGTCTAGTTCATTTCATATCCCACCTAGGAATACCACGTAACATTATCACAGATCAGGGCACAAATTTTAGTTCAGATATGTTCAAACAGTTAGAGAAACTGTTTAACTTCAAACACATCTTTGCTTCGCCTTATAGGCCTCAAACAAACGGTGCGCTAGAACGAAGTCATTCAACCCTGAAAGAATACTTGCGATCCTACATCGAAGACAATTCCCACACATGGGATTTGTATCTTAATACTGCTATGTTGGCCTATAATACTAATGTCCATTCCACAACGGGTTTCGCTCCATTCGAGCTTTTATTAGGTTACAAACCTTACATTCCTAAAACACTTGACACTTTAGAAAATAACACATACAGCGACTATGTGCGTGCACTTAACCATAGACTGCATTACAGTAGACAGAGAGCTCTGCAAAATATACAGGTTTCAAAAGAACGGTCAAAACGTTACTACGATACAACTTCTCGCCCCGTCTCGTATAACATAGGAGACATGGTCTATATAAGGTGTCATCATCAACAGAATAAAGCGTTGTCTCCCGTGTGGAAAGGCCCTTATAAAATAGTAAAAGTTAACGATAATCATACAGTTGTAGTGCAGGTCGATAGAAAACAAATACGTCATCACTATGATGAAATAAAACATGCCCTTAGTTAAATTAGTACTCGTATATCTATTACAGAGTCGTGACCGCTGTCTTGGGAGACCAGTTCGTGTCAAAACTACCAGGAAACCCGGGACTTTACTTCGACAAAACACTAGACGTCAAATTCACAAACGATAACTGGAATGTAATTACTTATATGTATTTATATATATTCTAATATTTATTTAAAACACAGTTAAAATTAAAAACTAAATTAAAACTAAAACTGATTAAAATAAAACTAAACTAAAAACTAATGTAATTACTTATATAAGCTTAAATCATATACAACCACATCTAGAACACGTAGAGTTTTTTCTAAAAAGAATCACTGATTACTGCGAATCTAATCAGTCAACTAAAATTCAAAATGACTGCCAAAATTCAATAAGTTCTTTGAAAACTCTACTTACAAGTAATATTAAGAAATTTTCGTCAATTTCGTATTTAGTAGCTTTAAGTGACATTAGGAGATCAAAACGAGGATTAATTAACGCAGGCGGCTCATTGTTAAAAACACTCTTTGGCACCTTAAGTGAAGATGACGCGAACAGGTTTACCGACGCAATTAATAAGGTACAGACAGACGAAAAAGTGTTGACAAATTTAATGCACGACAATATTCATGTAATAAGGTCAACAATTAGTTATTTTAATAAGTCTATGTCAAAAATACAAGAAAATGAATATCGCTTAGGCCAAAATTTGATAACTATTGAAAAAACATTCAAAAACCTTATAAACACAAATGATAAAACAGATATTAAGTCACAGCTTTCCTTGTTACTAAGCACTTTAGAAAGTATTATTATGACCCTCTCTTTCGATATAGATGATATAAATAATGCTATTTTATTTAGCAAAATGAACGTTTTGCATCCGACAGTACTCAGTCCGATGCAATTGTATAGCGAGCTCGAGTTACATGTTAATAACCTACCCAAACATTCCGAGTTGCCTACTCGATTGTCATTACATAACATCAATGATATAATTAGCGTGTGTGACATCGCTTGTTATTATCAAGACAGTAAACTTATCGTTGTTATAAAGATACCACTAGTTCTACCTCAAACCTATAATTTGTACAACAATATTCCTTTCCCCGCACCACTCGATATGTCTCATCCAGACACTTACGTCCTTATTGCACCTAGTAAGAAATTTTTGGCAATATCCGCAAACAGATTATTTTATTCACAATTTGAAAGCATTAGTAATTGTAAGATAATTAAAGGTCACAATTATATTTGTACTCAGAGTAACATCTACTCAAACATCGCTAATCCCAGTTGTGAAACGATGTTACTTACAGAAGTTATAACAAAGATGCCAGAACCATGCCAAACAAGAATTCTCCGGGGTACAGTAGACGCGTTCCAGAAAATATCAAACAACAGGTGGATATATGTCCAGTCAATCAAAAGCAAATGTCACATCGTTTGTGATGACGAGCTCCAGAAGTCTTGTTTGGTTCCGGAATTTTGCATCTACCCAAAACGTGTAAAGCTTTTTATAAGACCTTGACATTGTTACCCAGCGACACTATAACGACTAACACTTCTAGTACAATAGTATCAAATTACAATATAAGTAATAGTTATGATATTTTACATATTAACAAAACGCTTGCCAATGTTCCCATGTTACAGTTGAATGATATGAGTATGGATTCCTTGGTAAAAGCAAGTAAAAAGTTGGACAATATGGAGTCTCAGTTGAATAGTTTACCAGAACCTACTCATTTAGAGAAATATTCCACTCATTATGTGTCTCTTACATACATTATTTCCTTAATAGTTCTGTTATACATACTTGTTAAGGTCAGCTCCATTTTCTTTAAGTTACCAAAATGCTGCTGTAAAATTAAGTCTGTCGCACCAAATGAAGGAATGAAACAACACAAAAAACCCCATAAGACAACTAGCTATGATATAGAATGCCACCGTCATTCTGAAACCTCGGACGACGAGGACAATCACACGTCGGTCCGATCTCTCCCAAATTTAAGGAGAAATATAGTTATGTAGTTAATTTACACTAGTTCAACAAAAATATTAAGCTAAAAATTAGGCATAATGAAAAAAAAAATCTGTTTAAAACTTAATACAGTAAAATTGGGTGTCGGTATAATGGGTTCGTAAATAATTTCGACTAGATATATTCGGTATAGGTACATAATTTGATACTTAGATATTATTTAGAGTTAAGTAACAGTTAAAAATTATGTAAGCCTACAATGACTCCTTGAATGTGTTTTCTGGGTAGCGCATTGATCATCACCATGTTGAATACGCGTGATAATCAATCTTAACGGGGGGGGGGGGGGGGGGGTGTTATATTAGCTAAGATCTACCTAGATCTACAGAGTTCCATCAAACCACCGTGTCATTACATTACTAATACCTACGGCCGCAGGTCACTGCACTTGAAACATTTCAAGCAACGTAAGTGTTTTCAAACTTTCCTAATCAATTATATTTCTTTTTTTAGCAGACCGGTTTTGAGACTCATTGTGGGCACTAGGCTAATTTGTTAATTGTATAGATCTACTTCCAAATTCTGAGATTTCTATTTCTATTTTATTTCAATTTTTATTATTTCAAAGTTATAGTTTAATTAAACCTAAATCTTAAAGAAATTAAACTTTTATTGAAGGACAAACTACCCACTCCCTAACAGTACATACCTTTAGTTTAGAATAGATTATAAATTTCTTTTATTCAATAAATCTTGTTATAAGTATTTTGGTTTTTTTTTGAGATTCTCGCTGCGACCATATATTTTTGGCGCAGTCGGTAGGATCTCTTAGGGAATTAGGTAGGGAATCGAGCTACACCTGCCAGAGTGATCCAGAACCTACGTGTGGTTGCAGCCGGGAGAGTCCAGACTTCGACTTGTCAAGGAAAACCAATGTGAGTTACTTTGAATCTTTCAAGTAATTGCCGTCCCTTTTAAGTAATCCGTTCCTTATATTTTATACATTTTACCTGTGTGATTTGATGTTAGCTCTATACCTAGAGTTATTTTAAATTTCTTTTTCGTGTGTTAACTTTAGTAAAGCTACAAGATTTTTCATTTACGGAGAACTCGTTCACGTAGCGAGTTTATGAATAAAATAAAAATAGTAGATTAGTTCTTATAGACGAGAATAGGCAGTTGGAGTTCGATCACTCGGACGAAACAAACGAGTCGATCGAGTTAGACGAGTCCGTACATCAACCAAGCAATATGGCAAACGCAAACCCGGTTGATGTAGACACTATCTTCAAGTCCCTCAGACTTTTACCGGATTTTGACGGTAACCAGCATGTCCTGACACGGTTCATAAATTTGTGTGACAAACTAGTAGTTGCACACTATAGGTCAGGGCCAGAAAACGAGCTGTCAAACTTAGCTCTTTTTAACGGGATACTTAATAAGGTAACAGGACCCGCGGCTAGGCTTATAAATACCAATGGTATTCCCGATACCTGGCAGGGCGTCCGTAACGCCCTCATAAATAATTTCGCGGATCATTGTGACGAGACCGCGTTATATAGCGACCTACCCCTGCAGACTCAAGGGAACAGCACCCCACAGGAATTCTATGAGCGGTGCCTTAACTTATTTAGTACGATTATGACGTACCTATATTAGTTTGCACGAGACTGTACCTACCACCATAGAATCTAAACGGGCGCTGTACTCTAAGCTAACGTTACAAGCCTATTTGCGTGGCCTTAAGGAGCCCCTAGGGCCTAGGATACGCTGTATGCGTCCCGATTCGAAGGAAAAAGCCCTCGAATTCGTTCAAGAAGAGCTCAACACCCTCTACATACCAACGCAATGAGGGTGGCCCTAGTAAGAAGGAGTGGACAGACAGACAGACACCTCAGCCTACTACCTTTAGATTACCGCCTATTAATACCGCGCCGGTAATAAAGGCTCCATTTAAAATGTTTACTCCCGCGACACAGCCGATTTACAACGTGCCGGGTCCATCTCGTCAACCGCCGACCTTTAATCAAGGTATCTACCTGTCATGATTGGAGAGTGCATGGCAATCCACCTCCATCTAACTATTTCAAATCACGCGAAATTAACTTCAACGAGTTAGGTTTCGATCATGACACTTACGCGTACTATGATAATGCCTACTCCGAATACGAACCGTACTACTACGCCTACGATCAGTATCCGGATTATCCTGATAACAACTATGAATATTCCGAGGGTACTATAGTAGAGGAAGTAGGGAACACTCCAGTTGAACAGGAGGATTTTCAGAAGGCACCACCTTCCGACAAGCAAAAATAGAAATAAATTTGCAGACACAAAGGCAGCTCATGTATGTTCAAATTAAAAATCCGCCGCTTAAAATATTGGTGGATACGGGCGCAAATCAATCATTCTTAAGCCCACGAGCTGTCCAAACTTATTTCTATGACTTGCTTCTAAACTATAAACCTTTCGAAGTGACTAATTCAAATGTAACGACAGTGCATAAGCATTCTATCACGCTACCTTGTTTTAGTGAATACCGCGAGAAAGGCGATATGACATTATTCGTATACGACTTCCATAAGTACTTCGATGGGTTACTAGGATTAGATTTGTTAACAGCATGGGATTGTAATATAGACCTTAAGACTAAATTGCTAACAACTAGGAACGCGAAAATACCACTACAGATTTACGATTCGCGTAACGTTAATCTGTACGAAGACATTATCCCAGCTCATGCCTCGAAGATGGTTCGCTTGCCTTTCAATACTCGAGATGATAATGTATTCGTACAAGATCAAATTATATGCAACTGTCAAATAACGGATTGTGTAACTGTAGTAAAGAATAATCGCGGTTGGGTAGAAGTGTGTAACAATTCTAGTAATGACGTAATCTTTTCTGTGGATAGAGCGGTAGAAGCCGAAATTTTCAATGCTGAAAGTAATCACTTCGAACACGCGCCGGAACGCGTCACTGAGGTTTTATCGCGTTTGAGAACTGATCACTTAAACCCCGAGGAACTAGTTAACCTAAAGACATTGTGCTCGCGATACGCGGATGTCTTTTATATTGACGGTGAGCCTTTAACGTTCACAAATAAAATCAAGCACCGTATTAAAACCACGGATGAAGTTCCTGTATATACGAGAAGTTACCGATATCCTTACGTCCACCGTCAGGAAGTTAAAGATCAGATAGCGAAAATGCTCGAACAGAATATTATCAGACCATCTGATTCTGTATGGAGCTCACCGATCTGGGTCGTACCCAAGAAGGCTGACGCTTCAGGCAAAACCAAATAGCGGATAGTTGTAGATTTTCGTAAAGTAAACGAGAAAAAAATTTACGACAAATATCAATCCCAAACATAACCGATGTACTAGACAAACTAGGTAAATGTCAGTATTTCACTACTCTCGATCTAGTATCAGGTTTTTATCAGGTTGAAATGGACCCATATCCCAAAAACCGCATTCAACGTAGAAAACGGGCATTACGAATATCTTAGAATGCCGATGGGTCTGAAAAATTCACCATCTACTTTTCAAAGGGTAATGGATAATGTACTCAAGGACCTCCAAAATAACATCTGTCTGGTATATCTTGATGACATTATCGTATTTAGTACCTCCTTGCAAGAGATGATGGTTAATTCAGAGAAAGTTTTCCAAAGATTGCGCGAGTCTAACTTTAAAATTCAGATGGATAAATCCGAATTCTTAAAGTTAGAAACCGATTTCTTAGGGCACGTGATATGTAGAGAGGGAGTGAAACCGAATCCAAATAAAATTATAGCTATTACCGAATATCCTTTACCTAAAACCCAGACTGAAATCAAACGTTTTCTCGGATTACTCGGTTACTACAGGAAGTTCATACCCGATTTCGCGAGAATTACGAAACCGCTAACACAGTGCCTCAAAAAGGGTTCAAAGATAACACTAGATCAAAGTTACGTAAATTGCTTTGAGCATTGTAAAAGTCTCTTAACCAACGATCCAATCCTTCAGTACCCGGATTTCACTAGGGAATTTAATTTAACGACTGATGCTTCTAACATCGCCATAGGAGCAGTCTTATCCCAGGGTACCATAGGCTCAGATAAACCCATTGCGTATGCGTCAAGGACTCTAAACTCAAGCGAGTTAAATTACAGCACCATAGAAAAGGAGCTCCTTGCTATTGTTTGGGCTACTAAGTACTTTAGGCCCTACCTTTTTGGTCGTGAATTTAAAATCTTAACGGACCATAAGCCTTTACAGTGGGTGATGAGTTTAAAGGAGCCTAATTCGAGACTTACAAGATGGTGCTTGAAATTAAGCGAGTACGATTTTGAAGTAATTTACAAGCAGGGTAAGTGTAACACGAACGCAGACGCTCTTTCGCGTATTCAGTTAAATAATGAGGAAGCTAGCTCGATTATCGTAAATGTTTCAGAAAAATCGGTTCAGTTAGACGATTCTAGAACCCTTACAGCTTCCGAAGGTGCCGATTCTAGAACGGTCACGGTACACACCGACGTCGAGAGCCCCATCTTGGAAGTGCCGATTTCAGACGAACCTCTAAATAGGTTCACTAAGCAGGTCATCTTTAACGTAGTCGGCGATATCAAAGGTAAACCATTGTGACTAAACCATTCGACTCACACACCCGCATATCCATCCAGCTTTCAGAATCTAACCTTGAACAGGACGTAATTAACGCAGTCAGGGAGTATGTCCACCCAAAAATTAAAACAGGACTACTTATTAATCCCTATGATGCCATGTTTAAGATTATACCTACTATCCAGAGTACATTCAAAAATTCCGCCATGAGTCTATTTTTGGTAAAGAAAGAGATAGAAAATGTGCGCGATTACTTACGTCAACAGGGATCATTAGTAAGTACCACGATGGCAAGACTAACCATCGCGGTATTAACGAATGCTACCTAGCACTATCTTATAAGTATTTTTGGCCCAAAATGAAAGAACACATCACTAAATTCATAAATGAGTGTATCATCTGTGGTCAAGCTAAGTACGATCGAAATCCAATTAAACAACAGTTTCGAATCGTACCACCACCCAGTAAGCCACTAGAACTAGTTCACATGGACTTACTAACTATACAGGGTGATAAGTTTTTGACGGTCGTAGATGCATTTTCAAAATATGCTCAGGCCTATTACTTAAGAGATGGAACCGCCATCAGCGTCATTCAAGCTTTTCTAACATATTGCACTCATCATGGTATTCCATACACCATAGTTACAGATAATGGACCTGAATTTATCAATCAACTTATGACAGAGTTTGTTAGGTTGCATAAGATACAACACCATAAAGTTGCACCCCATACGCCCAATGAAAACGGCATCGTTGAGCGTTTCCACTCGACAATACTCGAACACTTGCGTATATTAAAACTCGAACATAAAGGTGAAGCGACAATTAATCTTATGTCCTATGCCCTTCTGGCATATAACAGCTCAATCCATAGTTTTACTAGATGCAAACCTATTGAGGTTATTACGGGACACTTTGACCCGCGAGATCCTTTTGACCTCGATCTCTCCTCTCACTTATTACAACAGTACATTACAGAGCACAGAAATAAAATGTCTATAGCATATAATATAATACATGAGTCATGTACCGCACTTCGCTCAGATTTAACTAACAAACATAATATCGACCGTGAACCAGAGGTCGAATATTCACCAGAGCAACAAATATTTGTCAAAAACCCAATTGCAGCTAGGCAAAAATTAGCCCCACGTTACACACACGATAAAGTAATGGCTGATTTACCTATACATATATATACAAAGAAACGGCGTGGGCCAGTTGCTAAATCACGACTTAAAAGAGTACCTAAAAGTAATCAATTGTTACAGGGCTCCTCTGGTACTTCTACTCTTACTCCTGCCGATAATAACTCGACAGCAGGAGATAAAACTTGAGAGTATCGATGATGGTCCAGGAATTTTACCTTTTAAATTAGGTCCCACCAAAATCATATCCCATTATCATTCATTCATTCAATCCATAAACTTGCATGAACTAGAAGCTAAAGTAGATTCCGTAGCTAATCAAATAAGAACTATAGGGCCAGTGTTAATTAACAAGACTAACTCTTTATTTGAACCACACATAGAGTACCTATCCCGAAAAATTCATAGTGTTTCAGAACATTTACAGAGTTTCGGAATTGGTCGTACTAAACGTGGTTTAGTAGACGGGCTAGGTTCTATCATTAAAGGTATAACGGGAAACCTAGATCATTCAGATGCAATTCTGTATAACCAAGCCCTATTTTAAAGATCTTCAAAATACAGATAATCAGTTGATAACGGAAATGAATAGCCATGTCAGTTTATCTAAAGATTGGATGTCTCAGTACTCAAAAATCATAGATAATATTGTAGCAAATCGGGGTAAAATTGAACAAGTAGTTAATAAAATCAGTCAAGTCAATTACGAACGTGACTACGACCTAGTAAAATATGCTCACTTAGCACAAGCATTTCTGATACTTGACGACAATGTCGACTCTATTTCGCAAGAAATAATTAGATTGCAGAACGTGTTAGCTTTTATAAAAATGCCTATTCCGCATCATTCAATCATAGGTAGAAATTTATTTGACACCATTATAAGCAAATTGCGAAAATTGTCCACTAATGATAAAATAATTGAAATTGATTTCAGAGAATATTTCGAAATAATTAAAGTAGGTTATTATTACTCAGGTAACGAAATTATTATAGTCTATAAATTCCCTGTAGTCATACCCCATGTATACGATATTTATAAATTGTCTATGATCCCTAATATGTATAATGAAATCCTTACCGCCCCTTTCCCTTTCCTGGCTATTCACGAGAAAGTATTCAAGTACATTGATTTCGTAATATCCAATGCTAATGATCGAATCAAAGGCTCAAACTCAAGATAATGGATATAACTTCAGAAAAAGCGTTGCGGTACCCAGCATCCGCAACAATCAAATTGAACTCCATCAACTTAGACCACCTGCATGCCCTCAACACGAAGGTCTCTATGCAGGACCCAATGGACAAGACGAACAACGTGGACAGCAGCTTCTATCACACCACCATACCCTTATATCTCATTCTCATGGGTATTGGCGTTGCTGCTGCAGCTACCCTGTACTACAAGCATCACCCCAAGCAAGGACCTGTTGAAGTCAACAAACAAGGATTGTCGGGGATCTACGCTGTTCCCGATAGTACGAGAAAGGCCGACTCCAGTCAGCCTCCAGCTTCGTTCTCATCCAAGATCTTCACTCGCTGTTCCTACGGGGGGAGGTGTCATGCACGGTAGCCCTATGAAAAGTGCATAGTTGCATCCGCAGCCGCGTAAACACCTTATTGCGTCATTCGCGAAAGGAATGCTAGTTCAGCATCGAACGATGTATTTTTTGAAGCAAATGCACAGTTTTTATGTCACTTTAGATCCTCACTTCGGACTAGGTACATACCTTTAGTTTAGACTAGATTATAAATTTCTTTTATTCAATAAATCTTGTTATAAGTATTTTGTTTTTTTTTTGAGATTCTCGCTGCGACCATATATTTTTCCATGTTTATTGTTTCTTTGTTTGTTGTGTCTAACCCCATTATTCATAAACAATGACTATCTTTATGTTACGTTTGTCTTTTACTGTGGCATGAAGTTTCAAAGTTGACTGACAGAGACCCACGTTACATAAAGTTAGTCATCGTTTATAAGTAAAGGGATAATTGAATAAAGGTTTAATAAGAAGATAACAATATATAAAACTGTCGAGCTAAGCTAAGCTAACTTAATTCAATCGTCGTTAGACGCTTGGCTGTAGAATTAAATCCTATCATACAGAATTTACTAAATTAATTCGCTTTGCATAAGTTACGAGTTCTTTAAGATAATCTACTATATAAAAATAAGTCGGGTTTTCCTTCCTGACGCTATAACTCCAGAACGCACGAACCTATTTCCACGGTTTTGCATTCGTTGGAAAGGTCTCGGGCTCCGTGAGGTTTATAGCAAAGAAAATTCAGGAAAAATTTAATTATCTATAATTTATAAGGCAAAACAACGTTTGCCGGGTCAGCTAGTAATTCATAAAATGAAGGTACAATTCATACATTAATTATAATCATTATTTTACGGCAGAAAGTAATAACTTCTGTGTGTGACAGGCGCTAAAAGGTATGAAGGTAATTATTTTTGGAATCATCTTAATTTCAATTTACGTAAGTAAGTCTTAATATACTTACCTAACTTACCTGAGAAAGCTTGAGTTTTGTATGAGGATCAGTTTAGAAAAGTTTGTAAAGAAAACTATTTTTAAAAGTTGTAAATAAAACGAGAATTAACCGAGCCCTTAAATTCTATTAAAAGTCACAACGTTAATTATAGGTGTTTGTAGGTCTATCTTTTGTACAGGATGCCCTGAATATGTAGTACCTACCTACCTACTACCTACACAGATTTTGATGAATGTGCCTTGAAACACAACTTAGGTAATCTAAGCTCGGGCGATGACACGGCCTGTGATATAACGGGCCGTGGGCCCGTTATATCCCAGGCCAGACCAGGCCGCTCCACGGCTATCGAGGCATGTGCGACGGACAGGCTTCATCGGACGCTACGGTTCCTACGGCCGGTCTGTCTGGTCTGGCGCGATCTGGTTTGATAAAACATGGGCCGTGGGACCCAAGTTTATGTAGACTTTATGCTCTTATAAAGTACTTATCTCAAGTCCCCGTCGAATTTCAAATATCTTCGAGGTACCTACCTACGTAATCCTCATGATTAATTGTTTTCCACAAAATTGAATGGATGTCACTTTCAAAGTAAAATAAACTCGAAGGATTATTCATAAACAATTGGAAGATAAATGTTGCAATGATAAATAGATAGAAACGTAATTAATTAGTGGATAATGAATACCGATGCCTTCTAATTAATAGGTACCTAGTAGGTATTACCACAGTTTACTTAATAAGTAGTTGGTACACATTGCGGAGGCGGCGGTCTTTAGAATCCAATCCTTCATACAAATTTGTTTCCTAGGACCGGTTTCTAGTTTGTAGGAAACGTTCCATAATTTTCAGGAAAATATAGGGAATTTGACACATGACTTGTCAAAGCCCATGCTCAGAAAACAGGCAAGTTTGCATACTATTACTTTTCTCTACTAAGGTTGCCCGTTTAGCCCCGTTATAGAAAGGGGTTACCCAACCTTTTCCCGAGGGTATCGTAAAAGGAGAATAATCTGGATCTGTAAGAGACTAACAAACCTTAAATTCTTCGCGTGGTGGCGGATAAACTGCTTGGTCCCCACGGGAGTTCGTTTCAGGCAGGCGGAAACCGTTAAAATTAGCTAAATCTATTTGCAGACGGTATTATTATTACTTTTTCCTACTGTGCCGATTCCAAATAATTTGGGACGGACCCCGGCTTCCTGAGAGGTATGGGAACGTTCGCGCAGATGAGAAAAATATTATACTTTTCTCTACTATGGTAGGTACTAACTACTTATCTATTATAATATACATAGGCCGGCTAGGCTCCGGTAGGCTTTTAGGAACCGGAAGGGATCCTTAACCGCTTCCTGCAGCAAATAATCCGTTTCTTTTTCTCGTTGTTTGAGAAAAAAGGACGGAATAACTTTCCTTTGAGTTTTTTGTACATCGAGAAAATGTTTTTCGTGCTCGTGTGCTACTGTAGATATGTGTTATAGAAGTAACTAGCAGCGTCTCGCGGTTTCACCCGAGTAAAGGTCATAGCCCATAAAATATATCTAAAGAGCAATATTTAAAGCCCATATTTGAATTATATTATTTTTGCTGGGTGGGAGCGGAGTCGTGTAAGTGGGCTATGACCTTAAGTCCTAATCACGTGAGATTTTCGTAAAAAAACTTTAATCCTGATTTCTTAGTGGTATATACGTACCCACCTGTGACAAAAACACTCTTCAAATTTCGTGCCCGGTTCACCACCGGCTTAGGCTCTGCTTTTATATAGTTTAGTCTTTAGATTACTTATATACATGTAGATAATTGATACACAGACATTACCTACATACGTACATTATATGTAATCAATGCCGGTTTTGAATAGAATATCCATGAATCAATTTAGTGTTCCAGTCACTTGTTCCGGGCTTGCATTGTCCATTAGTTGCTGTTGTGTAATATTGCAATATTGCAATTCAACAATTAGGTACATGGCGATGGTATATTAGATAGATGGCGCTTTAACGAGCCTTAATCGTAAACAATCAGAGGAGAATATAGCATTGGAAGTTTTTACGGCACGCAGCGTGGACTTGCGTAGTCTAGTTGGAACAGACGTTGGGGTACCGACCCAAAGGCGCGAGTTCAAGCCTCGCCGCAAGTGAAAATTTTTGAATGCTTTTTTTCGTTTAAAATAAATTTTCTAAATTAGGTACAGGTACACCTTACTTTAATCGTTCTATCTATCTACTTCTCCAAAGATTTTATAAATGACACGAATCGTAGATTAATCGTAGAAGCTGCTTCAGCATTGAATCAATATCATATTTCGCAAAAGTATAGTATTTATTATTTTCTGCTCGGCCGTGAACCGATTATGATGGCCATTCGGGAATTAGTCAGTGTCAGAAATTTTATACACACAAAGCATGCGCAAAACAGCCAAGTAGACGAAAGTTAGTCAAGTCAATGGAGAGTTATAGTATATTTTGACTAATCTTATTTACAACAACTCTTTACGAAGATTTGAAAGCAACGCAAAACGTCCATCTTTGGCACTTGTTTTCATTTTCATTACACTTGTACACATTCATAAAATGAACTTGATTGCTACGCCAACAAAATTAAATAATTTACAATTATTTTAAGAAACGGAAAATTCGACAACATATTGTAAATTCGATATTTTGTTTCAGATTCTACGCCATAATCTATCCTCTAAGATTAGCAGTTGCAAGAAAGAGAAGCAAGACCATGTTAACGTTTGCCTGGATAATAGCACTAATGTGTAGCTTACCTCAGGTATGTATGTATATCTTTTAGGTTATATTATATAACTTGTGCAGAAACACTAACAGGTCGCAATTGGACATTTTTTTCTTATTGCTTCAGTATCATTTTATAATAGCGATCTTAGAACTTTACGGTGGGCGGAGTGTAGAGGAGACACATCAATCACATTATTTCCACTGATGCGAAGTGGTTATTTCGAGCACTATGAAGCAGGGGCTGAAAACGGTAGAAATATAAGGGCATGGTACCGGTATAGAATTAAGGTACCGTTTAGGTTTAAAGGTAGAACAATTACGGTTGAGTATTTCGGGAGTGGTACCATTAAACAAAAATATGGATAAATATTTTTTTTACAGTACCCTTATTTATCGATACCACAACCGAAATCATTATGGTACCGAAAAAATACGCGATGTGCGCCATGATGCGGGACTAGGTGACTTCTTCGGACTAGGTGCGAGTGTGACGTCATACAGCTATCCGTGTCTACCGATTTTTTTTGGTACCTGTATTTAAAGGTATTGAAATATAACGAAATGACGTCATACCGCTATCCGTTTCTACCGATATTTTTGGAACTTTTATTTAAAGGAATCGAAATTTAAAGGTATGACGTCATACCGATAACCGTTTCAACGCAATGGGAAGAGTGCGATTGGTGTCATCATCCGCTCCTCTCCACTCCACTCACCGTAAAAGTTCTAAGATCGTTATTATAAATTGATTAGTATCTAAAGCAATAAGCTTAAAAATTTCGGACTTACGCACGAAGAGTTTCGTACCATTTACCCTGAGGGATCTCCAGGTTCCCTAGTCTCTCCGAGATCCCTTAGTCGCCTTTTACGACACCCACGGAAAGAGATGGGGAGATGAGATGGGATCTAGATCAAAAATGTAAACAAAAAACTCGTACATTTATTTGAAAGCGACAGCTCTTTGTTCTTATTTTTCTTTGATATTGACAGTTCTATGTTCACATTTTTGATGTAGGTAAGATTATTTATTACTCATACAACGACAACGTTTCCGGATGCGTGCAATATGATACGTTAGAATGATCCTCGGATATCATGTAGTTCGTGTTAGCTCTTAATAATAGCCGTTTTCCTCGTCCCAATATGACGTCATACTATCGAATATCTAAATAAGTGGTCTAAAAATAAAACTATAAAAAATCTGTCTCTCACGATTACTTCAATTTTTTGTGTGTTGTCATCATCGAATTAAGTACATTATTGGAGAATTCTCTTGAATACTAAACAAGGCCCTAAAAATATACAGTGTGTTTTGGGGATGGTATTATAAGCCTAAAGGGGGTTGAAGGGGGTTCTAGAAGTCTACGACGTAAATAACCTCTAACACCAAACTTTGGTGCTGGGACTGTTGATTTGCCAAATAGTATTTATAAATTATATAGATTAGATAAATGCTTTTTTGTACTAAAATAATACAAAACTATAAATAAATTGTAAAAGAAACATACAAAAAGGAATAAATAAAAATTCAAAAGAGACGCAGAAAAATAGAGAAACCAATATCAAAGGCAAGAATAGAAGGTAAGGAACGTAAGGTAGAGAAGTAGCCAAAAATCAAAGGTAGTCCGATACGATCCGATCCGATACTATTCTAGCGCCGCTCGTGCTGCATGCAGAGTGGGAAGCTCGCGCGGATTCTGGGCCCGTGCCGTGAGGGCCGGAACAGTCGCCCGCTCTTATCATCCGCCGCTTGCGCATGCTTAACATAGCGCACGCCCTTAGAACCAACTAAGGTTACAATCAAGTTTAAATAGGTATGAACGGTTCTAGTATAGGGTTCTAGCTTAGTCGCTTACCACGGGGCTAGATGGCGCTATGTTGTTCACAGAATTTATTTATTTAGTATCGTCCCATAATGGTGTCCCCAAATTAACCACTATGAAACTTACTCATGTTACCTACAGACTAATGGCTAACCTACCACTATTATCATATCTGGATGCCTGCCTATGTGATATGATGTCACTCTTATGACGTCACGTCTTATCACATTTCATGATTATGGGGAGTCTCTCTAACGCCTCTTCCAGACTTTTGATTTTAAATCACCCGAGAGTTACGAGCTCTGTGAACACTCATTTTACAAATCTGATGGGGGTGTTAAAATATTGTATTGATAATAAAATATGTATTAGCACTATATGGGTACGAAATCAATATAGGTAGGTACTAAGAATAAAAAAAATAAGTACGATATCATCATTTTCATAATCTGTGCGATGGTCTCGGTTGCATCCCTTTCGGGAGCCCGGTGTCCGATTTCTTAATATAAAATAAAACTCAATTGGTATGTTCTATGACCATATTTGTAGTGATTTTTTGTCGAGGTGGATTTTGATTAGTAGGGTATTTTTCCACAAAGGGGTCGATATTTAAAATAAATGATGTGCACCTAAAGCATAGTTAATCGTGTATGACTTCAAGTTGTGTCGGTAGACGAAAAGTGTTGTGTCTGCAGGGCCTCTAAGCGATATCGTTCATTCTTCCGGAATAACTAGCTTGCCAAAAATATGGGTGTTATAAAAACTAATGTTAGAATTTAATAATAGAGAGAGGGTAATTTTTATCCGTTTGATCGTTTCCGGGGCGGCGCATGCGAAACTACAGTTGTTCAGTACTGAGCACGACATACAGACGGACTTTGTAAAATAATAAAAACATACATATTTAGATTTAATTGTAGGTTTTATTCCATACATATCCCATATCCCAGCCGTTAATCACGGTCTGTCACGGCCTGTCCGACTGACTTGCCTCTCTCGGCTAGCGTTGCGCTGCGCCGCTTCTCTGAACTTACCAACTCTATAAATGTAGTGTGGGCTTTTATTTTTTAGTCTTATAGAAATTAACTCGATTATTTTTGTGTACTTTCGACGGATCGAACGGGCGACGACAGGCTTCATCGGACGCGATGGTTCCCACGGCATATCGGTCTGGTCTGTCGCGGTCTGGCCTGTTAAAACACAGGCCGTGGGACCCTTTAGCTTTAGGAAGATACATAATTTACGATGATACGAGTTGCTGCCTACTGACTAGGTACTGTGTAAACCATTTATAACAAATCAAATTGATTAAGTATTGTTTGATTACAATTTGTTTCAATAGGTACCTAGTACCTACTTACTAAAATATCAATAACTAAAACAAAATAATATTTTGAAAGTCGAAAGAGTTGATTGGATTAGGTGAATTATATAAACATTTATTTTCTAGTTTGATCAAAATGGTTTTTAGATTACCTACGTAACTTAAAGTTTAACCTTGCCAATTTATAGATATAACTTTAATACCTATACTAGTAGACACCTACTACGGGTAACTAAGAGCTTTTAAATAAATAAATAAATTCTGTGAACATCACACAGCGCCACCTAGCCCTGTAGTAAGCGACTAAGCTTGTGTTACGGTGACTAGACAACGGATATAATACTTTATATTTATTTTTCTTTTGTAAATACATAGAGGGACATCCAGACCAGACACAAATATTTATTTTTTAAGCATAAAAACCTACTGGCACCCGGCGGGAATCGAACCAGCAACCTTCTACATTGCAGTCGTGCTTTCGCACGACGCGCCACAGAAGTCGTCGTCGTTATAGCTTTTAAGGCTAGAATTGACCAAACTAAAATAAGCGATGAATAGCAATTAATAAAATTGGACGCTGTTTTAAGCAGAAACGACTCAATCCACAAAAAGTAACTTGGGAGTTAATTGACGTTTAAAATTTCCATGAAATTTGTTCAATGATGTGGTGATTGGAATGATTTGAAATTAATGTCAGTAATGGGTAGGTATACACATTAATATTAATATTACAATGATACCTAGACAGTTGAGTCACAGAAGATGTATTTCTGTAGCCGCTATAACAACAAATGCTAAAAATAAAAAAATAGAAATATTTAAGAGTGCGTACAACAAACGTGATTTTTCACGGTAAAACGCAACGTTAAGGCGATGTATTTTACCACTGGCGCCATCTAGTGATGGAATAATACACTTGTGCCAGTGGTAAAAAAAATAATGTTCGCGTTGCGGTTCACGGTTTGGTTGGTCCAGTATTTATTTTAGGGTTCCGTACCCAATTGTGATAGTGGTACGAAAACTTTCTTGCGGAGTCCGATTCGCACTTGGCCGATTTTTTAGATAGATAGATTAAATTCTTTTTTGGAACACCAAAAATAAAAAGAAAAACATCAACAACTTAAATCTTGTTGCCACTATGGGCGGCCTTATCGCTTAAAGCGATCTCTTCCAGGCAACCTTTGGATGGAAAAGAAGCTAAAAAAGATGAAAGGTAGGGTGTTTTTTAATCTATTTCAAACTTCCAGAGTCTAGTGTTCCGAGTAATGAAGCACCCAACAGTACCAGAGTTCGAGCAGTGCGTATCTTTCGATGCGTTTTCGAACCAGCAGCAGGAGTTGATCTACAACGTATTCTGTCTCTGCGCAATGTACTTCCTGCCTTTAATGATCATTTCCGTGAGCTACCTGTGCATTTTCTACGAGATATCGAAGAATTCTAAACAAAATTGTGGTGAGTACCTATTTGCTTAAACGATTTATTTATTTATCGTATGTATGGCTAAAGTGGAGAGAGAGAGAGAGCAGAGAGTGGAGCTAGAGCGGTGTTGGTCTAGTGGTAGATACTCCGACTTTTATTCCACTTGTCGTGGGTTCGAATCCAGGCCGACCGTGCACCAATGTCTTTTTCTATGCGCTAAAAACACCGCTCTTACGGTGAAGGAAAAAATCGTGAGGAAACCGAAATGTCTTATTAATCGTAATCGTATTTATTAATCGTATGGGTCTGGCATCCACGGGCTCTTGCCCTTTAAACAATGCTCCTAATTATAGAAATAGTTTCAAATAGGTAGCGCTTCTTCGGAATAACAGTTTATTAAATTCAGAGGGTAACTTATCCATTTCTATTGTAGAAGGAAAAATAAAAACTTATTGAAATAGTCGTGATTTTATGATGGAGTTAAACTTTATCAAAGAAAGAAAGGAATTTAATATCCCGGGAAATTAATATCATCGGTCTGTAAAAGCTCATATTCCAAAACGAAAATGAGCGATACGCTCAAACGAACTTTAAAGAATTTGAACCCAAAAATAAATATGAATGTTATAAAAAATATTTTTTTATAATATCATGAACCAATCACACGGTGCTGATCTCCGAGCCATTAGCTTGAAGTCAATCCTGTCTAGATTGGCAGTAAATTATCGTCATCTGAATAGACGTCTAATTTTACGTGCCTGTTAGATTTTCAGCCATTCTGCGAAGAGCTCATTGGCTTAGGCACAGGCTTAGGTGCCCCCTTCGAACTTGAATAATCGTGCGAGTTAAGCAACGCTTGACGGAGTCATTACTGCTATAGGTGATCGATAATGTGTTTGACAAAAAAAAACTCGTGCATATCTGTGTTTCGGAAGGCCATTTAGCAGATGGTCCTGGTTGTTATCTCAAACGTTGAATATATGTTAATGCTATGCAATCTATAGCAGACATGATCATGCCCCTACATTAAGTTTTTTTTCAAATTCATATTTTTCTAAATTACGTATTTATATTCTAATTAGAAAATGAAGAAAACCAAAACGTGGTCCAAAATGGGCCATGATCTTGGCAGATATTAGTTATATGGTATTATTTGTTCTAATGTCTATATCCAGGGAGCAAACAGTCGACTTTACGTTTGTGTGGAAAAAGTGTAGGTAGACTTACCTCTAATCTTAAGATCAAAATATTCCTTAAATATTCGATCAGCCTGTCCATTTCTATAATTTATAGGTTTCAATCCAAAACTGCTAACGAACAGCAATAAAAAACGACACTGCGTGTGAATGGTCCTTCATACCCTATCGTACCTACCGAAAGCGTTTCGCTGTCGGATTTTTTTCTTTTACATTTTAATTACTGAAACGGTGATAAAAAATGGTCGCTTGGAGCGGTGAAATTACCTCGCGAATAGCCATGTGGTCTAATAAAAAGTTGGGAAATTCGCTAGAGTTTATCTAATTTAATTATCAAAGTAATTATTTTAAAATGTAAAACCTAAATTTAATTAAAATCGTGAATATCTCACAAAACATTATTTTCCTGAAATGTAGTCGAAGGATCTATAAGTAATTTAAGAGGACTCCATTGGCAAATCGATGTGATTTCTCTATACAACGAGGGTAAAAAGAAAAAGCTGTTTTTCCACCCCTTAACATTATCCAATTCCGGTGTTATTTTTTTGCCTTTTTATTTTTTTGAGGCCATTGCCTCAAAGAGAACTAGGATATAACGTGACGATTTCCGCAAATAACAATCCTTCTGACGACCGAGCAGTTTATCCGACACCGCGCGGGGAGAATTTAAGGTTTATAAATAAATAAAATAAATAAATAAATAAATTCTGTGAACAACACACAGCGCCATCTAGCCCCGTGGTAAGCGACTAAGCTTGTGTTACGGTGACTAGACAACGGATATAATACTTATATTTATTTTTCTTTTGTAAATACATACATATTATACATAGAAGGACACCCAGACCAGACACAAATATTTATTTTTAAGCATAAATACTTGCACCCGGCGGGAATCGAACCCGCAACCTCCTGCATTGCAGTCGCGCTCTCGCACGACGCGCCACAGAGGTCGTCAGTCACAGAGTTTGCTAGTCGCCCTCAGATCCCTTAGTAGCCTTTTACGACAACCACGGGAAGAGATGGTCACCCTATTCTATGCCGGGGCTACACAACATTTATGCAGCGGTGGTGTGTAAAATGTTCAATCGCGGATTAAACAGATAAGTTTCTGTTATATGTTTAAGCGCTTTACTGGTTAGAGCCATATACCGTTTAGCGCCGCGGGGAATTGGTACTATGAAGAAGCAGTTACCTTTTTTTAAAGATACTCAACTACTACTAAACCTACTCAATCTTTGTCAGTTTTCTTTTGTAATGAGTGACTAGAATTTTTCCTTCAAACCTTATTCGGCTGAAGCAACTGAAAATGTTTTTTTAGGTAGGTATAACTTGACTAATGTGCGCACAGTTAGGCTCCACATTTGTAGTAGATTAGGAGGGGGAAGTTGGTTATCTTACCTCATTAGTACCAAGTGGAGACTTATATGGTGGAAAGAGTAGTAAAAGTTATGCCTAAAAAACTCGGTCAGCCGCGATTCAGCCTGGGCCCGTCTGAACTCAGCCCGTTTTTAGGGGATTAATCGGGGTATGGACGGGCCCAGGCTGACTCGAGGCTGACCGACTTTTTTTAGCATAACTTTTACTACTCTTTCCACCATATAAGTCTCCACTTGGTACTAATGAGGTAAGATGACCAACTTCCCCCTCCTAGTCTATAGACTAAGTTGTCCGAAATATTTGCTAGAATCGATAATTGATTAAACGATTTCGCACGAAACTCACATTAATCATATTGTAAAGGAAATTAGGTTATTTTTTATGCATCTAGGCGTACTTACATTTATATGTGTTATCATCTATCACCACTTCAGTCCGAGGTAGCGTGGGTAGCAATCCATCACGAGCCATTACGATTGGAGAAGTCACGTCTCAAGATATAACTAACTAAGTACCCTACCCAGGTACCGTACTGTGTTGAATTGTAACTAGCAGTTTGAAGATGAATTGGGCGCCCACTCAGTTAATAATATTGTCTAACTTCTTGCTCATGCCACAGAATACACAAATAACTCATGAGTAGATCTAAATAGAAAAGAAAATTTTTTGCTGATTGATGTAGAATTACATATTCTCCAGACCGGTCGGTGATCAGCGGCTCGACTCTCGTAAATAGTTTCATACCAGTTCGATGACAGAGACAGTGCAAACAGACGTTAATAATTAATCGGAGGTTGGTTCTACGCATTACATAACATCGCATTACCAAACATCAAGGACGGATGAGTGCACTAGGTTTAAAATACAGTGGTTTCAGTCGTTTAAACGTAAACGACGCATTTTCTCCATCTTATTACAACAATGTGCTTTTGAGACTCTGGTTACAATATACAGGGCCATTGCAGAATAAGAGTCCATTATCTAAACACTTATGTAGCTGATTACTCGCAGTTCCATCTTCTTAGAGAAATTTCATAACGTGCATTTTCTTCGCGAACGGTTTAATATTGGTGGTAATATTGCCAATTTCGCCAAACCTTTGAATTGCCCCTAAATTAATGATTGCAAAAGAAATAAGTTTTTTAAAAGAAACCCGATTTTTTTGGGACCTGCCTAAATGTAGATTTACACCAAACGAGCGAATGCTCATTCTATCCCCACTGTATCAAATTATTTTAAGGTAAACAGAGATAGACCATTCATAAAAAATAATAATAATAATAATAAGTTATTCTGTCTATCCACTTTCGCAAAGTTTCTATACTTAGAAAATTTTAAGAATGCTCTTGTTCTAGCTCTAGCTCTTTGTTCGTTTGGTGTAAATCCACCTTTAGATGGTTAAACTGGCAACTGTTAATCAGAAAATCAAAAGCACCATAACGCCTAAGAAGCATCGGACCTGTGGCCAGGACAGTGTCCATCTCGTCTTCCGCTTCAGCAGCACCAGTAGCTTCAGCACGAGACAATATTTACTAGAATGTATTAAACTCCCTTATAATTTTCAGATAAATACAACCATTCGACTCATACTAGAGTCATGCTGCGTCGATCAGACCAGAGACCATTGGCTCGAGCCAGGCGAAGAACCCTCAGGATGACGATCACCATAGTCACCGTCTTCGCATGCTGTTGGCTTCCGTATGCGACTATGACACTGTGGTAAGTTAAATTTCATTTTAGCAGATGTAGGTTATCTATCATAAACCGCTGAACGTATTGCGATGAAACTTGGTATGTAGCTAAGACCCAGAACAACATAGGTATGTATGGACTATTTATTCCTAGACTTATGGCATAAATATGCTTATGCCATAAGTCCCATATCAGCATATCAGCTATTACCATGCCCCTACGTTTTTTTTTACATCTACTATTTTTTCTGAATTTTATTTCTATTCTAATTCGAAAATAAAAAAAAAAACATAGGGGCATAGTCATGGCAGATATAGGTTTTATGGTATAAGTGAACATATTTGCTCTAATGTCTTTATCCAGGGAAGAAACAGTCGACTACGTTGGTATGGAGAACGAGAAGGTAGACTGTCCTCTTAAGGGTTCCTCCCGACATCTACTTTCGTTCGATGAACGTTTTATTTGAATATCCATTACCATTTTACTTTTCCCTAGACAATTGAAGGGCTTTAAATTGTTCAACTGGATTTGACAGTTTAAATTATGAAAATTCAAATTCAAAATATATTCCAAAAGATTGCACATGATTGTTTTGAACCGTCAGCAATTTAGTGTGTCTTCGGAACTCGACTTCCATTGAGAAGAAGACACAAGAAACTTAGGTGTACTTTTATTTTGAGCCAACTAGACACTTCTGGAAGTGGAATAAACTGCCAAAGAAATGTACTAGGAATGTACTCTCACGTATTAAAAACCCAACCCAATATAGCAAAAGGTTACAGAGATATCATCAAAAGAAAATAAATACTAATGGGCGCGGACGTGGCAGTGACGTGGCGGTGGTTAATATCTTTTTTTAACACGTCAGGTTGGCGGGTGTACCTTGTTTCTTTAATAACTTTGGCCCTGAAATAGTACATTGCTCCAAATTTTAGGTACATTCAGTACATTGCTAGTACATTCCTCTCAGGTATATGACTTTACGATTTTAAGACCTACACCCGCCATCCTGATATACACAACTAAACGCCTGCGTTTTTCCGCAGTGCGCAGATCGCAGATCCCAGTGTGCATTTTCATATTTGCGGATCTCAGCTTTATGCGGGTAAAACCGCGGGTCACAGCTAGTGACCTATAAAATTACGATCACCACTTCCTTACCTAACAAGATCAAGAATAATGCGAAAGACCACTGTTTGCATAATTCGTGACCCAAGTTGTAAATTAAGTCTTAGTGGACTCGCAAATAAACCCCTAATATTTCTTCTTTGTAATTTAGAATGAACAATTTAAATGAAAACGTCAAACTAGGACCCCTGGGTCCTGAAGTAACTGAAGAATTAAGTAGAAATAGACTTAAATAGAATTCTAATCAACAGCGATATTTTTAGGGTTCTGTAAGTCAAATGGTAAAAAGGAACCCTTAGATTTTCGCGAAATACTTGAAAATGTATCTTACTTTTCAACATTTTTTTTAAATTAAAATTTGTCGTATTTTCTCCTTTAGTTCTGCTACCTTGCTTTGACAAATCTAGGTCATCCTGATGTATTATAGGTATAGGTTTTGGGTTGAAAACTATCTATTTCTCGTTGACCTAAACCCAAGAAATCTGGCAAAAAGCAAGTTTACAGCAAAAGTAAGATGAAATAAAAAAACTAATGATGTAGGTACATGGATAGTTGGCGACAATTAAACAAGTCCTCCCATTCCTATAAACGCCAGTACAATTCAGAGATATTAATTCAGACTAGATTAATGGCACCAAAATCAAGTAGGTAAATTAAACTTTTAAACCAGAGCATCCGTACAGAACCCTCGCTAAGCAAATCCGACCTAAACTTGAACGGTTTTTTTTCCTTTTAAAATTGTTTCCGTAATTAAAATTACAAACAATGAATTGACAGTTTCCCTAAACAATGACGCGAACAAATTATACAAACTTCCAGAGAAAGTATTAAAGAGTAGGTCGTAAAAAATTTGCGTAGTCTTACCTAATTAAAAAACTGCCAACCTCACTTAGAACAACTTGCATAATTTTAATTCTCCCCAGAGGCTGTAGTTGAGGTCGATCGATTTGTAGGTACCTACTAAATTTTTGAGTAATAAGTAGGGGAATTCCGCAATGAAACGGACGTGTTTTGAAACGGACAATATCGAAAATATTTTATGTTTTTTGGGTGTTGGCACCATTGATGACCATAGACCTGTGAGCCTGTGACCATAGACCCTTGTCTATGGTCATCAATGGTGCCAACACCCAAAATTCCTAAAATATTATCGATCAAAAACTTGAGATATTGATACTGTCCGTTTTAAAACACGTCCGTTTCATTGCGGATTCCCCATATAGGTCTGTATGAAATTCAAGTAAATTTTCGGTTGTAATCGCGTTAAAAGTTATTTTTTTGTTGGTTTATTTAAAGCATATTACGTTTACTTAGTTATTTTATCACGCTTGTGTTAAAAGGCCCTATTTACTGCCTTAAACAAATCTGTAAATATAAAAAACTTTATCCTCACCTGGCTGACTGATGGAACAACGCACAGACAAAACCGCTGATAGTATAAATTTGGAGTGTGTTCTATAAATGATGTAGCCTAGGCCGATTTTACGAAATTCCCACGGGATTAGGACTAACGCGAATGAAACCGCGGGAATATTTTTTTAAGGGCCCTATACCTGCTAAACTCAAAATCCATGTCGGGCGCATCGAAAATTGTTGATTATTTCATGACGGAATGTCGTAGAATTTTTTTTTGTGTATGGATTGTAGGCGACATTGTTTCCGATATTTTAGTGCAGTTTCCATACAAATATGTCGAAATGTATTGAAGCCTATCGACATTTAAGACAAATCAGACATTTTTTGTCTAAAATTTAAACAGGCTTTGCACCAATAGGAGGTTCTTGTCTTAAAACTCCACCAAAATGTAGGAAACAATGTCACCTACAATCCATACACAAAAAAAAGTTCTACAACATTGTGTCATGAAATAATTAACAAATCAGTTTCAAGGTCGTTGGCGTTATTATTCCTCTTAATAAACGTCGGAGTTGTGAGATCATGCTTTGTCCTTTTCCGTGACAAGAACTTCAGATTAGATTAGATAGGTAACGCTTTAATGTACCAAAATACAATTACAAAATGAAACATGTAATAAATATTACAAAGGCCACAGGTTCAAAATGTCCATTTAAAAATGTTTAAATATCTAACCTACTATACTTTCAATATGAAATCTTCGAGAAATTTATCTTCGTTCCCGGAACATTACCTCTCCTTTTCTTTAAAAGTCCTCTACACTTGGGATAACAAATATAATAGGTAGGTTTTCCTAACACAATATGAAATGCAATTCACAATAGATACAATATAAATAAAGGATTTTTATCGGAAATAGAAGCCTTTTTGCCAATATGTTTTTATCTACTACCTAATGTATGCCAAGGGAATGGATTCAATATTTGAATCCATAATTAATCGACACATTACACGACAAGTCACCCCGTATCTTAGTGAAGCTCAACATGGATTTAGAGCAGGTAGATCTACGGCTACTAATCACATAAACTTTGTTGATTATACTGTTTCAGTAATGGATAAGAAAAAGCAAGTTGATGTAGCTTACTTTGATTTTAAAAAAGCGTTTGACCGCGTTCATAATGATGTACTGCTAAAAAAGTTTTCAGAAATAGGATTCACGCCGAAGCTACTGCAATTGTTTGCCAGCTATTTTGCAAACAGACTGCAGTATGTACAGTTGAAGGGGCATAGATCTGAAACTTACATTACAAGGTCTGGCGTGAGCCAGGGCAGTACCCTTGGTCCTACTCAGTTTTTGATAATGATAAATGATCTGCCTAAAGTATTGAAGTCAACTACATGTTTAATGTTCGCGGATGATTTGAAGTTGATGATGTGTGTTGGGGATCTAGACGACTGTGGGGCGTTGCAAGGGGATATTGATAGGGTGTGTGCATGGAGTGCGGCGAATAAGCTAGAATTTAATGTGGCTAAGTGTAAGGTAATGACTTTTACTCGGCTGCATTCTCCATGTGTGAATCCCTACAGCATGCACGGAACCCCTCTGGAACGTGTTAACCAGATTCGTGATCTTGGACTCATCCTTGACCCTGAATTGACTTTTAACACGCATATTGCAGGTGCATGTGCTAGAGCGTACAAATCACTAGGTTTTGTAATGAGACAATCCGGTCGGTTCACCGACAAAAGCACGGTTTTGACTCTATACTGTGCATTTGTTAGGAGTATTTTAGAGTATAATTCGGTGGTGTGGGATCCACATGAGCGTAAGTATAGGGATATGATTGAGAAACTACAGAAAAAATTCGCCAGGTACCTTTATAAAAAGTTATACGGTTATTATCCATATATGTATCCATCGCCGTTCGTGTTAGGTATGACTGGTATGGATTTTTTAGATTTAAGACGGAAGTGGGATTTAATGAATCACTACTACCGATTGATACATAATAAAGTTGATAATCCCACCTGTCTAGCCAGATGTTCCCTATTTGCGCCAGATAATCTGGTAAGGCTGCGTACGCGACGGTTGTTCAGTGCTTCTAATGTTAGAACTTTGACAGCGCAATTTGCACCCACCACGCAAGCTCTGACACTCCTTAATGAGCTTATTAGTCAGCAAGTAGATGCTGACATCTTTTGTAATAATGAAAAAGAATTTTATAATTATTGCTATAAGTTTTTAAATGTATATGTTAGATATGTAAGTTCAATACAATGACTTTTATACATGTTTTGGTGTAATACTGTTAGTGTAAAAAGTAACTGTGTTAATAAATAAATAAATAAATAAATAAATAAAGGGATAAATATGTGTAAGTAGTTTATATTGAAAATAAATCCTTTACTTGAATAGAATTTAGGCGAAATGCGAAATCTTTCTATGATAATTCTTATTTTTTGCACCTATGGGTGACATACATGATAGTCTTTTATGAATGTAATATACTAGTTGCGTAGTAGTTTCATTATAAAGAGGAAAGATTTGTATTTTGTGTATGTGTGTGTGTCGTATGTTTGTAATGAAAAACTCAATGGACCGATTTCAAAAATTGTTTCACAAAAAGAAAGCTACATTATCGAGGAGTAACGTAGGCTACTTTTGATCATGATATTCCCTCGGGATCGGGACTTATGCGGGTAAAACCGCGGGACGCACCTAGTCCTATAAGTAAGAGGGATAGAGTTTAGACATGATACTAGTATTCCGATGAGTTTAGCACTTTAATTAAGACCTAATAAAGACCTTTTCGCAAGAACGGAATTTCGTTCAGCACTTGGCGAAAAACTCATTAAAAGTAGAACCAATTCGTTAGGGCTACAGATAAAGTGGTATTCAGTACCCCTACCATGAGTCGATACGTAAATACGTAGGTACACTGTAACGTCAACAGTTTGACCTTGTCCACAGCGTGTCCGCTCCTTCGTTCCCTGCCGCACCGGCCGCGCGAGCCAATATTTTGCGTTACATACATACCCAAACTGTTATAGTCCGGGATCCCTCGAACAAATTTTCAATTAATTGCTATCAAGCTAATTTTTCGTGAGTAGCTTCATTTTGATGAGACGCTCAAAAATAATTTATACGAAACTCTCGATTGTGGTAAATAACAGAGGTAGGATCTGTACTACTACTTTTGAGCGTCGGACCGGGATAACGTACCACGCAATTTGTAGGACAATATGATTGTTAAATTATATAAATACTAACTAATATGAAAAAATATTTGTCCTACAAAATCTATGGTTTGATCAAGGAGTGGGGCCTTTCAAACTATATCGATTACGGGGTCAACATAAATCATTACTAACCAGCTGATTTTTTTATTTTTACTTAGTTAGTATTTATATAATACCATGAGTTGATACGTTTTTACGTATCAACTCATGGTAGGGGTACAGAGCCGGTAGGTATCACTGTAATGGAACGAATGACATATTATGCGGTGACAAATGTGGGAAGGAATTTACCTCGATTCAGGAGAAACTTGCTACGTTTGTTACCTGATGTATAATAGATCGAGTTAGGCGTTAGTTCTCTGAACTCCATTAGTCTACTACGCATTAGGTTAACAGTATACAGTCTAGCTGCATGTCTGCAGAATAAATAAATATGGATTTATTTATTTTATTTTTATTTTTGATGTGAAACATGTATAGGCGCAGGTAAATCTAAACGCAGGTAATTCGTGACGATACAGGGTCGGTATTACACTAAATCACAATAGAATCTCAGAGGTGTCTCAGTGGAATGGCAATAGTAGTGTCATGATATATGACCCATGCGGGATGAATACGTACAAAGTTTGCTTTATTGAATACTAGACTCTTAGTTCTTTCAATAAAACCTATATTCCTTTGACATGAAGAACATCTAGAAAATCCGTGCCGAGTGAGAGTTACTAACCAGAGGTGTTTGTTTCGCTCGCACTATTGCGATAACGAAATTACATTTATTAATTGTAGGATTTTCCCACTCACAATGTACATCCTTTCACACCCACAAATACACACACGTTTACACTCGCGAGTTTTTCATCTCAGTCAATCCTGAAGAAGGGACCTGTAAAGGTCTCGAAACGTTGAGCGTTGAAAAAATGCTAAAAGTACCACGCGATTAAAACCGAAAAATGTCTTTAATTCCATTATATATTCTAAGTTTGGTGCACTCCATCGTGTATGGTTAATATATCGATGGTGGTTTCCAAGGTTACCTATTCTGTCATAAGAGTTTTGACAACTATTGAGAAGCCATTGAAACACGATTATGGCATAGGCATGACATATAATATAGCCATGCTATATTATATGTCATGCCAACACATACTGCTAGAAGTGTTAGTTAATTACGAGTGATTTTCAAATGGCTCGTTAGCCGGTACCGTAGAGACTCGGGCTTCTGTTCCGAAGAGGACGGTGTTCGAATCTCGGGATGATGCAATCTTTTTGTTTTTTGAAAGACAAACAGTAACATTAAAAATATACAACTTAATTAAGAGGATAGTCTCCATTCTCTTTCTCCATACAAACGTAGTTTACATTTTCCTCCCTGGATAAAGACATGAGAGCAAATATGTTTATGCCATAAAACTTATATCTGTCATGCATGACTATGCATCAACCGTTTTATTTTTTCATTTTATTATTTTTTGAAAAAAAAAATACTGCTTTTGAAAAAATGCTTTCAAAAACTTTAGTACCCGGCGGGATTCGAACCCGCGACTATTGGTAATCCGAACGAACGCGTTAAACCGCTTCGCCACGGGTAGCCCTCCAGCCGGTTCGAATTTAAGAAAACACCTCTTCGTGTGTTCTTGCGAGTAAGGCCTCGTAGTGACATCTACCGGCGAACTTTGCAGATCGACTCGGCTTGTAACTTCCCATATTACATGGAAATGATTACTACAATATAAGATGACACATTCCAAACATGTAAACATTATTTCTTAGTGTTAATCCACACTTAGGAATACTGCTTTTGAAAAAATGCTTTCAAGCCGAGTCGATCTGCAAAGTTCGCCGGTAGATGTCACTACGAGGCCTTACTCGCAAGAACACACGAAGAGGTGCTTTCTTAAATTCGACCCGGCTGGAGGGCTACCCGTGGCGAAGCGGTTTAACGCGTTGGTTCGGATTACCAATAGTCGCGGGTTCGAATCCCGCCGGGTACTAAAGTTTTTGAAAGCATTTTTTCAAAAGCAGTATTCCTAAGTGTGGATTAACATTAAGAAATAATGTTTACAAAAAAAAAATGTCACGACAGATATAGGTTTTAAGGCATAAACATATTTGCTCCAATGATTTTCCATTATATTTTGTATCCATAAGAGGAAGTATTAAATAAATCAAAATCAGGAAAGTTAAAGGAAGTCAGGAGTTATTTTAGATTTATTAGCATTTTCTATACTTTCGCCAAATTTATTAAACTTTCATGGTTGTTTTCACGACTTCAATTTCAATTTCAATTTCAACGAATTTCAATTGTTTTTTAACGGAGCTCGATATTTCGCCAATAATTTAAACTGGCTTGTTATGGTTGTTTGAATCTCGTACACAAGCCAGTTGAAATTACTGGCGAAATATCGAGCTCCGTTAAAAAACAAATTTAAACATGATAGATAACCCGTTATTTAATAATATTTGTTATTTAAATTGAATGTATGTAGGTACAAGAAATTATATAATTAATTAAAATTTCTCGTACCTACATAGATTTTGTGGTAAGCCGAATTAGGTTCCATTTTCGAACGCATACGAAAACCGATAATGGTTATAAATTCATTCGATTTGTTAACATCTCTATAGGTAGGTACCCTATTTCAGAAACGTACATCAAAAATGTATTACGTTACACACTAGTACTAGAGAACGGATATACTACGTACTAAACTTTTTTTGTAAATATATGTACGTACATAGAAAACACCCAGAAACAAATATTTATTTGGTGAAGTTATACAAATACCTTCACCCGGCGGGAATCGAATCCGTAAACTTGTCAGCCATTACAGTCGAGCCTACGCTCGAAGCGCCATAGAGACCGTCAAAATTATTATTTTTTTGAACTTGACTTTTCGACAATGTTACAATACTTGGTTTTGTCGACAATATCTATTCCCAAACTAAGCAACTATAGAATAGATAAGGGGGCGTCTATAAATTACGTGAGATGTTTAAGGGGGGGGGGGGGGGGGTTCGAGTCAAATCTCATCTAATCTTACGTTGGTGAGAGGGAGGGTCTCGGTAAATCTCACGCAATTTTTTTTCTGCTACCGGAGCTGTATTTTACTGCTCCGGCTACTACTCTCTTTTCTTTTTACAATAACAATCCAACGCGTTTACGTAAGAAACCCACATTTTGAAAAATCTCACGTGAGATTGGAGGATGGGGGAGGGGGTTGAATAAAATCTCACGACATCTCACCATACAGAAAATTTCAAAAAACACCTCACGTAATTTATGGAATAGGGCCATTTTGATCGTTATTTGAAATCTTATATCTATACCTACATCCCTTTGTCCTGACTGACTGACTGACAATGCACAGCCATAAACCACTGATAGTAGAAAGCAGGTTTTTTGAAATTCCTACAGGATCGGGAGTTATGCGTGTGGCACCGCGGGACACAACTAGTGTCCAATAGATCATTCATAAGCTAAATTCTCCAGTTTCTTATTACTGACCATCTGGCCGCCGGAGGTGGGCCATTTTAATTAAATGGGGTTGCGAAGTCCGAAGACTGTTCAGGTAGGAATTGCTATTGGAAACAATTTGGCGTCAATCTGGAATGTAATTCGATTGAGAAGCGGTGTTACCTACGTAGCTAAGCAGTAACGATAAATAGAGATTAAAGTAGATAGGTAACTAAACACTTAACATTTCGTCTTAATTATAAACGATGACTAAGTTTATGTAACGTTTTGTCTTTTACCAAAGTTAACAGACAGTGACAAACGTTACATAAACTTAGTCATCGTTCATAAGTAAGGGGGTAAATAAAACTAATTTAAATGTAAAACTAAATGGCTAAAAACTAAAACAAAAAGAAGTAATAGGCAACACCAACCAGAGACATGGTACACAATTAGTAGTTACGTACAATATGTAATAATAAAATTATAAATTCTGGCAAAATTGCTGCAATAAAGTAATCATTATATCGCTGCTGTAGAGACGGTAGCTTTTTAATTACCTTATGTTTAATAAGGATACGCTCGCTGGTCTAATTTGACCCCGAATGGATGTAGGACCATATTTTTGACATTATTTTATAATAATCTATTAAGTTTAAGGAAATAGTAATTAAAAAAACCTATACAGTAAGTAAATACATATTTCGACACGTTTAGAGGGTATGAAAGGTTTCGAATTTCCTTTGATAGGGTTAAAATTCTCTCTGAAATTGGATAGTAGGTATGCTCTTTACATACCTACTCAATTGCTTTCAGCTGGGTACAGACTGACCAGTTGTCGCAGGTAAACGACGCAACGCGATATTTAGGGACGCGACGACGCGGCATAGTGTGGCCAAACTTCTGATTTACCGACAGATTCACGCGACAATGTAGGCCACAATCACATCTTCATCTCGTCAAGAAGATGTCGTGATTGTAAAAAATAATAAAAACCGGTTTTTTCCGTCCGACGCAAAAATATACAATAATAGGTTTTTATTTACCGGTTTATTTACTCAAGGTTACAATAATGTTCTTAAAACGTTCTCGTTCTTATTACGGAAATAAACTGGTATTTTAACCTCTATTTTTTTACCGGTTCCGAGTCTTAGGTCCCGGTTGCATCCCCCCAACAAAGACAGAGACTTTAGCGGGACTTTACCGGACTCCGGACTTTGCTAGTTACAATATAATTACAGTCAATTTTTAATATTAAAATTAACGTCAAGGTACAGACCTTTTGTCCTCTTCTCCTTTATTAACAGACTTCAAAAAAGGAGGAGTTCTCAATTTGTCGCGTAACAGGTAATTTAGTTAGTAGGTAAAGATGTCAACATTAAAAATACATTTCGTTTGTATATCTTATCATAAAAAAAAACAAATAGACACCACAAAATTAAAGCAAATTCTTCTAAATCCCTTCGTGTTACATTTTTATAAATTCAAGGATATTTTTTGCAAAACCTTGCCGTCAAATTGTAATAGGATTTTCTGTAATTGAAGTCAACATTCAATCTTATTATTCTTTCATGACATTTGATGAAAAGCCTTGCATTTATATGTGGCACCATCCTGTTGGAACCACATATGACTTTAAGCCGATATTTTGGTTCATAATTACCTATTGCCATAGATCCTTCTACTATCTTAATAAAAAATATTAGGATAAGTTAAGTTTCGCTGGGCCTTTTAGCCTCACAGTTGTGCCATTATGGAGCCCCGGACCTTTGCGTGGCGTGCGTGGAGCCGAAGCCAACAAGTAGGGGGCCTTTTTTAAAAACAATTTTACTCGCAAACTACGAAGTAGACTAAGATTATCCCTGCCTGCACTGTAAAATGCAGCCAAGGACAACCACCGGATCAGGTAGAAAAAAAACAGGCCTTTAATTTTTTGAATAAGAGTTATCCAATTTTGGTCGAAACCGTCTTTAGTGGGATTTCTAGCACTTTTCTCATTTATAACCGACTTCCAAAAAAGGAGGAGGTTCTCAATTCGTCGGCTTTTTTTTTCGTTTTTTTTTATTAAAGCGACAGTAGGTACGTTCTTCCTGTTTTGTAGATGCCTGTGTCTTGTTTAGAACTTTATTATTACGTTATAACTTCATTCCTTTTTATCTTGTCGTCAGGTACATGGTAGACCGCAAATCAGCGGTCCACGTGTCAGCTCGGATCCAAGACCTGTTCTTCCTGATGGCCGTCTCCAACTCCTGCATGGATCCACTGGTGTACGGCTCTTACACGGTTGACCCTAGAACAGTGTCGAAGACATTCCGAAAGCTGTTCTGTTTTCATAGAAGACCGTCTGATTTACCATGTATGTATATTTAAAAAATAAAAATAAATCAGTTTAAAACGCGTTGCCTCTGTCCATATCCATACTTATATTATAAAGCGGAAAGATTTATTTCCTTGTTTGTTTTTAGAAACAAATAGGTTCCGAAACTTCTGGACCGATTCCAAAAATTCTTTCACCAATGGGGATCGTTACTTACGCGGGACGAAGCTATATAATTATTATAAATTAAGCATTTTTTCAATGCCCTACTTTTTGAGATCTTTACAGACCTCTTCTTCAGAGCTGAACTGCCATTTAATTTGAATTTCAAATAAGTTTAATTTCAATCCAACATCGCGAAAACAGAAAAAAAATCTAAGTATATTTAGTCTGTTATACAGGCTTACTGAGATGGCTTATTCCGAAAAAGTCCAAAATCCACAAACCTTGAAGTTGAAAAAACCTTGAAAAAATATTTCTTTTGCTTGTAAGTACGGAAAAGAAATATTTTTATCAATTGAGAAAAATGTTTCGTCTCTTTTTGTTGTCGTTTGAGAAAACGACACGGAACCTTTTTCTCAATCGACAAAATGACTTTCGTGTTTGTATGCTACCACTGCTGATATCCTTTCAAATAAATCTTAGTTAAATTTCGACATTATTACATTTTTTACACACGATAATCTATCGGAAAATGGAATCGGGACTTACGCGGGTAAAACCGCGGGACACTGCTAGTGAAGAAGGTACATAAAGTAAAGGACATTGAAATATCTAGTATTCCTCATAATAAATCGAATTTCTTTGAAAACATCTTCAAAGGTCAAAAATGTACGTGATCCTGCTCCTAAAGTAAATAGTATTAGGTATACAGTCACAGTCAAGTATACAAATAAGTTGTGATTTATCAAGTGTAATAAGAAAGCTCTCTGAGATTGATTATGCCTCTCATAAATATTCATTCTCTAGGAGAGAAAGGAAGTTACTGAAGTTTTTGTTTGTGAAATCTTTAGTTATTATCGAGGTCAGATTTCGACATTGTTATTGCCAATGACCTACATTATTATTGTTTTTTAGGTTTCCGTACCCAAAGGGACCCTTATTACTGAGACTCCGCTGTCTGTCCGTCCATCCGTCCGTCCGTCCGTTCGTCTGTCACCAGGCTGTATCTCATGAACCGTAATAGCTAGACGGTTGAAATTTTCACAGATGATGTATTTCATTAGCTGCTACTTATAACAAAAAATACATTAAATAAAAACAATTTTTAAAGGTGATTTTTGACATAAAACGCAACGACACCGCGATGTATTTTTACCACTGGCTATCTGGCTGTCGGCGCCAGTGGTAAAATTAAATTTTAACCTTCACGGATGATTGTTCCAGATAGATAGATAAAAACTTTATTGCACCAAAAATTTACAAAACACATTACAAAAACAAAAACTTACAGCTAATTTTAGAAAAAGTCCAATGGGCGGCCTTATCGCTAAAAGCGATCTCTTCCAGGCAACCAGTGATCATTTTAGGGTTTCGTATCCAATTGTGATAGTGGTACGGAACCCTATGTGCGCGAGTCGGACTCGCACGTGGCCGGTTTTTTAATTAATGACATTATTTACTCACTCTCATCTATGTGATGTTCCCGGCTGTATTCATCTCTGAAGCCCATAACTATCAGGATCCGTTAAACTTTCAAATTATTTGAAATCGCCACAATTGGCAAATCGGCAAACCATCATTGACCAACTACATTAACAGCATTGATATGAATTAATGGACTTAGAAAATCTATTAAGATTTGGCAATGTCTTTCGACGACAGAACGTCTGCCACCAAACCTCCTTTGGAGCAAGCAGTTTACCCCAACGATTCGCTAGTCTCTTCCAGACCTCTTATTTAGTTTATGACATCCACGCAAAGAGATGGGGTAATCCAATTCTATGCCAGGGTGACCCCTTACGGGGAGACGACCCTTGTACCCGTACCCTTGTTGTTGTTTACTCCCGTACTTACTAAACTTCAGTACTTCAACGGTACAACATAAAGTTACATTTTAAAAGGTTTTAAACTCACAACTGGCACACGATTACCTTCATATGTGACCTACTTGGTTCCACTTAATACTTTGACGCATTGGAAAACCGTCAATTTCGACAAACTTTTAAAATATATTTCAAAGTTACTGCAATGAATAAACGAGATCGTTCCTTGTAAAGTTTCTGCGGTAGTTTTATGCAAGTTTGTACGTTGTTGTAGCACTGTAGTGCAGTGGATACCTACCTAGGGATTGATATGATAATTATTATCCGTCCTTGACCGTTTGCATAGAAATGAGCGAGAAATAATTGCATGAAAAAATTATGCATGAAAAACTTGGTCAAGAAAAAACATACAATTTTACTTTTTATACACTAAATAAATGACAAAGTTACCTAACGTCCATCCTACGTCTAATATTTTTTCCAAATCTTTGAGGTATCTATAACAGAGTCCATATTGACATAATATATAGATTAAAGTAGGTATTAAAATAAATAATTATGTTGTAGGCATTATTTAAAACTATAGGTTAATATACCTATTACTGAGATATCTACTCTCTTTAGTGTTTTAGTAAAAAGAATGTACTTTCATGGATTTTTGTTCAGTTTACGTGATGTTTCATTTAAATTAAATTAAACTCATTTTTCGGTTGTAATCGCGTTGCGTTCAATATTTTTACGTCACATTCTGTCGTTCATATGCGACGGCCGACGAACGACGGGTAAATTTGAAGCCGGCAAGCCTTATTCATATTTCAACCTACTCGTATATTATTATTACATCCCAGGCACTACTGCGCCATGAATAACATGGATTAAATTTGCTTTACACTGTACAAATTATGTAGATTAAGTAGAGAACATTATCATAATCATAGGGATATGAGGGAGGAGTCCCGTACTGAACATCAAAATTCAAATTGTCGAATATTTTTATTGTTGATCGAAAGAACCATTTCCCATTGGCCGAAGAAACGAAAAAAGCCGTATTTCCCAAGTGTGGATTAACACTAAGAAATAATGTTTACATGTTTGGAATGTGTCATCTTATATTGTAATCATTTCCATGTAATATGTTTCAAGCAGAGTTGAACTGCAAAGTTCGCCGGTAGATGTCACTAAGAGACCTTACTCGCAAGAACACACGAGGAGGTGCTTTCTTAATTTCGACCTTTTTTTTAAATGCTTACATTTTTGATCTTATTACTGCTGACCGACAGCACCATTTCCTATACGATAAATTAGGCGAAGAGATGATACATCAATACAGGGAATGATTGGTCGAATTTCATTTCGAATTATAAATAATAATCACATAAATGGGAAATGGTTCTGTCGGTCAGCAGTGAAAGGATGAATAGTTTATTCGACCAATCGTTTAAGGATGCGTAGTTTTTTTGGTCAAATATCAAATGAGAAATGGTTCTTTCGATCAACAGTTATTCGACCATTTGAATTTCGATGTTCAGTACGGGACTCATGAGGGAGTTAGTTATATTTATTTATTTACTTTTACGCCTCTCCTTTGTTTCAGGTTTGACCCGCCAAAGCACAAAAGCTAAAACAAAAATGACAGTAACTCATATCGATTCAGAAAACCACAATAATAATGTAAGTTTTCTTAGATTTTGTTTTAAGGATTCAAAAATTTTCACTTGTGGCGAGGCTTGAACTCGCGTCTTTGGGTCGGTACCCCAACGTCTATTCCAACTAGACCACGCAAGTCAAGCAAGGCAAGACAGTTTGAATGCGTATTTATCCTAAAAAAAAAATCTTAATAAAATAGCCTTGAGCTACATACAAAATAAAAAGAATTTTGTAAGTTTACTTATTAAATAACTAACTTCGCCCCGCGGTCTTATCTGCGTTAGTTCCGATCCTATTGATTCGTAACCTACCCTAACCCTACCCTAACTTATAAACGAAGATTAACAAAGGACCAAGTTATGTAACGTTTATTCCTGTCTGTCAACTTAAAACTTCATGTCACACAGTAAAAGACAAACGATACATTATTAATGTTAAAGGAGTTAATATAAAAAAGTAAATGGATTCTAGGTAGGTACTGTTATAAAGGTAAAATGTTATGTCTATGTAAGTAAGTATTTAAACTTTCAGCTTTATAATATTAGTGGGAAGTAGGATGATCATTATCCTTCCACATCGACATTCCTACCATCGACTTTACGAATTCAAAATACTTAGGTACTTCCTTATCTCCTAAGTGCGGCAAGATATCTTTTCTTTTATCTAAGCGAAGTTATTTCCATTCCAATCCAAGGAAGTGAAGCTCTAATGAACCGATCAATTTCTGTAGGACTCTTCTGTAATGCCTTAAACGGGATTTGGGAAATTTAATGTCGTATTTTTTTCTGTAAATCTCTACCTTTAATAAGAATGTAGAAAAGGTATACATGTACATCCATGTAAGTCTCCGCATTTATGTTAACACTAACTGCGCCCCGTGGTTACACCCACGTAAGTCCCGATCCCGCGCTAATATCGAGATTAAAAGTAGTCTCCGTATTTATACTGGTCTCGAGCTATCTGTAGGTATACCAAGTTTCATCGTTATCGGTTCAGTAGTTTTGCGTGATTGAAACAAACATCTAAACTGTCGCCTTTATAATATCTAAACTAATATTATAAAGAGGTAACGTTGGTAACATGTATGTATGTATGTATATTGGGGGTAATCTCCGAAACTACTGGACCGATTTCAAATTTAAAAAACGGGGCAAGTGCGACACTCGCGCATAAAGGGTTCCGTACCACTATCACAATTGGATACGGAACCCTAAAATGGTTTACAACAACCAATTTTTAAATTTTATAGGAAAATATGAAATATTTATCTTCGATTCTTACTCCCATCAAACGACCGAATCACTCAAAAAAAAAAAACCTTGGCACAAAGAAAATCTGAAACATAAAAGAAACTCTTTGGTAAGTGAAGGCAGACTGGTATATTTGACAGATAGGGCAGCCATTTTGAATTCCATGACCAACTCGATTTGTCCTCCTGTCCCTCTTCCTGTCCTCCCGCGATTCTCGACTCCTTGTTATGTTTGAAACACGTTTGTTGTATGGGAGCCCCTTTTAAATAATTGTTTTATTTTGTTTTTAGTATTTGTTGTTGTAGCGGCAACCGAAATACATCTTCTGTGAAAATTTCAACCTTCTAGCTATTACGGTTCATGAGATACAGCCTGGTGACAGACGGACGGACGGACGGACGGACAGACAGACAGACAGACAGACAGACAGACAGCGAAGTCTCAGTAATAGGGTCCCGTTTTTACCTTTAGGTACGGAACCCTAAAAAAATAAGCCTATCAAAATTGGTTAAAACTTATCAACCATGAAATATTATACGGGAAAAAATATATTTCAAAAAACGCCGCGAGTGTATTTATAAGATGTAATTTTTCCTTAAAAATATTTCAAGTAGGTATATCGGCTTACATAGGCTTTACATAGCAATGAAAAGCAAAATACGAAATAATCTAACAAACCATGATTTTCGTTTAGCCTTCCTTCTGTATTACGAGGGATCTAGTTTTAGAAAAATAGGCTCCCATTTCTCTAAAAAAACATCATCCATCACCGAAGATTTTAATTACAGACAAGAGTGGTCCGTCGGCCGGTGTGCTTCGACGAGCCTTCAAGGCCCAGTGTCAACTCGGATCCCACCCCGTACTGGAGTGAAAGGTCTAGTGAAGACAGGACTATGAAACAAGCCCATAGCTGTGAGGTTTTTATCTTACATGCGCTACCTCAGCGAAATAGCCGGTAAACGAGGGAAAAGTAAACTTTCTACATACTTAAGTAAAGTGTTAAGTGTCATTTTAAATGATTTATACTCGTATACTAGACTGAGGAGGTACCGGGCGATGACGGGGCGTTTCACCATCCAAAGGTTCCCGAAAAAGATCGCTTTTAGCTATAAGGCCGCCCATTGTACTATAGTAATAATAATTAGGTTATTTAGAGTGGTCCGTCGGCCGGTGCGCTTCGACGAGCCTTCAAGGCCCAGTGTCAACTCGGATCCTACCCCGTACTGGAGTGAAAGGTCCAGTGAAGATAGGACTATGAAACAAGCGCATAGCTGTGAGGTTTTTATCTTACATGCGCTACCTCAGCGAAATAGCCGGTAAACGTGGGAAAAGTAAACTTTCTACATACTTAAGTAAAGTGTTACGTGTCATTTTAAATGATTTATACTCGTATACTAGACTGACGAGGTACCGGGCGATGACGGGGCGTTGCATCATCCAAAGGTTCCCGAAAAAGATCGCTTTTAGCTATAAGGCCGCCCATTGTACTATAGTAATAATAATTAGGTTATTTAGAGTGGTCCGTCAGCCGGTGCGCTTCGACGAGCCTTCAAGGCCCAGTGTCAACTCGGATCCCACCCCGTGGAGTGAAAGGTCCAGTGAAGACAGGACTATGAAACAAGCGCATAGCTGTGAGGTTTTTATCTTACATGCGCTACCTCAGAGGAATAGCAGGTAGACGTGGGAAAAGTGAAGTTAGTTGTACCTACTATAGGTACCTAAGAGTTATTACATTTTTTTGTGTGAAAAATGTACTTTGATATCTTTGTATTTACTGTAAATACTATAAATAAGTCATCATCATCATTTCAGCTATAAGAAGTCCACTGCTGGACATAAGCCTCCCCATAGATCTCCAGATGCTTCGGTCATAAGCGGCCTGCATCCACCGTGAACCCGCGGCCTTAACCAAGTCGTCCGTCCATCTCGTTGGTGGACGTCCAACGCTGCGCAAACGATCCGCGGTCTCCATTCGAGAACTTTTCGGCCCCAACGACCATCTGCTCTCCGTGCTATATGTCCTGCCCACTGCCACTTCAAAGAGCTAATCCGTTTGGCTATGTCGGTGACCCTCGTTCTTCTACGTAATAAGTACATAAGTTTATTTAGTTTCGACAGTGTTACAATAGTCTTTATCGTCAGGAGACTGGGACTAAGACTATTATAACATAGTCGAAACGTCGAGGTAATCAAATAAATAATAATTATGCGCTATTCCCCATTAACGACCCGGTAAATTGTAACTATGTTAACAAATTGTATGAATTTAAGGTTTATTAGTAAGTTATCTTAATGATAATATAAGTGTGGTTACCTAACATGTAAATAAATAGTAAATGTACAGTAGGTATATTTTTTTAAACTAAGTTGAACATATCGATAATATTGTCAAAGGGCTAAGTGTAATTTGCTAATAGGTAAGTTGATAGTGAACTAATTTATTCGTAGAATAAAGAATCAAGAATATTTTTTGTTTAAGTGATATCATATTTATTAATAAGGGCATAAGCCCTTATTAATAAACATGGAGCAAGGTCAGAGTAGTGAGAACATGCTTTGTCTTTTTTCGTGTTCTCAAAGTTTCAAAGTTGACAGCTGACAGAAACAAAAAGTGGTAAAACTATTCCGACCTTACTCTACGTTTATTAATAAGGCTAATAGGGGTCGAAAATTAAAATATTAAAAATAAGTAATGGATACAATCACTTACCCACTACAGGCATACCTACAATATTTTAATTTAAGTGCTTAATCTAAAGAAATTTAAGATCTCATACAATTCGATAGCTAGTGAAAGATTGTGTCAGTTAACTTAAGTAACGTAACTTAAGTTAAAGAATAAACACAAGCAATGCATACCGATATAATAAAGGTAAAATGTAAATAATCTATGTTACTTTATTTACATACTAGCTGCGTCCTGCGGTTTAACCCGCGTAAGTCCCGATCCCATTGGAATATCGGGATCAAAAGTAGCTTTCTAATGGTAAAATAGGTCCAGTAGTTTATGAGTTTATTCATAACAAACATACAGATAAACACACACACACACAAAAATACAAATCTTTCCTCTTTATAATATTAGTATATTTAAACTCGAATGTTTAGTAGGATGTTTGCTACTCCTTCACGCAAACACCTAAACCAAAACTACTGTACCGATTAAACATAACATTTATAGAGCTGATGATTTCGAAAAACAGATGGAATAATAATGAAACCGCAGTTCTTTATGGTAAAGAATACCTCTACCATTTCTTGCAGGTAATAAATAAAAAACCTGAGTATAGAGACAGCGTTCATGAACAATAAAAATTGTTTGCCGGACAATTGAACAACAGGAAAAATAATGAACGATCTCACAATATATTTCACTGTCAACATTTTTGTGAAGTAGAAAAATGTTTCCAAAAAAATTATAGGATATTTTATTGTTAGCTAGCAACCCCGTAAGTTTTCAATGGCGTATAGGTAGGAATATCTTGATGAAAATAAATGTAAAAATGATTCTTTCTTATTTTGAAATTGTTTTGATTTATTTACTTTTGTTTCTGTTCTATTCTATATTTGTTGCTGTGTGCTTGTCCTAACCCCGGCGCCGGGTATGGCTTAACATATTTGCAAAGCTTTCAAGAGATTTTGCCGAGCTTAGAAAACACATTTGAACACCTATTGACGCCACCTGCCAGATATGCTACGGAAACACTTTTCTACACAGTATGTTGGTAGACAACAAATAAGATGGACGTGCATGTATATTTCTTTTTTTACATGTCCAACAAGTTTACGTTAAAAAAATAGATTCAGTTAGACTCAGATTCAGATAGACTCCAGTTCATTTTGAAGCATCACACACAAGCGTTTCATACGACAACGCTCACGCAACTGGTCTTTGCGCAAGTGTGGCAGTCTACACAAATATTTGTCCAATGTTTGAAGATTTTGCGAAGCTTTGAACACACAAATCCCACTCCGCATGGCAAAGAACAAAATTTGTACAAACTTTGCGCAAATGTCGTGCTACACATAGCAAACAAAGCTGTATTCACATATGTGAAGCCATATCTGGCGCCGGCATGATAAACATATTTTATTTCTTTCTTTCTAAAATAACCTTAGTACCTTATACCTTACCTTACCTTACCTTATATTTGTGTTACTACAGACAGGTAAGCTTGAATTTCGTGCCTAGTTTCAAAATTAAACAAAACCCACATTCTCACAATAACTTTATTCTTAGAAACTTAACTTCAACTAAGTTACTTATTATTATTAAAGGACAGAAGCTTACAAAAGTCACTTGTTTACATAGGTCATACTATTCAAGTTTCATGTTTAACTTTACCAAATAAGCCGCAGATTACACAATCTGGAAAACGGGAGTGTTTCGGGTACAGAGGCGGAACCAGACATCACGAGGGGTGCGTTGGGAATGGTTGCGCATGCCTCAACCTGAGGCATGCGTGATTACATTTATGCATTCGCCCCACATGATACATACTCAAGCTGAGCACGCAAATAACCACACACAGGGTTCGTCAGTAGAGGAATAGAAAGACACTAGCGTGTTTGCGTGCGGAGTGCACGGCTCGTACTGAGGCGGCGTTCGCAACGATCGTATGACGCGAATGCTCACTGTGAGTAGGCACGTCCACATAGTCCGAGGCATGCGAGGCGATCCATTCACAACGCACTCCTCGCAATGTCTGGTTCTGCCTTAAACTGGTTCAGAAACTCTATTCTGCAACTAAACCGTGTAGACGCCGTGTAGCTTCTACACGGTTTGGCAGTCATTTTACGCCGTTTGGCCATTTTTCTCTTACATAGTCCACTCCTCGTCCGTTTCCCGGAATATATGTGTGTTCTGCGAGTTGCTTTGTCTTTTTTTCAATTATATTAACACCAATTTTAACCAATTTCCAAAAAAAAGGAGGCGGTTTTCAATTTTAATATATGTTTTCTTTATTTTAAAATCCGCCAGCTTCTTCAAGTAGGTAACACCTACTTAATATTAAAGGGTATAACCTGTACTTCGTTTTTTCATTGTAGACTATGATTTGACAAATCTTCCTGAAGAAAACAAGTCAAATACAAAGAACGAAAACGTCAGATTATAGTCTGAAATTAAAAAACGTACCATAGTTATAAATTACGACTAGAAATCGTGGTTGGTAAATTAAAGAAGAAAATAGATAATCTTATATAATATAATTTTAACTTACTAAGTTAATAGAAAACAACAAACGGGTCCCTTATTTTTAAATCTACAGAGTCATTGGCTCTTCCATGCAAACCTTTTCCACTGGTGACGGATATGAGAGGTCTTGAATATAGGTTTTAAGTACCTACTCTATATAAGGTCTATACTATTTACTTTTATTTGGGTAGATAGGTAAAAATAAAAAATAAAAAAATTTGGTTCTTAAAACTTTAAATATAAATTAATAAAAATAAAAAAATTTGGTTCTTAAAACTTTAAATATAAATTAATTAATTAATCTTTATTAAACTAAGCGACTAGACTAGAATACTTTTGATCCAATAACCGGCTCGGTGAAGGTCGTTCAATGGTGGGATACTGTACTATAAGGCACGCCTTTGTCTTACCAAACGTTAATAATTTCTAAACCCACGTAACGTAACTAACGTAACCTGCGTAACACTAGCCGCAAGACTTGCATAGAACAATGAGCCAAGAACCTAATTACCTACATGTTTTTAAATACTTATTTAAGTAATTTATTCATTTAAATAACTTTATTTAATTATAAAAATATACATCGTTACACAACGCCATTTTTGACTAGATTTATTTATGTACCGTAAGTTATTTAATTCAATCTTTGGCAACAGTAAATTTAAAGTACATAAGTAACTGATAAGTACTCAAGAGTATCCTATTCTACACCAATATTATCTAGGTAAAAGTATATTTGTGACTTCACGTTAAAACTACTGAATCGATTGTGATGAAATTTGGTACGCAGATAGCTAAGACCTGGATTCACACATAAGCTTCCTTTTTATCCCGATATTCCCGCAGGATCGGGACTTACGCGGGTGAAACCACGGGGCGCAGCTATAGTCATAGAATAATCAACGGAGCGAATATCTAATTCACGATAAAGGTTACTAATCCTTGACACCTTTGCCCGGAAGATATTTATTAACCTTTACCCCAGAAGCTTAGTAAGTAACCTTTGTCCTAAGTCACAACATCGTCAGGTCATCTTAAATATGATTAAGGCTTGATTCAACCAAACTGGGACTGAGTAACGAATAGTAATTCTACGCTTAAATCGTCTTGTTTGAGCGACTCTAGACTCAAGCGAGGGTCATCACGCTAGCCGTTAGGCCGTGCCGATGCCGGGTCCGGGTCGAGCGTCGGCTGATCCAGTAATGTGTTATTTGCCCGATCTGATCACTGTATCCGTATCAGCGTATCGCGTATCAATCCATCAAGTTGTGGACTTCTCGATTTGCTCCGTATCCGTATCTGCACAATAGTGTCTATATCAACTTGGATGATCGGACAAAAACAGACACGACATGGATCGAGCCGGATCATAACAGCGTATCATGGTACGCGTATCATCACCCGTCTACATAAACGCGATGATGATACACTGTGATTGGATCGGGCAAATGACACATATCTGGCCCCGCCTATATATGGTCACACTCACGCTATACCGAGCAGCGCGCACTACGGCCGATGCTCGGCTCGGCGTCAGCGTGAGTCATCCTTTATTCGGAGAATTGTTATTAATTGCTTAATCTAGTTTGGTCGAAGGTACCCTAAGTTGGATTAAAGAGGACTTCTATCAGGCATAGGCGAGACAGATCTTCTAGCCTGAAGCGCTTTGTTGTCGCAGTACGTTCTGATGTCTTGGATTGGCTGCGTTAGGAACACGGGGACGTCGTCATCGCGTTTCTGTAAAAGGGTTTTAGACAAGTAAGTAATAGATATATCTCTACAGTTACTATTTTAAGTTACAGCGGTTAAGTTGTGTAAACCCACGATGAACACTATTAGAACCGATACTGTGGGTGTCGTCTGTCGAGTGCAGAATCGAGAAAATAGCTTAAAGACAATAGTAAGGGACCAGTAACAAGATGTAGCAAATTAGAAAGGAGGTAGTTTGATATGGATGCCCCTAACTGTCATCACCTACCCACAATGTCCAGTCTCGTGAACAAGTCAGTTGAAATTCGTGGCGAAATATCGAGCTCCGTTAAAAAACAAATTTAATTATGGTAAATACCCCGTTAAGGGCCCTATTCTGAAAAACTGAAAATCCATGTCGGGCGCATCGAAAATTGTTGATTATTTCATGACGGAATGTCGTAGAACTTTTTTTTGTGTACAGATTGTAGGCAACATTGTTTCCGATATTTTAGTGCAGTTTCCATACAAATATGTCTAAACGTATTGAAGCCTATCGACATTTTAGCCAGACATTTTTTGTCTAGAATTTGGATAGGCTTTGCACCAATAGGAGGTTCTTGTCTTAAAACTACACCAAAATATAGGAAACAATGTCACCTACTATCAGTGCACAAAAAAAAGTTCTACGACATTCCGTCATGAAATAATCAACAATTTTCGATGAGCCCGACAGGGATTTTCAGTTTCAAGGTCGTTGGCGTATATACTCCTCTTAAATAATAATATTTGTGGTTATACATGTTCTTACTTCAGATTGGATTTTAGGTTTCCTAATAAAGCTGTATCTTTGACATAAGGTTGAAATCTTAATCAACCTTAGGTCAAAGATAATATAATCTTCAAGCACGATTTCCAAGAATTTCTTTTGTGACGTAATTATTACCTCTATCCCCTAAAGCTATTCCTTTGACTTCACTTTTGATTAAGAAACTAGTCGAAGTTTAAAGCTAAGTTACTTAATCGAGTTACCTGAAATAGAACTTCTCCTTCAAAGGCAGTCAATTGATGTTTCCGAGTACGCAGTAGGATGCCGACAAGTTTATCCGATATGACTGTGTAGATCTGAAACCAAAGGAAATATAATGTTATTTTATGAGGTGGGAATTGGAATGATTGCTTTGCTAAACGTCGTGAGGTAATGACCATTCATAGGGGAAAATGGTATAGGAGTGCGTATTTTTTAAATGAGGTAACATGTAGGTATACAAGTAAGTCGTGTTAGTTACACTGTTTATAACTCAAGAACAGCTGAACCGATTTGACTGAACATTGATTAGGCCTTTTTTGCCTCCAAGGTGGATCAAAGTTCGCCGGGTCAGCTAGTTACATATAAACTATCTTAATTGGATACCATATTATCATTTATTTATTGATAACATAAATATAAGGCTATTAATTTGTCCCAATGCAGGGCGAAGGCCTTAGAGGAGTTAGGCAGTAAGACGCCACGGGAGCCTACTCCGGATTGGCGAATGTCCAATGCTTTTGGACCGTGGTGAGTCCTAGGACATGTTGGTTTCCTCACGATGTTTTCCTTCAACGTAAGAGCAATATTATTAGCGCACATTAAAAAAAACAGACAGACAGACAGACACCGAAGTCCCAGTAATAGGGTTTCGTTTTTACCCTTTGGGTACGGAACCCTAAAAAAGACAACGGTGCGCGGTCGGCCGAGATTCGCACCCACGACCCTCGGAATGAAAGTCGGTGTATCTACCACTAGGCCAACACCCCTCTTCATTATCTTGGAAAGCGACACCGTATAAATGGTCCTTAAAATGATTAGAGCTTTTACAGTCAGATTGAATTAACAATCTTAATTTCATTAGAAAACAATGCAAGGGTCTTTTGTGTAGTTATTAATATACCACAAAAATAAACGAGGCCTAAGACACCTTGGGGAACACCAAATGTATTTTTAATGTAAATTGATGAATTTTATCTGCCAAATGGCTTTTTAACGTGGAGCACACTCCATTTAAGAAAGCTTCTTCCTTATATTTTCTACTTCGAGGTAGGATAGTAGTAATAAGTAGAGATGGGCCGACTAGGGGTTCTGTCGACTAGCAGACTAGCCGACTAGTCGGTTCCAAAATTGCCGACTAGTCGGCAATGCAGATCATTATAATTCCGAGATATTTGGGTCAATTACGATCACTCGGCGATATTTTGTATTTTTGGATAAATTTGCACTTCGAAATGAAACTTCGAAATTTGGAAAAAAAAATGAATGGAGCTGAGGCATAGTTATGATGATATATGACATTTTAGATGATGTATGTAGGCTATGACGTGTTTTGTTTACATTTCTCTGACTACGCACCTTCTGACTGTACTACTAATTCAATAAATATTGGTTTTATTCCATAATGGTTAGTTGACGACTGTAGTAGTTGAGTCGGCATAATTTGCCGACTAGTCGGCACCTACCGACTAGTCGGTTAAACTGCCAACTAGTCGGCTTTCCCGACTAGTCGGCCCATCTTTAGTAATAAGTAATAGTAATGCAGGCTTACGTCTTTTCCAATAACGGGCTTTGACAAGTCATGTGATCGATCATACGACTTGTCCGGTATAACTTATGTGACCGGTCACATATACCTAGGTATATCATGTAAGTTTAAAATCATACATTAATCTGTAAGTTACATGGTTGTTTTCACTATCATCATTAAAAAAACTAATTCATAAGTTAATTAATCAATTTTATAATAAGTTGTGTAAACCCACGAAGAACACTATAAGACGTTCGCAAACCGATACTATGAGTATCGTCTGTCGAGTGCAGGATCGAGAAATTAGTGAGCTTAGTGCCAAAAGTAAAAGACCGATAAGAAAACGTAGCAGACGTGTAAGGTAGTAGTTCGAGGTGTAGGTAGTTCGATAACGCCCCTAACTGTCATCACCAACCCGCAAAACTCCAGTCTCTTGAAAAAAAAAAAAGCATGAAAGCACCTTAATTTAAGAATATTTGCGGTCACATATATTCCGTGAAACAAATTAGTCTAACAGCTGGGCAACTGTATAAAGCGCCGAGGCGCGAATTACTAGGTAGACTGTGGTGGTTGCATATACTGGTGACTACTAACTTTCACATGATTCCAGTTATCAATTTGACACAATGAGTCATGACACCTTCAGTTCTTTGTTTATGGCCTTCCTGCCAGCATTTAAGAGCAATTTGGGCCAATATCACGTGTTAGGTGGTATTTATTTTTTTAATGTGGGTAGACGAGTACAACAAAAATGGTGGTGAATTTTATTGCAACACCACGTGAGCACCTGTTTGTAACGCGATAATTCCGTGTTTGTCACTGTTTTTTTATATTCACTGCACTCGTTATCTTTCACGAAACTAAATTGATTATTTTGCCACCAAAACTAAACAATTTACACGCAATAAAAAAAAAAAAAAAAAAAAAAAAAGTTTATTTGCTTAATAAAATGTGGCGATACAATACAATATAACTAGGTTTCACGAAAATAAAAATCAGGACCTCGCGTCCACCACGGCGTCTCAAACAGAACACCGACACCTTCAGATGTGAACGATGGAGGCATCGTTTTCTGCTGCTGATTGATGCATCTTGCTTCGTGTGTTTAGTCAATGTCACAATGATGCATTTCACTTTATTATACAGGATGAGGATGAGATATTCGTTATTTTGAAGCTTTTTTGCTACATATTTTTTATAGAATTATGATATGTAGGAATAAAGGATGTTGGAGCTTATGAGGCAGCTGCTTATAAAAAACAGCTGTTTCAGTATAAATAAAGCTAAAGTTTTGATACAATAAAGGGACAATTTTAATATATTTTTTTTTTTTTTTTTTTTTTATTTACCGAATAAAACTTAAATAACATTGATTACTTAAAATTAGCATAAAAAAAACCACAGAGGTTTAAATACTAATGCTAATAATCTACGTCTAACTAATAAATAAGTATATGGAGAATACAAATTGACAAAAATAAATAAATATAAAAAGTATAAATAAATACGTCGGGAAAAAAAAAAAAGATAAGTTATTTCGTAAATATTAATTTTGTGGGTATAATGCAAGGTAGGTAGTTGAGTGAATAAACATTATGAAAATAGATAAGATGTGCCATAGATATAAATACAGTTGCGAAGGGTGTTTAGGTAGTGCGTTTTAAGCTTATATTTTATGTTTTTAGGCGTTAAACCATCGCGTACATCCAATGGAAGTTTGTTTATGTAACGCGGGAGTAGGTAAGCCGATGTCCTACTGCCGTATACATTGTTTCGGGTACTTTGAAATAAGCATAGACGACGCTGAGCGACCGCTCGAGTGCATACACGGTGTCTCGTTTCAACCTGGAGATTCGGTTCGAAAAATAAGTGTTTTACAAACATGTATTTGAACTGTGTGTTAACTGGCAAAATTTTACAGTGTTTGAATAGTCCACAGTCGTCATTGTAAAATTGCTTGCGAATTTTTGGATTTACGATATTCTTTAAAATTCTAATCTGTAAGTCGTAGATTTTGTTGAGATGAGTGGTGAACGAGCGGCCATAACTAGTAAGTCCGTACTGTATAAATGACTCAGCCAATGAATTATACAGCATTAATTTAACTTTAAAGGGGATTCTGTTCTTGAGTATAATGATGTTGGCTAGAAACTGTCTCAGTTTATCACAGACGTGTTCTATGTGAGTAGACCAGTTTAAGTTGTTGTCAATGTGCAAGCCAAGGTATTTTTGGTTATCGACTACGTCTATGGTGGGACAGCTACATGAGACGGAGTTATTTGAGTGTAAACAACTGTGATCGTGAGCCACAACATTTTTTGTTGCTTTTCTCTTGATATAAGGTGACTTTATATGCAACAACTTAGTCTTAGTGGAGTTTACGACAACGCCAGCATCATGACACCACCTCAAGAGAGAATTGAAGTCAGCCTGTATTTTGTCGCATGCAATGTCAGGATCTTTGTCGGTGGCAACCAGGCATGTGTCATCGGCAAACTGGTAACACGTGCAGTGTTCAACGTGCTCATTCATGTCGTTTACATATGACAGAAAGTGCAATGGACCGATGACAGATCCTTGAGCCGTCCCTTCAGATGCAGATATTGGATCACTGTAAGTGTTTTCGATTTTAACCCTGAACTGCCTATTCTGTAAGTAGCTACTGCACCATTCGAGAAGAGGCCCACGCACTCCGCATTTGTCTAACTTAGAAATTAGTTGTTTATGGTCCAAAGTGTCAAAAGCACGTGAGAAGTCTATAAATAGGACATAGACCTGATGCCTTTGGTTGAGGTACTCATTCACTTCATCAGTAAACCTACACAAGAGATCAGAAGTGCTCTTGCCCGCCTGAAAACCAAATTGATTATGGTACAAGATGTCATGTTGCTTATAAAAAGAATGTATCTGCTCACAAACATATTTCTCCACTATTTTGTCAATACTTGACAGTAAGGTGATAGGGCGATAGTTGGAGTACTCGTTGCGTTTGCCTTTTTTGTGTATCGGTCTAACGCAGCCTAACTTAAGTTCATCCGGATATGACCCATTTTTAACACTAGAGTTAATTAAGTCTGCGATAGAACCTGAAACATCACAGCCAACACTCTTTATATCAGCCACTGTAATGGTGTCAGACCCTGGTGCTTTTCTAGAATTGAGCTTTCCAATTATTTTGTTGATTTTATCACCAGTGGCCTTTTGGAAGAAGATGCTACAGTCAGCCGTTTTGCCGTCCTTGGAAGAGTCCAGCAGTTTAACGCTGCAGTTAGGGAGAATATCCTTCACAGCCTTATCGAAACCGTGCGCAAAATTCTCTGCTAAGCATTTGGTAGTAAGACCTTGACCTTCAAACGCCCTTAAAACCGCCACATCGATAGACAATGACACTCGACCCAGCATCCCGTTAACGATTTGGTATATTTTTTTAATATTTTTAAAGTTATTGTTTATCTCTCTAATATAGTAATGATTTCTTTTGATTTCTATTACTTTATGTAGTTTATTACGAGTTTTGTTATATTCTAATCTTAACTTTGTATCAAATGGACGTTGTCTCCACTGTCTAAACAAACTATTTCGTTTATCGCTTAGCCGAGTGACATTGTCGTCGATCCACGGTAATTTAAAGTGGTTGGTATTACTGAGTTTAGTTGATGGACGTTGTCTAACCGTAGTTGCCATAGTCTTTGCATTATGAAATGACGAACAAATAAAATTATACATCTCAGATGGAGTCGTCATGTCACCAGTCTGAAACCATCTAACCTTCTTCAATTCACTATGCAGAATGTTATAGTCGACTAACACTTGCGATACACCCTGTATGCAATCGGTCGGACGAGGTGCATCATCGATGCAGGCGAGAACAATAGCTCGGTGGTCGGCCAGTACGACGTCCAACGCCGCTGTGTACGGAAGTAATGTGGGAATTCGTGCAAAATAGTGATCAATGCAAGTTCTAGTTATTTTATTTAGTCTTTTTTCGATTCTCGTGTAGTCAGATATTCCACACATTAATCCGCGCACGGACAGTGTTTCTAAGTATTCATATCTATGACTTGTCATGCTTTTTAGGTCGATGTTTGAGTCACCGGCTAGGAACAAGTTTTGTTTACAGTCAAAAATAGACAAATATACACCCAGCTCCTTAACAAAGATAGATTTGTTCGTGTGAGGGGGTCGGTATATTGCACACACAACCACGGTACGGTCAGAGTCTAATTTTATAATGCCAGTTATATTTTCGAAAGTCCTTGTCTGGTGTTGTTCAATAGTGAATTTAATATAAGATCTAGTGTAAACAATGATACCACCACCGCGTCTCTTAGTACGTAGCTGTGGGTACATATTGTAACCTTTTAAGTTGTATAGTTGTACAATGTTGTGCGATATACCTACCTCTGTTAATATTATAACGTCTAGTGGAACTATGCTATCGTGAATGATTTGCTGCAATTTAGAAAAGTTTTTAATCAACGATCGAATATTAATATGTAAGCAAGAAAGACCTAAACGGCAGTTATTAGGTAATTGATGGAAAAAATCGTTTATGGAAGTACAATTCTTTACGTTTATGATATTATTATCCATAGAAATTTAACAAATAAAGCTGTGTAAGGAGTAAGTATGTGACTAAAAAGAAATTAGTCAAAGGAAGGTGGGTACTAATAGAGATTCAATTCTTAGGTGTAGAATCGTTTGTAATGTTAGGAATGCGATTAATATCTTGCATGGAACGAACGTAGAAAATTTTGCTTTCGCTAGTTTTTCGAACACATACTTGCCCTTCCTTGACCCATATGAACTGGTATGATTTACCCAACTGAGATTTAGTGTTGTAAAGCAACGTTTTTAGGTATTTAGTTAATGCAGGTCGTATGTAGACTGGATTTTTTGCATGTTCTTGATGGGCATTCGGGATCAGAACTCCGACGGTGAGACGTTTTTCTTTGTTAGCTGATATCCACTGGCTCCGTACAGAAGACGTCTTCATCTCCACGATGATTGTACCTGATCTGTCCTTGGATCCAGGTAGGCGTGTAGACGACTGGACATCGCTGCTATTTACGTCTAGCTTAGAGGCAATTTCCTCTAAGATTTTAGGCACGTCGGGAGGTGAGACGTTAGGTAGACCGGCTATTTCAAGGGAGGACGACAAGCGTCTTTGTTCAAACGAATTCATACCCTGCTCTAGTACAGAAACTCTCAGTTCTAGGTTTTTATTCCTGTTCAGAAGATCTTGATTTTTGTTCTGCAACTCCTTTATTATGGTCTCCTGGTTTTTTATAGATTTTTCCAAGGAAGACATTTGGTCACTAAAGAATTCCATCGATGTTTCGAGGCTGCCGAGTTCTTGTTTAAATGTCATCTTCAGTTCACGCGTAATGTCCCGTACCAGCTTACGCGTATCGATGGCCTGCGGGCCACTTCCGACGTCAGACTCTTCATCACCGTCATCATCTTCAGGGGTGAGATATGACGACCTACGGGAAGCATTCTGCAGGCACTCTTCACAGCTCCATTCGATGCCGGGGGAATTACGGAGAGTGTTTATTTGTTTTGTTTGTTTGAAAGCTTCACACAAGCAGGATCGGCATGAACGTATTTGTCACACCTACTACAAATTAACGCGGGTTTAGTCTTCGTAATATTCTTAGTACATTTACCACACTTTTTAATAACCATTGCGTTGCGGGTAGAGACAATTTTCAAGCAATAAAAGAGAGAGCGTGTCACGACCTTTCTTTACGACGCACTGACGTAGACTGAAATAGAAAGAATAGGAAAGTCTAGTCCTTTTTTCTCCATACAAACGAAGTAGACTAATTCCTCCCTGTATAAAGACATTAAAGAAAATATGTTAATCCCATAAAATCTATATCAGCTCTGACCATGCCCCTACGTTTTTTTTTTTTTAACATATTCTATATTTTATTCATATTCTAAATAGAAAATGAAAACATGAATGAAGACGTGTAGAACAACGTAGTATATAAGCAACTGCTTCATAAACTCCAACACCCTTTATTCCTACATATCATATTTCTACAAAAAAGATGTAGCAAAAAAACAACTTAAAAATAACGAATATCTCATCCTCACAGGAAATATCTTCGAAATATGAGATTACCATCAATCTTCAAACTGAATAGGTGAGCAACGATGAAGGTGCCTTTCTTTTTCGATTGGATTACACGAGGATTTAAGGCGACGTTGCTTCTCAAGGCGGTTTTCCTCATACGCACCTACATTATCGTAGATTTATCTCAAGCAGGAAATGAGGATACGTGTTATTTAAAACACATTTCTGGAAACAATTACTTTTCTACAAATATTTCAATGGAAAAATGATCACCAAAACGATGGTCGCGTCTGTGGCTCTAGGGCGATGGCCCACTGTAATGCAGAACTCTTGCGAGTTCGAGTCACGCCCGGTGCAAGTATTTATGCTTAAAAATAAATATTTGTATCTGGTCTGGGTGTTTTCTAACTAACTGAAACTGAACAGATAACTGAAGATCTGGATTAAGGCATAGGCTACTTTGAACCCGATATTCCCTTAGGATCGGGACTTACATAAAGGTAGATGTCACATGTACCTCGACCTTGTACCGCGACGTTTTGTCAGGGTTTTTCACGTTTTCCTGACACACGAAGGACATGAATTCGCGTGGTCTATATATGTATGTCTGTGCCCTGTGGCTACATTATGGAAAAATAATTCGTCCTGTCGGGATGTTTAACGCAGCGTCCTACATGGGCGATCGGATGCGAAGGCGATCCGATCCGGTGTGGTGCGGAAACGAGGAACAGTCGAGAATCGCGCCGCATCGCACTTTACGTGCATTTGGTCACGTAGGACACTTCAATAGCTATAGACTGTTTGTTGTTTCCGCACCGCACCGGATCGGATCGCTTCGCAATCGCGTTCGCATCCAATCGTCCACGTAGTACGCTACGTTAGATTATTGCGAGACGAAGGTACGCTTCGTGTGGCTTCGTCTCTTTAAACACATGTGGCCAAGCACTTCGTCGTAGATCGAACACCAAGTTTTTATCGCGACAACGATACGAATCTTCGCGACTCAATGTAGCTATTGCAATAGGGTAGGTTTAAATGTGTGTTGGGTTTTTTTCTGTTTAAAAATAACCAACTATACAGTGGTCGATTATGGGTTTGTTTTGGCGGATCTGTTAGTTGAGATTGTGACGTCAATATTTTGTTTACGCTAGATTTTAAAGTAGATCTTTTAGTTTAGTTTAGTTTTTACTAAGCGTAAATATTACGTCAGACGTGATTTGGAATATTTTCGGTAAAACACGTCACTACGATTTTCATCTGAGCGATGTTCCCGGTTGCATCCCTCTCGGGAGCCCCGGGTCTGCTAAAACCCCAAATAATTTTGGGTCGGCACAGTAAGTAAGTCATCAATTACCATACCTACTGCAAATATATTTGGCAATATTTTTACGGCCGGCCGCCTTTACCAAGCAGTTCATCTGCCACCGCGCGGGGAGAACTTAAGGTTTGCTAGTTTCTCCCAGATCCCTTAGTTGCCTTTTACAATACCCGCCTGCTAACTTTACTAAGAACCAAGCAGTTTACCCGCCACCGCGCGGAGAGAACTTCAGGTGTGATAGTCTCCCTAAGATCCCTAACCGCTTTTTAAAACACACTTCGATATTGTAGACGTATAGATGTTGATTGTTGATGTTTTGAACCATTAGGGAATCTGAGTGTTAGAAATTGCAAACTTAGGTGTTCTATACTTCGATGTTACATCATTAGTGTATTTGAAACATTCGATATCGTAATTTTAGGGGTTTTGACCGTCGGGATTTTAACTGTTGATATTTTAATTTTAGATATTTGAATACGTACCCCGGGTAACCCTATTCTATGCCAGGGCTACACGGCAGAAGTTTGATTTATTATTGTACCTACCTTGATGTAATAAACTATCTATCCAAATAAAAACTCATGTTTGTATTAAAACTCTGAGTATTAAAGATAGACATAAACAAACGCCAGAGACCAAAATATCATAACCGGAATCATTATTGTGTCAGTCTGCGTTTCACGACTGTTTATTTAACCTTGTATGTAGTGATCATGAGAACCAGCTGTACTCAGAAGAATGCGTGTAAAATTCCGCAGATTACGTTCAGTTTTGATCGAAGGCGGACTGGCGATCGGTCGAGTATTCATCGAGCGACTTTTGTGGGTTTTAAAGTTCCGTCCCTCAAAAGGTAAAAAAGGAACCCTTATAAAATCACTCGCTGGTCCTGGCCTGCTATTTTTGAGCCTCCTTTTAAAGGTAAGTTTAGGCAGTAAGACGTACGGCCACGTTCTACGAAAACCGGCTAGTTACGTGGGAAACAAATGTCTTGCCATGGCGCCTCCGCCCGGCCGCGGCAGATTGGGAAGACCCAAGAAGTGCTGGCTTGACGTTGTAAGATCGGATATGCGTGCAAATGGCCTCACTACACGGGATGCCGAAGATCGTGCGAAGTGGAGACGTAAAAGTAGGAAAGCGGACCCCGGGCTCTCGAGAGGGATGCAACCGGGAACAACGCTCGGATGATGATGATGAGGCAGTAAGACGTCACGAGACCCTATTCTGGAGGGTAACTGCGGTTCTTTCGACACGACAACAATACAATGATTCTATTGTCAACCCTACTATCACAGTGTGACAGTAGAATCATCGTATCGGCTGGAATTATCGTATCGTTGTTGTGTCGAAAGAACCGCAGTAACCCTCCTGAATTGGCGAATGTCCCATGCCTTCGGACCGTAGTGAGTCTGTCCGAAGTGAGGTGAGGACATGTCTACATTATCGAGGAGTAACATAGTCTACTTTTGATCCCGATATTCACAGGGACTTACGCGGGTGAAACTGCGAGACGCAGCTAGTCGTTTATCAGCAAGGGGGTAACGTGATTGGTTAGGTATATTAATAAAGATGACCTTAAACCTACACAGTAAGTACCTACCTAAATTCTGTGTAAATATTTGAAGAATTCCCTTCTCGCTGCAGTAACTGTACGGAAATGTTTGTAGCATGTGTCATTCTATTGTCATGATGCCAAGTACGGAGTCAGTCGTCGCAAACAGACTAGCTACTGATGAAATTATTAGGAAACTTTACTATGTCTCAGAATCTATATCTATACTTCTATACTAATATTATAAAGAGGAAAAATTGTATTTTTGTGTGTATGTGTGTCTGTATGTTTGTAACGAATAAACTTAACCCGACTTTATTTAAACACAAACTCAAACAATTTTTATTACTTAAAGCCTACTATACTGTAAATGAATATCTAGATGACAAATTTTAATGAATATTTTAATTAATTAATGACATTATAATAATATTTTTTCTGGATAGTTTGAAATTTTGTTGAATAATTTATTAGGTATGTATAAACTTTGCATGCTGAAAAGCAAAACACGGCATGAACAACTAATTTTTGTACCTAACAACTGTAAACCTGTGTTTATGCAAATAAATATTATGATTATGATTATGATTATGACTCTATACCTACTCTGTCTCAGAATCTATATCTATACTTCTATACTAATTATATTACCTATAACGAAGAAAGATTTGTATTTTTGTGTGTATGTGTGTCTGTATGTTTGTAACGAATAAACTGTAAAACTACAGTGCCGATTACAATAATTCTTTCACCATTAGAAAGCTACCTTCACCCTGAGTAACATAGGCTACTTTTGATTTCGATATTTCTGCGGGATCGGGACTTACGCGGGTGAAACCGCGGGACGAAGCTAGTCTTAAATAAAATAAAATGAAATAAACATTGCACGCCGTTACACACAGCGCAATCTAGCCCCAAACTAAGCACTAGGCTTGTACTATGGGTACTAGGCAACGGATATACTACATTATTATACTCTTTTTTTTGATATTACATAGAAAACACCCAGACCAAGAAATATTTATTTTTAGCATAAATAACTGCACCCGGCGGGAATCGAACCCGCAACTTTCAGCATTGCAGTCGAGCTTTCGCACGACGCGCCCCAGAGGTCGTCAAAAATCTATATCTATGAAATGCTTTGTGCTAACTGAGTGACTGACTGATTGATTTATCAACGAACAACCCAAACCGCTGGTAGTAGAGAGCTGAAATTTTGTTCTTTATGTGATGTAGGCTTCGATCATAAATAAAATATAGATACACGGTCCCATACAAAATCGAAATCAAAAAACGGCAATACTTCAACGCTTACTTATACGGACGTAGTACAGTTTAATGTAAACCTTAATCACTGAGCAATAAGGTTGTTAAACACTTATGCACGACTGACAGCGAAACAAGGCATATCGGTTGAAGTATGCCTTGTTTTGACAGATATAAGATGATGTATAAAATGTTAATTTTTTTTTCTTTGTTTTTTAAACAAGATAGATAGATAGATGAACGCTTTATTTGCACAACATTAAGTATAAAAACACAAAAGCTTAAAAGTAGAAAATTGAACAAATGGGCGGCCTTATCGCTAAAAGCGATTTCTTCCAGGCAACCTTGGGATGGAGATAAACTACAATTAACTTAACTACCGCTCGGGGTCGTACTCGGTGCAAAGGTTGGCCATTGCCATACAGAGAGGCAATGCTGCTAGCATCCTCGGCTACTTTGCGGGTACGATCAAGGGCGGTTTATTTAATTGACTTTATTTTCTATTTATTTGACATAGTTTCGGAGATTACCCCCAATATATGTACATACATACATACGGGAACACCACACTTCGCATAAACTTTTTTGTCATAGTTTCATAAGGCATAACTCAATTGGCATAATTTCGTAAAGCATAATATTCAGTTGTCATAATTTAAAATGGCATAATATTTTTAGCATAATCGTTATATGGCATAATTACATTAAGCATAATAGTCCATTGGCATAATTCAATATGGCATAATATTGTTTAGCATAATGATCTTTTGGCATAATTACATTAGGCATAATAGTCAATTGACATAATTTAATATGGCATAATATAGTTTAGCATAATGATCTTTTGGCATAATTACATTAGGCATAATAGTCAATTGACATAATTAAAAATGGCATTATATTTTTTAACATAATGGACTAATAGCAAAACTACATTTAATTGAAGTTCATGGCCTTATCATACAATTTTCTTACCTATACCTAAGAGGAAAATAATAGGTGTAGGTTAGGTTAGATATTGTCATTAAGCACACGCGAGCGAAGCGAGCGATTTCCTTTCGGTCTCATCATTTTCCATACCAGAATGGTATATTGTAATAAGGTATGTTTTAATAATATATTTATGGTAAAAACTTTATGCCCAAAGAAGATTATGCGAAAAATGTTTAATCAAAAAGTAGAAGACCCACCAGGAATTGTGTACCTATCTGAATAATAACTAACCCAGTAGGATAGGTTTAGGTTAGGTTAGATGTTTTGATAATCGATCTAAAGCACAAACTAGTATTTCTGTAATTATTTGTGAATTGTGAAAAAGTTACCCTCATTTAGTTTATAATAATGTTTTTGAATGCGCCTAAGTCTTTAATTTAAGCAAAGCTTTAGTTTGATAATTGTATTAGTTGTTGTGCTAGGAGTTTTCCTTTATGGGTTTTATGAACATTTAAATGAGTTTTGAATATTAGTATGTTATACTTACTTTTCGTATGTTATGCGTTTTGTAGGTTATGGTATTTGATGTTAGGCTTTTAGAATATTATGCGTTCTAATGTTATGCGTTTTGTAGGTTATGGTATTTGATGTTAGGCTTTTAGAATATTATGCGTTCTAATGTTATGCGTTTCGTATGTTATGCTTTGTGAGTATTAGGAATTATTTGTTTATGCCTTCTGTATGTTATGCCAATTGAAATTATGCCAAAAGAGTTTATGCTGTTTTAGTTTATGCCATATGAATATTATGCGTTTTGTAATTATGCCTTATATTTTCGGCCTTTTGTGTTTAGGACAAAAAAAGTTATGAGTTAAGGACGGACCCCATACATACATGTTACCAACGTTACCTCTTTATAATATTAGTATAGATTTGTTTGTGTTTATTTTAATTGTAACGAAATGTGTTAGGCATCTTATTAAATAAAAAACTTGAGAGGTGTCAAGGGACACCCGGATGGGACGAAACTCCAAAAAAAAAAGTGTCGTGACAACTTTTGGTCTTAATTTTTTCCGTCTAGCCCCCTTTCGCAACGCGCGATAAGGAACTTCGTTCCAAAATTAACTTTACTTATATATTTTTAGCAAACAATAGATAATTAGCCAGCGAAACAAACATTTTTCTTCAAGCTGTAGCAGAGTTTAGTTGGCGAAAATACACGCTCATTAGCAGACTACGAAATGAACACCTGTCTCTAATACGTAATGTTTTGCTTAAAATAGTTCTAGACCAAACGGTTTGCTGACTCAGTTATAATTAGGGGCTAATGGCCTAACGTAAATAAATAAATATTATATAATAATAATAATAATCATTTACTTCAGACTACTAAGGCCCATAGATACATACCTTATAAACTAACATACATATTTTATAAAAAGAGAAATGTGTTATTAATAGTAGCTTAAAACTATGTTAGTAGCACTTCTTTAATACTACACTATTTAGTCTTAGTGCGCACTTCTTCTATATAAGGTAGCCTGGAAGAGATAGCTGTAAGCAATAAGCCGATTGTGCTACCTAGGTTTATTTTTTTTTGTTTAAATTTGTAACTATATTTTGGTGTGTAACAATATACCTAGAGTTAATGTATCGCTCTATCTTGAAGTATACAGGACGAATATTTTTGACACCTTTTGGAAAGAAGTTCTCTAGATAAAAGACTGTTTATTTTTAGAGGTATCTACCACTAGACTAACACCGCTCTAAAGTGTAAATAGACGGTCGCTTAACGCACCAGAGAGTTCTTCCGAGTTCACCGTCATGCCGAATGCCTACACCGAGACGTAAATAAGGAAGAACAATAAATAAATCGTATTAGCCGTCACGGCTGAAATATCTTCAAAAGCACTTTAGCTGGATATTATGTATGTTGCTAAAATGAATTAATTCTAAGAGGGTTTCAATTGTACGTGATTGGAAGGTCTCAAATAGGAATAATTTGTTCCAATGTAACAAAGTAATATTTAGGCTTAGATAAAAACAAAAAACTAAAGATACGGTACCTAGTCTCGGAAAATGAGACGATAAAACTGCGTCTACCCGACGCACTAGCCTAGCCTCAGTCGTATGTCGAACCGTTGCCGCGTGAGCACGTGCTGTCATACTGCGATTATCTTTTTGACTTCCATAAGAATGCCTTTTTGCTTATTTACAAAGCCCGAATCATTCTCAAAGACAAATATTTTTAAATACAATAATTTTATGAAAATGCATGTGGGTGTTTCTAGCTCATTTTTCGAATACGCAATGTTAGAATATACCGTATCTACTAATTTTGTTTTCATCTAAGTATTTAGGTAGGTACTTACCTATAGATTTAATGAAATAATTAAGCATTCGAAATAATCCTCCCATACAACAAATGAGTTGTGTTATTGGTAGGGAACGGGTGCGAGACCGATTCGGACACAAAGGGCTCCCACACAAGAAAATCTTTTAAGTTATGTCCGTCTCCGTCTATCTGTCAGTCTGTCCGCAGTTTGGCTCCGAGACGCTTTGTATATTAAGATCTAACTTTGCATGAATACTAATCGACGTGATCTATATTATTGATCACGCCGATTATTTTTCCTACTACAGGGCAAGGGCCTTCTATTGGAGGTGTTAGGTAGTAAGGTTCGGTTCGGCGGATGTCCCATGTCTTCGGGCCGTGGTGAGTTCTAGGACATGTCGGTTTGTCCTGGAACCTAGAACTCACCACGGCTCGATGTTTTCCTGCACCGTAATAGCGATGTTATTAGTTGTCATTGGACATTGTTAAGTTAACTTACCGAAAATAGTTCACCAAATGAGATAACTTTAGAAGCGCCCTTCAGCTCTGGAGGCAACAAACTCTTCGGCGGAGTTTTCCCATATTCGTTTATGATTTCGCACAATTCCTTCATCTCTGTACACACTCTGGCCTGGGCTTCCGCTCCTCTGAGCTCTGTCATCGATCCGGGGATTGGCCTGATGGGACAACAAACAGGGTTATAAATAAATATTATGTTTGCCTAGATGTGTAGAACAAATAAGCAGCAGCCACTGAAATGAAAACTATACAAGTACGCTGGAATTAGTATACCATACAAAATTATATTAGATCTTTGTGCCTCTTTGATCTGCGCCATGTTGCGCTGTTGTCGCGCATTTATATTGAAAGTGATGGTGACCGTCTACGGAACTATTGGTTCCAAGGATTTTGTGCGCTATGACCTGTCCAGCAACAGCAAATTTCCTACATTTCCCTACAACTTATGTGACCTTTTCTATAAATAAGGGACCGGTCCCGGAAAACAAGTTTAAAAAAAAGTAAGTTTGATCGTCTTTTATACTGGTGGATATATATTATGGTAAAATTGACAACTGATATACCTAATGCTTATCTATTCTTATAACCTATTTCTTTTGTAAATATATACATATTATAGACACCCAGACTAGAATCAAATATGTAAGCAAAAATACCTACTTCTCCGGTGACAGAATTTAGTATAATCCTGTCACAGTGAATTTCAACTTTTAATTAAATATTCACGTCAAAGTCTAGCCAAAGGACGGGTAGGTATAATGAAAAATATTTAAGTAGGTATAAACCGGGTACACATTAGCGAGTTGTGGGCGTAACAAGCCTGCAACAACCAGCGGCAGCGCTACACCAGCGGCAGCGCTACACCAGCGCCTCACAGCGAGCCGAAGCGATGGTTGTCGCGGTTTTTACCGCGAACCACGAAAATATAGTAGCCTTAAAATTTGGAGTAAGATCGGAGTAGTAAGAAAATGCTTTGTCGTTAGTTACATCACGAGTCTTAATCGCGTATTATTGTCGCTTGTTTACGTCAAGGTAAGAAAATAAATAATAATACCCGATTAAGACCCGGGAAAATGTAATTATGTTAACAAATCTCTTCCCATGTGAATTTAAAAAGTTAAATGCTTTGTCTTTTTTCGTGACAATAACTTTCGAAGTTGACAGACAAAAAGAGGTAAAATTACTCTACGTTTATAAATAAGGCTATAGAACGTCGGCACTGCATCACGAATACAGTTACATGTTTACGGTTACAGTTCATTTGTGAGTACCCGGCTTAAAAATGTAAAATCATGCCCGACTTTATTATTTGCTAAGATTTTTTATAAATGTACATAGATGCATATTATTATTTTCACTACGGTGCCTTCACTTTGCATTTACGGTCTGGTTAATACGCAAGGATTTTAGTTGCTTGGTCCACGTAGTCGCGGGTTTGAGTTCCGCCCGGTTAAAAATTTTGAAAGCATTTTTTCGAAAAGCAAATATTGAGTAACAAACACACACGCATACATACATACTAGGGAATGCAAACTTGAAAGGAAAAAACCCGAAAATCCCGTTGTTTTTTCGGGTTTTTCTTAATAAATAAACATTTAAGCCTTTGTTCAGTGTTGCCGTATGAATAATAAAAAAAAAGAAAAACTCGAAAAAATCCCTAATACATACTCACAAACTTTCAGCTTTATACTCGTAATATTAGTAGGATAATTAGTTTAATTATACTTACTTGCCATATTCGTCTTTTGAGAATGTCGGTTTGTGGTTTTTATCAAAGTGTCCACTGAATGCTGTTACTTTCTGCAGGTCGCTGTGTGATTGGGCTTTTGTGTCGAACGCGGATATGAGGTCGGTCAGCGATGAACTCTGGAACAAAATATGATATTAAAGTTAATGTTGTTAGTGCCCATAGTACAAGCCTAGTGCATAGTTTGGGACTAGATTGCGCTGTGTGTAACGTTGTACAATAGGTATTTATCTTCTATATATATAAAATTCAAAGTCCAGACTGATCTACATAGGTATATCAATGCAGAGCTTGATGAATGATTAATATTGAATTAATTTCACTTGTTTGTAGGTAGTTATTAATTTATTATACATAGGAATTGTCCTATATTGTATTTTTGACTTGTAACTTGGAGTTATTAATAAAGATCTGTATCTGTATCTGTATCTGAGCCCAAAACCGCTGGTCTTAGAGATATGAAATTTGGAGGATGTGCTCTTGTGTGATGTGATGTGTTAGCATCCACTAAGAAAGGGATTTTGTAAAATCCCGCGGGGTCGGGACTTACGCGGATGAAATCGCGGGACGCTTCTAGTAGGTACCTATATTATAAAAATGTAGCCGGCTTATAAAAACTTTGAAATTGAAAAGACAAACACTTTTAAGGTGCTGGACAATCCTGAAAGCTTTTATAAATCGTAAAAACTAATATAAACTGGCCAAGTGCGTGTCGGATTTGCGTACCAGGGGTTCTTACTACTATCACAATTCGTTACGGAACCCTAAAATGATCAATGGACCAACTAACCCGTGAACGCAACGCGAGCGGTAAAAAAATATTTTACCACTTATTGCGCCATTATATCGCCAGTAGTAAAAATATATCGTGGTATCGTTGCGCCCTCAAATATTTGTTTTATATTGTTTTTAGTGCTTATTGTTATAGCGTCTACAGAATCATACGACATCATCTGTAAAAATTTCAACTTGAAAAATTCTAGCTATCACGATTTATGAGATACAGCCTGGTGACAGACGAACAGCCAGCGGAATGTCAGAAATAGGGTCCCGTTTTTACCCTCTGGATACGGAACTCTATAAAACAAATTTACTATCGTGTTTGTTTTATATTTAAAACCTGCATTATGTCTCCACTACTTTCTCTGGATAAAAAAATAAGGTAACTCCATTGGCTTCAGTTTTTGCACAAAATACTTTTGCAATAATATCTTCACATTTAGTAACTCCATTAAAATTCGGCTTAATGTTTCGCTATCTAATGGACTTGGCATCGTTTAGGTGACATTCATATAAATAAAACACAGTACAGACAGACAGACAATGGACGCGAATTACTTACGTCTTTTCATATACCTAGGTAGGTACATATTTATACATTGTTGCTAGTCGATATAAAAGATGGGACATCTTTTTATCGCTTACATTACGACGTGATATAAAAAAGCAATATAATAAATAGGTATACGTTAGCAGGTAGATGATTTTTTTAGGTAAGATAGGTAATAGTCATTGCTGGGCATTAACTCGTTAATCCGTTAATTAACAAAGTTAACATTTTGATTAACGGATTAACTTGTAAGTTTACTTTTAAAAATGTTAACGGACACGTTAACTTCGAATTAACGAAGTTCACTATTTGATTAACGGTGCCCAGCTATGGTAATAGTTCAGGATCCCTGGAACATTTTTGCAACTGATTACTATCAAGCTAATTTTCCGTGAGTAGCTTCATTTTGATGAGACGCCCAACAATTTCCTATACGAAACTCCCGATTGTGGTAGATAATAACGGTAGGATCTGTACTACTACTACCAATACCGAAAAACCCTTTTTTATCATCATAACCGACCGCTTAGTTATTAATAAAATTCCAAGGTTAATAGATCATTCCAGATTCAATAACCCGAATACTACGTAGTTCTAAACTTAATATAACCCTAGCGATTAATCTTTAAAATCTCTGGAGCCTTATTTTTGAATCGCTCGTACCACTTCGGGCGATTTAAATATCTCGATTTTTGCTGATTTTTGTTCGATGTCGGACTCCTGCGGCGAGTGATTGATATCACTCGTTGCGGTGGTGCGATTTACATAGAAAAATTACTAACATCAAACGTTAATCAGTAGAAATCGAATTATTTAAATCGCTCGAAATGGCACAAGCGATTCAAAAATACAGCCCCTCTTCTAAGTGCGAAGGCGAACGACATCGCTATACCTAACGTAGTTATAAGCATTAAAAGCAAGTGCCGGTCGCGAGAATCCCAAAACTTTGATTTTCACATCGTTTATGAAACTTCAAGCTTCAAAGTACATTTGAACGTTTGATGGCATCCTTATTGCTTATAGTTTTCACTTCTAGTTAATTTGTTTGTTGCGACTCAGTTTCTTTGACTCAAAGTCATTGAGTTACAATACCTATAGAGTCAAAAAACTGAAAAAATAAAAAATTCCGCGCCAAAACTCGTCACATGCGCCGAGTTTTTGTTTACTTCGTTTTGACTTTGACTTTGAACGTTATACAAGTACGATAAAGTCTAAATTTGAGCAAATGTCATTTTAAACTATATTTATAATAATTTCAAAATGAACGGCGCTCGGACATTTTTTGAGTGTTGTCAGTTAGAGATTGTGGCTCTATAGGTATTGTAACTCAATGCTCAAAGTCGAAGAAATTCTTTGACTACCTTAACTTTTGCTCTCAATTCGTTCAAGAGATTCACACCTTTAGAATATCGTATTTTTATTTTACAGTTTTTACTTCCATCGAGTTTGTTTACTTTCTAGTAGGTATATAATTAAAGTAGATTTGTTGCATAAACATATCATATTTTATCTAAAGTTCCAGGGAGGAAACAGTCGATTACGTTTGTAAAGTTTGTATGGAGAAAAGATTATTTCACCATCCGCTCTCCAGACAGTTTTTACCAACTTGCTCGAACTACAAAATTATAGTAGCTTCTAAACACAAGACCGCCCTCGCTTTGTTCGCGCAATCGCTTACTCACAACACTTACTTAAAACTAACCTATCCGTATCGGATTTGGCAAAAAAGGTTTTTTTAAACAATTTTGACCAAGAACGTTTAGTTTCGACAGCTTTCGAGTTTTGGCTGTCACAATCTTGGTCACAAAATACAAATTGCCATAATATAAAATTTATTTATAATTTGCATAGATATCAGTTACATAAGAGCTAATGTACAGCTAAGCTTTAATTCTCTAAGTTATTGACATGTACCTTGTTCAGGCATTGCAGAGACAAAATTTATGAGATAGTGGAGGGATGATGGTAGGTGGAGTAGGAGGAGAGAGAGGGAATGTGAGAGTGGGAGGTGAGGTGAGGGAGAGGGGAGTAATAGTAATAGGGGAGTAAGGGAGAGGGATACAATAATTGCGCAACCAAGCGGATACCTATTACATGAAATAGGTAAACCCTTTTAAGGAGTTGTATAGATATTGCTGGCTCCTGTGTTTGTCAGTAGTCTAGAAAACTATTTCAAATTATTATTGAAATACTGAAACATTGATGAAACTAAAATGATCAAAGAATATTAATATACCTACCTACCTACTTCTCTATGAAGTTCTTCATTTCCTACATGACATTTTGCGTTATATCTAGTTGTCGACAGTTTTATGCTTCATTGGGTGCTTGAAGGTCGATATGGGTGCTTGAAACTCTGACCTTTCATTGAATGAAATGAAAAGAATGAACATTGAGTGAATAAATTAAACCTGTCAATGGCTGAAATCTATTCGAGTTTACGAGTCAGTTGCCATTGAAATCAAGTACAACACTACAAAACATGAGCAGATGGGCATACCACAAATCTAGTTGTACCACAAACAAAATACATAAATAGCACAGTTGAACCTAACCGTTGTTGTTATAGTAGTTGTTGTTGTTGTGTTGTTATTTTTGGTTAGGTACCAAACCAAACATGATTTAGATCCGTAAAATTGTGTGTTTGTAAATGGGAACATACCTGTTTTTATCTTTACCTACATAAAGTGATATTTTTGGACATACCTATCATCCCCAATGAGAGCCAGTTAGAAAGGTTAATGGTACAAGACAAATGGAAGAGTGGATGGTCCTCGCGATCGATTACTCACAAGATGGACAGTACTCATTGAGCCACAAATATAGAGAGGTGATGGAGCTGCCACGACTTATGACTGTGCTTTGCGAGTAAAAGGAATAATAGTTATCGTAATCTAAAATCTTATAGTAGGACTAGCCATGGTTTCACCCGTATCCTGTTGGTATTATGAAAAACACTTTCTAATCGGATGTCTACATCACATAGTCAACACACTCTTTAAATTTCAGCTCTGTACTATCAGCGGTTTAAGCTATGCTTTGATCAGTCAGTCAGGACATAGCATTGTATATAGATATAGAAGACTACTGTGCGTGCACTCTGTGTAGTGAGACCATTTGCACGCTTATCCGCCGTAAGAGCAGATATGCGTGCAAATGACCTGACTACGCGGGATGCCGAAGATTGTGCGAAGTGGATACGTAAAAGTAGGAAAGTAGACCCCGGGCTCTTGAGACGGATGCAACCGGGAACATCGGTCGGATGATGATGACTGTGCGTTGCATTATTTATTTTTTGTAACTAAGTAGGTACATGTTATATCTACGAGAAGAGGCCAATTTATAAAAAAAATAAACGTCGCTCGTCTGATTTATCTGAATTAAAACACTAAAAATCTTCGTATCCTTGGCCCAATTCAACTAAATTTAGATAAATGACGACACAAAAATGCAATCTCCATTCACTATTTTTTTTATTTGGCACGGTTTTATAGTGTTTCTGGCTTATGTATTTATTACTGCAGAAAAACGATTTGTGGGTTGTGTTTAGGGTTCCGCAACTAAACAGGAATAACAGGATTTTTATCAATCTCTTTTTTAAGTTGGGAGGATTGGATTTTTATTAAATTAGTAGTTAATAACAAAAAAACAAATCTTTAAAACCCAGTTATGCTGTAGTCAGCATAAGTGCAGAAAACACATCAAAAAGCGGTTAGGGAATTTGTGCAGGCTACCGCGTATTGACATTTTCTTTCGACTTAGTGTGTAGATACGTGTGTAGTTTCTCCCAATCCACACCTATAGTACCTATAGGTGTGGATTGGGAGAAACTTCCAGTTTAGTGTGTCGCAGTAACTTACCATAAAAATAAAAAACATAGTGTACGGAACTCTTGGTGGGAAAATTCGACTCCCATTTGATCGGATTTTTATTACAGATTCTCCAGAATCTGATGTTTTGTAAATATAATATGATTTTTTGAGCATGTTTATTATGGGTGCAGTGAACTTTTTGGCATCTATCTATACCTACCAACATATAAAAATGTACTGATACAAGGTCGATGACTGGACCAAATGACTAGGAATTTCGGACCTAGGTATGTATATGAAGTATACTTACGGATAATAGTCCAGGATCCCTGGTACCTTGTTGCAATTGATTATAAAGCTATTTTTCCGTGAGTAGCTTCATTTTGATGAGACGCCCGACAATTTCCAATACGACACTCTCGATTGTGGTAGATAACAGAGGTAGGATCTGTACTACCACTTTTGAGCGTAGGACCGGCATAACCTACCACGCAATTTGTAGGACAATATGACTGGTAATTTTTTCGGTATTTTCTATAGTTTAGGATTACGTCTACGTAATCGGTTTACGGCCCCCTGAGGGCCGGTGTAAATAGTTCACATAAATTATATTTTATTGCGGTTCTGATCCTAACGCTCACGTTCCAAAAAAATAATAAAAATGATCAAATATGCCATCCCAGCGGTCCCATTCGAATCCACAGCTATCAGAAAATCTCGACTCCTAACCATAACTCTTGGCAAAGGACCTTAATCAAAACACCGCAAATGGTAACGGAAGAAAATAACTCCTCGGCAGCGTAGCATGATTTGCGCAGTGACTTCTCTAATTATTTACCCAGATTTATGTAAGCCAGATCGTGTGCACCTGTCTCGGGATGGAATTATAGCGCATTCCTGCAACGTGACGTCATTTGAGAAGTTAGGAGTGACGTGTAAACGCTGCGTGAACGTTGCGAAAGGTGAATGAATGTTTTCTTTGTTCATTCATGGCATTCCATTCGTAGGCCTTAATTTGTCAATCGGCCTGTTTTACAAGATGAGGCCATGCACGTCTTGCAACTGCTATGTTGGGATGCTTGCATCAATGTATGGAAGATATATTACTGCATTGCATTAAACATGGCAGCGCTCTTCAGAGAAGGGCCCTCTTTGGCTTAGTTGGCACCAGACCAGTTATTTCCTCTTGTCATAAGCTGAACAAAAAACAGATCCCTGACAGTTGCTCCTCAGAGTGACCTGACGGTACAGCGAACCCCTTCCTGCTTACCCAAAGTGGTCATAGTTGGGAACGCTATAACATATATGAATAGGTTGTAGTCGTCCAGGGTCCCGTGTCATAAGCTGTACTGGACTAAGCTGAGACGGTAGTATAGGTTGCGTCCTCGGCAAGCATACTCTATCTTATTATCAATATTACACACGCGAATGTTTGCGAGTATGTATATGTCTTTGCTTCTCCTTCACGCAAAAACTACTGAACTGATTGCGATGAAACTTGGAGTATAAATAGTTGGAGATTTAGAATAATTCAAGGGATACTTTTTATCCCGATATGCCAGATGAATCAGGACTTACGCGGGTATAACCGCGGGCGCTGTTTGTCCAACATACGTCCGGGAAACCCTATGAATATTCCAGATTATTATTGCTGGCACTGTATCAATCATTATGGGTAGGAGACGTATAGACCATTTTATTTGGTATCGACTGATACCAAATAAACAAAAAAATGTTATCAGCTTTTAACCTTCGAGTTTTGACGAATGACGGTATTCGGGCATTAGGATGAAATAACATTACAGATGTTTCAAAAATAGCTCAATATTTGTCATAGCGTCTGAACGACCGACAGACGTATGAGCTATGGGTTGGCTACACGCCTGCTTGTGCGACTGCGCAACCTTGCGCTTCAAACTCGTTATATTTGACTGATTACTGTTTTGACGTTTGTAGTGAGTCACTTCCGTCTTGGTCTTTCAGTTTTTGAATAATTTTCGGACGTCAAAAGTTTGTTTGCTCTTTTGTTTTTCTTTTCTAAGTGATTTGTAGGCGTTTTTACCATTGTATATGTTATATATGATAATGGTTGTGAGATAGCGCACTCAGTGATTGTGGCAAAGATGACTAGCACCTAATGTACCGATTGACGCTTACATAGGACCTTTTTTTTTGTTTACAAAGGGAAACCTTTTTAAGACCATCAGGCCGTTCTCGGGGGAAGCGGCTAGATGAGGGCCCCCTGGCCGTAGATGGCCAGGGTATACCCACTAAAACCCCTTGGTGTCCTTCATGACGCTGTGCCAGAGCAGAGCTGGAAACTGCGGCAGTACATCAGCTTGTTCTGACGGCCGGTGGTCCCGTCGGACCCTGACTCCAAAAACCAGCGACATAGACTACTTACTTAACAACTAATTGCATCAATTGGCTTCGGAATCTCCGGGATGTTGACATACCTACCTATAATTTTTATTTTATTAATATCTTCCTTTTTGGCACTCTTTATTTACCTATAATTTCATTAAATACTTTGTAATATCAATATAATGTAGTCATTCGACTGTTTTATGTTATCAAACGATTAAATAAATAATGGTAAGTGACGATTTTTATCTGCGGTTCCATATAACAATTCTTGCATGCAACTTGCGCGGAAAAACGTGATATCACATTTCAAATTGCATGCTTATGCATTGTTTACTGGCTTAAAACTTGCATACAAGTAAAATCGCTTGTATGCAAGTGGCCTAGGAACTTGAACGGCAAATATGAGGTATTTTGCACAAATTAGTAAGGCTTGATCAAAGGATGACCAGATTACAGGGCCGTTACACGTTACCTACCTTAGATAAAAACAAAAATAGTAGATACGGTATATTCTAACATTGCGTATTCGAAAAATGAGCTAGAAACACCTACATGCATTTTCATAAAATTATTGTTTTTAAAAACATGTGTCTTCAAGAATGTTTCAGGAATTTGTAATTATGCAAAAAGGCATTCTTATGGATGCCATACGACTGAGGCTAGTGCGTCAGCTAGACGCAGTTTTATCGACTCATTTTCCGAGACTAGGTACCGTATCTTTAGTTTTTTGTTTTAATCTAAGTTACCTACCTACATTAATTGCTAGTTGCCGTCGTTTGTTCCGTTTAGTTTTTTTTGATTTTTATAGATATGTCTGTAGGTCAATATGTTTTATCCATTCTTTCAAGTTGTTAACAAATTAGGTACAAGCCAAGTCCGTTTTTACCCGAATGCCGAAGGACGGTTATGTTTTTAAAGACTATGTATGTGGGTATGTATCCAATTTTCGTTTGTAATACTCTGTAGCCTTAAAAATTCGATGTATTTTAGCATTTTTAGTATAAGATGTCATTCGATTCGAAGGTAATTTATTATTATTAACTAACCTTAAACTGAAAAGTAACTTAATAGGTATTCTTAGGTATTAACGGTACATATTAAAGAAAACAATAAAATTGGTCTCTGTAATGCAAGGCGCATGTCAAATGTTTGCGCGCAAAAATGATAACCACTCGCAAAATGGTAGGTAAATCTATCTTCTTCTCTTCTTCTAATATATAAAATTTCCATGTCACAATGTTAGTTACCGTACTCCTCCGAAACGGCGCGACCGATTTTTACCAAATTTTATATGCGTATTCACTAGGTTTGAGAATCGGCTACTATCTATAATTTATAAGGCAAAACAACGTTTGCCAGGTCAGCTAGTGACTATATATAAATAGGGATTTCTTATACGTGGTTAGTATACTTATTTCTAAGTGACATGTTATTATTAATGCTATGATGAGAAAAAAAAAACTTTTTTTTTTTAAATTACATTTTAAAAGATACTTAACCAATTTTCCTAAAAAAATTCGGAAAATTGGTTAAGTATCCAGCAATTTAAAATACTTTCGCTTAGTCTAACATTTATCAGGATTACACTAGAGTTATCTTAAGATATAGTAGGATTAAGGCAATCCACATCCACAAATTGGCTTATTTAGGGGCTTCAACGAAGTGGGTCAAGCTTTTGACGGATCTCTGACAAATTAGGGTCAACTGTAGATACAGCTTAATTATTTTAGGGTTCCGTACCTTAAGGGTAAAAATGGGTCTGTCTGTCAGCTGGTTGTATCTCATGAACCGTGACAGCTAAACGGTTGAAACAGATGATATTGTATATCTGTTGCCGCAAACAGAATACAATAAATATTAAAGTGGGGCTCCCATACAATAAACGTGATTTTCTTCGCACTTGGCTGATTTTCACCAATATTTTAGTAGGCGGGTACACTGCATTTCTATGATCTAAATAGATTTGATTTATTTAAGTTATTTCGCAAGTTTTTTCATTAGTTAACAAAGTATCCTAACATAGTTCGGGGCGTACATATCGATACCTCGGGGCTCAAAGGGCGTAAGCCCCAAAACTCGACTTTTCAGGAGAGCCAAAAAAACAAAAAAAAAATTTTTATTTTGAACATAACTTTTTTAATTTTTGGCCTAAATAAACCATTCAACGACCAAAAGTCTTAGTTTTATTAGATGCAGAACACTGTAGAATAACAATTTCAAAAACATTTAAGGCTAAGAAAATAGCTTGGCTATACGCCCCGGAAAATTGAATGTTAGAGGGGTTTACACCCCAAAAATCAATGGATGTGTGATGATTGATGGTTGTAAGCGACAATTTGCCTACTAATTTGATAATTTTTTTAACAGTTTCTTTGTTTTTATCAGTTGATGTCTTCTTTTGTTTTTTATTTCCTTTTTAACGCCAATTTTATAAGGCATTAATTAACGTACTTAATTAATTAATTAATTAAAAATAATTACATTTTTTTCCTAATTTCCTGTCTTACTATTCATTAACTTATCTTACATAAATATATAGTTATTGACTAACTATCTATTTGTATGCGATCTTAAATTACCTTAGATTAAGTACATAACTTAAAATATTGTATGCCTGTAGTGGGCAAGTGATTGTATCCAAAGTATTTTTATTTAGGACACCTATGTACATCACTTAAACAATTCTTGATTCTTTATTCATTGTCATTACAAAAGGAAAATAATATAGAAAAATCACTAATTTTTCAACTCAGATATTGTCTTATAAAATTACAATAAATATGAAAGAAGAGAGAAAAGAAAACATCAACTAAGAAAAACAAAGAAACTGTAGAGAAATTGATAGAATTAGTAGGCAAATTGACGGTTACAACCATCAGTCACCACCCTTTGATTTTTAGGGTATGCATGCTGTTACGTCAAAAATGCATTTTGTTTTGCTCTACTGTAAAATCGAATTCTAAGGCTCACGCCCTTTCATCCCCGAGGTTTCGATGTCATTTTATCTTAGAGAACAGAAATGTCGGGCGTATCGGGCAAGCCGATTCTTTAAAAATGATCATGTTCGGGCGTAAGCACCATTACGTTACTAGGTATGTAACTTACGACCCAAAATCTCGAAAAGTCTGTTTTATTTTCTTCAAAAAATGGGGTTGTAAACGCCATTTTTTGGCGAATTGGAAGATTTTAAATATACAGATCGATAGATAGTGAAAAAATAAGTAGGACTGCATTAAAAAGTCATATTCGCCAAAATGGCGGTTACGCCCTTTGAGCCCCAAGGTATCGATATATGATAAACTGGCTCCATTATGCAAAAGCTAAGCGATACTAACTTTGTTTATTGGGATCGACTTTAAAGAAATTTGGCACCATCTTTAGAAAATAATTCCTAAGTAAGTTTTTTCGGTAACAAACATCATATCAAAAGGAAAATTGTAACAATAATCAAAGAGATTATAACCACTACGTTGAACAAGAATGAAACACAACCGTAATAACTTTTGGCGCCATTTTTTTGTTCTTTTCAAACAATGGAACACACATTTGGCATTCTTTCAGATCGCTAAACAAACAAAATAAACTGTTCCCTTGGGAAAGAAAGGTCAAGCTACAGTGTTAAAATCATTGCAGACTAAAAACAATTTGATGATATTTTTAACCGGTGGTTGCCTCAGTTACAAAGTTTGTATGTTAAAACATACAAACTTGGAACTGTGGCGTGAAAGCAACTATTGAGAAGCAGTTAAGTTTGAGTCCATGATTCAAACATTAAAAAAATCATGGGTGGGTTTCCTGTGGTTTCTTCTCAACGTAGGTTCCGAAACCACTAAAATCATAGTCTTAAGAGGGTGGGTAATTTACGCTGGAAAAATGAAAAAAATGTTACCCCGTTTTATTTTATTTCGAATGAATATTTTGGAAAACCTTCTGGTAAACGTCGTCTTACCCAACCATCGACCGATAGAAAGTTGGTGATCCAGTACCCACCGGTAGTCACAACATCACTGCATTCTCTACATGCAATAGTCAGATTAGGGAGCCTTACCAGTGACCGCCGCTGTATATGATCATCGCCAGGTATAGTAAGAAAATTCCCGCTCATTTTGACCACTTTTCAAACACAAACGAAACAACGAATCACTGTTCTTTGCACTGTTATAAATAGACAGCGAACTTTTCAGCCGTGCGTACGCGTCTGTGAAACGAAACGGTATGACTACCAAACGTATAAAAGCATTTAATTTCATGAATGGATAGTATTATGACGTTTTTTATAGTCTCCCTCTCCCGTGGTTGTGGCGTAGTACTGTACTGTTAGTTATACTGTGGTTGTGGCGTAGTACTGTACTGTTGGTTATACTGTGGCTGTGACGTCACGTCTGCGTTCCAATTGTTGATAGAATGTTAGGAATTGAATAAACAAGATGAAGGATTGTTTTTAGGAAAAAATATAGGTAGGTATGTAGACGGCAGTAGACGAAACGTAAGTAGGTTAGTTCAAATTGTTTTACGTTGGACAGGATACAAGTCATTGGTTATTTATTTTCAGTTAAATTGGGTTAAATTACGTGAACCTAAAAAAAGTATGTGAAAGTATTTCGGTGTCGTGGAAAGTTTGCCTGAAGGAAATCGCTCTATCAACTAAATTAAATAAAGGGGGATTATGTGAGGGAGATAATCAACCCAAAACGGGTTCCCAAAGCTTTTATTTAACTTGCAATGTATGTTTGTCCGGATGGAATCTTGCAAGTTATATTTGACCCACTTCACGCGGGCCATGGGGATGATTTTTTAAAAAAAATTGTTGGACTTTGTCAGTGTGATCAGTATGTGATTTTACTGATGAAAAGGTACAGCTTCTTAGTACTAAGCGTCTCTAAGCTAAGCCGCGGACAGACCATCTAGCAGCTGACTGACAGACAGACAGATAGACAAACATAACGCAGCGTCCTACGTGGGCGATCGGATGCGAACGCGATGCGGCGCGGTGCAGCGCGGAAACAAGGAACAGTCGAGAATCGCGCCGCATCGCACTTTACGTGAATTTGGTGACGTATGATACTTCAATAGCTATCGACTGTTCGTTGTTTCCGCACCGCACCGGATCGGATCGCTTCGCAATCGCGTTCGCATCCAATCGTCGACGTAGTACGCTGCGTTAGGGATTCTTCTTGACTACAAAAACCCTTGATACAACAATGGTATTATTTGCCGTTGTCGGGAAAAAACACCCAAATCATGAACAAACATGTATAAAAATTTCTTTTGTTGGTTTTTTATTGCTCAAGTCATTTTTACTAGAAAAATTTTAGAAGGAGAAATGCATCAACAAAAATTCTTCCATTACAGGATTCGAACCTGTGCCCCTCGCTTACCGGTCGAAGCATAATCGTTAATTCGCCATGTCACATGGATTTCCGTGATGCGAAGAGGTTAGCGCACTGGCCCGGCAACCGAAGGGCACAGGTTCGAATCCTGTCATAGGAGAATTATTTATAATGCATTTCTTCTTGTAAAATATTTCTAAACATGTATAAATCAACGACTTTATTCGATACCTACCACAAAGTGCGCTGACTAACACCGCAAAACATTACTAATACTGAAAAAAAACGTGAATCGGATATATAAAGAATGGTTTACATTAAATTCTGTGTAGGTAGGTATAGTTTTATAACTTCCTTCCCACACTTAATGACGTCACACTGTCGTAGTTACACGATACTCAAAATATCTTGAATTCCAATAAATGTACCGATATAATTTCTGAATCATAATTCGTTGATAGAACTCTGCGACCGGAATGTTAACGAACTTGAGGTGACGATGTTTTTACTAACTACAAGGTAATTATATATTTTCCCGGGTCTTAAACCCTCGCGACCAAGAGCGTTGTAACATAGTCCAAACGTCGCGGTAAAAGTATTAAAAATTAAAAATCACGCGATTAAGACTCGGGAAAATATATAAATTATGAGTTCCAATCGTTTTGTTTAAATAGCTGTGCCCGCGACTTCGTCAGCGTTTTTCGGACTACCTACCCATCGCTGTGCTTGAACGGACGACCAGGGAAGTATGTTGCTGAGCAGAAGATAATCATGGCAGAGTCTATTTAAGTGTAGATTTAGCACAGCGCAGCGGTAGGTAACGTGTTGCATGCTTATAAGAAGTAGCCTTTATCGAAAAAATAAAAAAATCGAAACCCGACTTCGAACAAAAGGACAAAACAATAATATTGAGCTCTCCTAAATACAGTGCAACCGACTTATCTGTTATGTAAGCTGAAGTCGGCTTAACTAACATGATATCTTTTTTTTACGTGGCTAATGTCCGTCTCCGTCAGGCCAATCTCGTTGGGCTCCCTACCATAGGCTTATAATGTAAACCCCCATGGTGTCCCTCGCTCCATGAGTCCATGAGGAATTTCCACTGGCTTTGACACTTGTGTCAAAGCCAGTGGAAATTCCTCATGGACTACATCCCGACAACGACGGCCTTTCCAAGCCTCATCTCTGCATCTGCCCGATAGACAACCCCTCCCCGTCTCCCCTCCCTCGGCACGGTCACGCCACCGTCTCGAGGTCCCCAAAGCCGGTGATAACCTCCCCCCCCAATACACCACCAGAGGCTGAGGTGATTTTTATAGTGGTTGTCTACCACGCGGGCCCTTTCTTGCGGAAAGGACCACCGAGTCCGCTGACGCGGGATTACGGGTTAGAAGCCAGGCAAGCCCGGTTTCCCACCTCGTGCGCCTCTTAGCTTTCAGATACTGAGTCCCCTCACAACGGCAAGGTGGACGACCATCTGGAGAGTAAAACGTAACGTCGTGTCCGGGACTCGTGACTCGAACGCGCAGCCGTCGAATCGGAAGCCATCACTCGGCTCGGTAGGCCACCGTTCCTTAAAAAGGGAATGCGCCGATCTGTGATTCGAACGCGGAACCCTCGACTCGGAATCCATAGCTGCCATGGTGCCACGTAAACTACATGCAATCTGCATCTACCCAGTAAAACTGCCCGATTACAGATATATTTTTTTAATCCATTTTATTGCATTTTCAAGATTGTAACCGTAACTTTAATCACTGAAGAATTTTTGAGAAGGTGGTTTCAGGTGGTTCATCAATTTGTACCTAGTTCTTTATAAGCCGATTCTATTGATGGAAGTCCTAAAATTAGTAATTAACATCATTGTGAGATGCTATTCTGCTTCCGAAGGTTCTCATCAGATCTTCACCAACAATTTATGGGACCAACTCGGGACTTTCACTTTCCAAATTAAAAAAGAATGATCGAAATCGTACTTTATATGCCGGAGTACGGCGTGAACATATTCACATACAAATAATATGCGGGTAGAATTGAGCAGCTCCTCTTTTTTTTAAAGTCGGTTAAAACAGCCATTATAAAGAATTTCCGTATGTCCAAAGGATCCGGATATATGGACAGACATAGGTATACAATATTTGAGGAATTTCCTAAAAAAAACCAGATATCCGGTTTTTTATTTTCGACCGGATATCCGGTTAATCATGTGTTGATTCCACACAACATATTTCTTCAATACAACATTCAAACTAATTAAGTAATAGCAAAAAAAACACTTTATCCGGATAAGCGGACTAAATATCCGGATAAAAAATAGCCTATGCGTCAATCGGGGTCTAAAGCTATCTGTATTCCAAATTTGGTCAAAATCGGTTAAGCCGTTTCTGAGATTAGCGGGCACAAAGGCACAGACAAACAGACAAACGGACAAACGGACAAACGGACAAACGGACAAACGGACAAACAGACAAACAGACAACCAGAAAAACAGAGAAATGGGTTCTACTGCGTTAGTAGGTACTTTTATTTATATTTATATAAAATTTATATTTATATTTATATTCCATTCCATTCCATTCCATTCCATTCCATTCCATTCCATTCCATTCCATTCCATTCCATTCCATTCCATTCCATTCCATTCCATTCCATTCCATTCCATTCCATTCCATTCCATTCCATTCCATTCCATTCCATTCCATTCCATTCCATTCCATTCCATTCCATTCCATTCCATTCCATTCCATTCCATTCCATTCCATTCCATTCCATTCCATTCCATTCCATTCCATTCCATTCCATTCCATTCCATTCCATTCCATTCCATTCCATTCCATTCCATTCCATTCCATTCCATTCCATTCCATTCCATTCCATTCCATTCCATTCCATTCCATTCCATTCCATTCCATTCCATTCCATTCCATTCCATTCCATTCCATTCCATTCCATTCCATTCCATTCCATTCCATTCCATTCCATTCCATTCCATTCCATTCCATTCCATTCCATTCCATTCCATTCCATTCCATTCCATTCCATTCCATTCCATTCCATTCCATTCCATTCCATTCCATTCCATTCCATTCCATTCCATTCCATTCCATTCCATTCCATTCCATTCCATTCCATTCCATTCCATTCCATTCCATTCCATTCCATTCCATTCCATTCCATTCCATTCCATTCCATTCCATTCCATTCCATTCCATTCCATTCCATTCCATTCCATTCCATTCCATTCCATTCCATTCCATTCCATTCCATTCCATTCCATTCCATTCCATTCCATTCCATTCCATTCCATTCCATTCCATTCCATTCCATTCCATTCCATTCCATTCCATTCCATTCCATTCCATTCCATTCCATTCCATTCCATTCCATTCCATTCCATTCCATTCCATTCCATTCCATTCCATTCCATTCCATTCCATTCCATTCCATTCCATTCCATTCCATTCCATTCCATTCCATTCCATTCCATTCTATTTTATTCTTACCTTACCTCCAAGAAAAGGTAAGGTAAGACTACAAGACCTTACTCGCAAGAACACGAAAAGGCTTTCTTAATTTCGGCTTACCCGTGGCGTAGCGGTTATCGCGCCAGTAGTCGCAGGTTCGAATCCCGCCGGGTATTACAATTGTAAAAGCATTTTTTCTAAAAGCAGTACCTATTTTTTAAGTGTAATAAACACTAAGGCTTAAACGTATATGTACTTACCTAACCAAGTTGTGCGTAAGCAACTAGCAGTGCCTGCGACTTCGTCTGCCTATTTTTTTTGAAAATATATTATAGCCCAATAAATGCATAAATGCCTTCCTCAATAAATGGACTATCCAACATTGAAAGAATTTTTCAAATCGGACCAGCAGCGGTTTCAGAGCGCGTTCAAACACAAACAAACTCTTCACCTTTATAATATAAGGACCTACCTATAGATGTTCGATTTTTTCAAGGTTGTTTTGTACAAAAAGCCTTTAGAATTAGATTCAGAAATACAAGAATAGCCTTTTATTGGTTTCCTAATATAATTGTGTTTAATCAATAACACTTTATAATTAACTCCGAGGCACTTTCTCTTCCTCTTCCGGCTTCTAATTGCGATGTGGGTTCATTGTGGGTTTGATTCCCCGTCAATGTTCGCTCACCCCCTTTCTCCCCATATCCTCCCTAACGCCTACTTTATAACCTACAACTTTCGTTTCCTACATTATTCAAATCAATTTAAAAAAAATAAAAATTACACACACTTAAGAGTAGGTCGTCTTAAAGCACTATATTTTTTAGGTAAATTGAGTTCTCAGTTCTCATGCAGAGCCACGACTGTTCATATTAATAGGTTATTTTATTTATGTTGGTCTTGTGACTTATCTAAATATAAATCGTTCTATTTTGTTATTTGTTATCGTCTTTCAGTTTAGGATTTATTCTACTAACGGATGTTTTCAAGGAAATTTTATGAAAATATTTTTCATGGTAGCCACCATAAAATTCCACTCGGAAAAATCGGTAAACAAAATAGATTTTTCTTCTGTTTTCGCGATGTTGGATTGAGATTAATTAAACTCATTTATAAACTTTAAAAAATAGCTTAATTTAAAATATTTTTATTATTAGACAATATGAAAGAAGTTATATTCTTTCGTGATCAAATTACCTAATCTATTTTGATATTTGTTATCGTCTTTCAGTTTAGGATTTATTCTACTAACGGATGTTTTCAAGGAAATTTTATGAAAATATTTTTCATGGTAGCCACCATAAAATTCCACTCGGAAAAATCGGTAAACAAAATAGATTTTTCTTCTGTTTTGGCGATGTTGGATTGAGATTAATTAAACTCATTTATAAACTTTAAAAAATAGCTCAATTTAAAATATTTTTATTTTTAGACAATATGAAAGAAGTTATATTCTTTCGTGATCAAATTACCTAATCTATTTTGATATTTGTTATCGTCTTTCAGTTTAGGATTTATTCTACTAACGGATGTTTTCAAGGAAATTTTATGAAAATATTTTTCATGGTAGCCACCATAAAATTCCACTCGGAAAAATCGGTAAACAAAATAGATTTTTCTTCTGTTTTCGCGATGTTGGATTGAGATTAATTAAACTCATTTATAAACTTTAAAAAATAGCTCAATTTAAAATATTTTTATTATTAGACAATATGAAAGAAGTTATATTCTTTCGTGATCAAATTACCTAAAAATCAAATTGACTAAGAATCAAAATGCCTAAAGGTCATGTCTAATTTATCAGGGTGTAACACTGACCTCCATAATACCCGCTGGACAGAAGATCGCGCACTGAATTTTGTGACAATTGGAGCGCAACATGGCGCAAATCAAATAGGCACAAAGATCTAATGTCATTTTGAATGGTGTAGCAATTTCAGTGTACTTGTATATATTGAGTTCAGTGGGATGTAACAAACGCATTGTAGTGCTGCCAGTGCCAAGGTTTTTCTTGGTAGACAAGATGGGAACCCGAAACCCGTCGGGCTTCGGACAGTACCCCCATAAACAAAAACAAAATCTCTTTGAATCAATTCCCATAGAAACTTTCATCCTCAATTGAACACTCTTAGGGGTTGAATTTTGGAAAAAATTTTAGAGATTCACTTACTACCCCATATCAATTTCTATGTCAAATTTCAAGTTTCTAGGTCAAGCCGTTACGAAGTTGCATACAAACGTTTCACCCCATTTTTACCCCCTTAGGGGTGGAATTTCCAAAAATCCGTTCTTAGTGCTCACTTTCAATCCCTAAAGAACCTATGTTCCAAATTTCAAGTCTCTACACCCAGCCGTTTAGCCTGTACGTTGTCCATCATTCAGTCAGTCAGTCAGTTACACTTGCGTTTTATTAAGTACTAGGTGGGAACCCGAAACCCGTCGGGCTTCGGATAGTTTTAATTACACCCGGTTCCGTGGTATATTCAAAATGAAATTTTTAATTTGGTAGCAAAATTTGAAATCGGTAGATTTATTTAAATTAAGCACCCAGTGATGACGATGGTGATAACGCGTAACCCGAAATCCATCGGGCCTCGGTTAGTTCCAATTCCATCGGGTTCCATCCAATATTTAAATTGCTTAAGAAAATCGGAATTGGCAAAGGAACTGGCTCCTGAACAGTAAACCGAAGCCAAAATCGAAACCCAAGCCGAAATTGGATCGGATACCATTTTCTACCAAACCTACCATTTTCCAGCAATACCTACCATTTTCTACTACATCCCAATATTTTCTACCAAAAACTACCAATTCTACCAAAAACTACCATTTTCTACCAAGCCTACCAATATCTACCAAACTTACCATTTTTATCAAAACCTACCATTCTCTACCAAAATCCTTCATTTTATCAATAATGAATAGGAATATGCCAAGGGAAATAAATAAAAAACAAATCCAGATTCAAATAAAAAAAAAAATCGTAAGGAAATTAAAACCTACGTCGTAGTCAAAAAAGAAAAAACACACCGAATCTAAATCCTAAACCGAAACTAAAACTCAGTCTCAAATTCGAATAAAAGATCGCGCGCTAACAAACAAACAAACCTAACAAACAAACAAAGAAACCTAACAAACGAACAAACCTAACAAACGAACAAACCTAACCAACGAACAAACCTAAAACACGAACAAACCTAACAAACGAACAAACCTAACAGACGAACAAACCTAACAAACGGACAAACCTAACAAACAAACAAACCTAACAAACGAACAAACCTAACAAAGGAACAAACCTAACAAACAAACAAACCTAACAAACAAACAAACCTAACAAACAAACAAACCTAACAAACAAACAAACCTAACAAACGAACAAACCTAACAAATGAACAAACCTAACAAACAAACAAACCTAAAAAACAAACAATCCTAACAAACAAACAAACCTAATAAACAAACAAACCTAACAAACAAACAAACCTAACAAACCTAACAAACAAACAAACTTATGTCTTGAATTAAGTCAAAACCGATCCAAACTCAGTCTCAAATTCACTTAAATCGATTCAAACAAAAAGTAGCTACCATTCTAACTGCATACGACCGCACTACTCAAAAAAAAAACTTTCGCCACTAAGAAAATCTGAAACTTTGTAGAAACTCCTTGGCTAGTGAAGGCAACCTAGTATTTGTCAAACAGCTCCTGACAGAGCAGCCATTTTGATTCCATGGCCTACTGGATTTCACTTAGACCAATCAGAGAGCCCCGTACGTACAGTCAGCATCAAAAGTCGATGACCACATTTAAAATTTCAAAACCGCTATACATTATAATATATCAAAATTGATTAACACAATAAGCGCCATAATAGAATAAACATTTCTTAAGTTCAAAACTTGCTGAACACCACAAAGTCAAAAATCTCTGAACATCTCATTGTCAAAAATTACTGATCATTATAATTTGCAAAAGTATCTTAACATCAAGCTTTACAAAACTGACTGATCAATAGCAAATCTTTGTTCCGGCCGGATATCTAGTGTAATAATCATCATAATGTTCAAAAATAACTTTACATAATAAATGAACACAAGTAACTGAACATTAATTTATTTCGGCTACCTAGTGTATAAACGTTCTAATAATAATAGTAACTATTTTCAAATTTATCTAAATACCAAATTATGTAAATTATTATTGTAAGTAAATCTTAAATAAACAAAAAAAAATTGACTGTGGATAAAACTAATATTGTGCATAGGTATAAAAATAATTATTGTGGGTATTTGGAAAAAGATTTACCCACGAATGTTAAAAGAATATTTCCACTTAATTGTCAGTTATGTATATCGGATATCCATTGCGGTTGCGGGTTATTTTATCATCTATTTATTTTATCATATATTTGGCACATTGTTTTCCAAATACCCACATGATTTTAAACTGACATTTTAAAACACGATTTTTTATTTTATCCACAGCAAAAATAACTTTGTATATTTCAGATTTATTTATAATCATAATTGACATAATTTGGTATTTAGACAAATCGGAAAATAGTCACTAGCTGATTTTTCAATAGGTACCCAGTTCAGCTACATTCAAACGTTTACATACTAGGTAGCCGAAATAAATTAATGTTCAGTTACTTGTGTTCATTTATTATGTTAAGTTATTTTTGAGCATTCTGATGATTATTACACTAGATATCCGGCCGGAACAACGATTTGCTATTGATCAGTCAGTTTTGTAAAGCTTGATGTTAAGATACTTTTGCAAATTATAATGATCAGTAATTTTTGACAATGAGATGTTCAGAGATTTTTGACTTTGTAGTGTTCATCAAGTTTTGAACTTAAGAAATGTTTATTCTATTATGGCGCTTGTTATGTTAAGCAATTTTGGTATATTATAATGTATAGCGATTTTGAAACTTTAAATGTGTTCATCGATTTTTGATGCTGACTGTACCCCCGAATGACTCAAAATGACTCTAATGTCATTTTGAATGGTGAAACTCAGTCTCAAATTCGAATAAAAGATCGCGCGCTAACAAACAAACAAACCTAACAAACAAACAAAGAAACCTAACAAACGAACAAACCTAACAAACGAACAAACCTAACCAACGAACAAACCTAAAACACGAACAAACCTAACAAACGAACAAACCTAACAGACGAACAAACCTAACAAACGGACAAACCTAACAAACAAACAAACCTAACAAACGAACAAACCTAACAAAGGAACAAACCTAACAAACAAACAAACCTAACAAACAAACAAACCTAACAAACAAACAAACCTAACAAACGAACAAACCTAACAAATATATAATAATAATAATAATAAATTCTGTGAACAACACACAGCGCCATCTAGCCCCGTGGTAAGCGACTAAGCTTGTGTTACGGTGACTAGACAACGGATATAATACTTATATTTATTTTTCTTTTGTAAATACATACATATTATACATAGAATGAACAAACCTAACAAACAAACAAACCTAAAAAACAAACAATCCTAACAAACAAACAAACCTAATAAACAAACAAACCTAACAAACAAACAAACCTAACAAACCTAACAAACAAACAAACTTATGTCTTGAATTAAGTCAAAACCGATCCAAACTCAGTCTCAAATTCACTTAAATCGATTCAAACAAAAAGTAGCTACCATTCTAACTGCATACGACCGCACTACTCAAAAAAAAAACTTTCGCCACTAAGAAAATCTGAAACTTTGTAGAAACTCCTTGGCTAGTGAAGGCAACCTAGTATTTGTCAAACAGCTCCTGACAGAGCAGCCATTTTGATTCCATGGCCTACTGGATTTCACTTAGACCAATCAGAGAGCCCCGTACGTACCCCCGAATGACTCAAAATGACTCTAATGTCATTTTGAATGGTGTAGCAATTTCAGTGTACTTGTATATATTGAGTTCAGTGGGATGTAACAAACGCATTGTAGTGCTGCCAGTGCCAAGGTTTTTCTTGGTAGACAAGATGGAAACCCGAAACCCGTCGGGCTTCGGACAGTACCCCCATAAACAAAAACAAAATCTCTTTGAATAAATTCCCATAGAAACTTTCATCCCCAATTAAACACTCTTAAGCGTTGAATTTTGGAAAAATAAATTTTAGAGATTCACTTACTACCCCATATCAATATGTATGTTAAATTTCAAGTTTCTATGTCAAGCCGTTACGAAGTTGCATACAAACGTTTTTACCCATTTTTACCCCCTTAGGGGTGGAATTTCCGAAAATCGGTTCTTAGTGCTCATTTTCAACCCCTAAAGAACCTATGTTCCAAATTTCAAGTCTCTACACCCAGCCGTTTAGCCTGTACGTTGTCTATCATTCAGTCAGTCAGTCAGTCAGTCAGTCAGTCAGTTACACTTGCGTTTTATTTAGTATGATGATGATTAAGTATGATGATGATAGTATGAAACAAACGTGACCGCGCCGCTTCATGTGTCACCATCATCAAAGTCATCATGTTCGTGTGAAATTCACTTCACGACTTCACTTTGCCTACTGCACATGCTGTAATGACCTTCTCCATCCAAAGGTTGCCTGGAAGAAATCGCTTTTAGCGATAAGGCCGCCCATTTGTGCAACGTTTTAGTTCTAAGCTTTCTGTGTATTTGTCTTACATTGTATGTTGTTTTGTATATTGTTTGTTGTGCAAATAAAGCGTAAATCTATCTATCTATCTATTTAATTCCCGCCTTCGCTTTTTGTTCAGTTCCCGGACCTTGCCATTGATGCGTACATGTTTGTGGGCTAAGGAATGTAGTTAACTCTTAGATGACAACAAAAAACAGCAGATACGTTACCTAGTCTCGGAAAATGAGACGATAAAACTGCGTCTAGCTGACGCACTAGCCTCAGTCGTATGTCGAACCGTTGCCGAGTAAACACGTGCTATCACACTGCGATTGTCTTTTTGAAATTCATAAGAATGCCTTTTTGCTTATTTACAAACGCCTGAATCATTCTTAAAGACAAATGTTTTTAAATGCAATAATTTTATGTGCATGTAGGTGTTTCTAGCTCATTTTTCGAATACGCAATGTTAGAATATACCGTATCTACTATTTTTGTTTTCATCTAAGAGTTAACTAAACGTAATTATTATGAAACGTCTTAAGAATGTTTATGAGTTTCAGCTGCAAGTAATTTGCATTTTGTGAGTCATTTGATTGATCTCTGGTTGGATCCTTGAGTTACCCACTCGTATAAATATTTTGCATACCTTTTCGAATCCAGATTTACATCCGGTTTATAAGACTGAAAATAAAAATGGAATGTCGATTTATGGACCATTCTATCATAAGTAAGAAATATATTGCACGATTTTACAAAATAAGCTCGGCTCAATAGCGGCCCGGTCTAGTATAAATTGTCCCTAAAGCTGGGTCTCCATTTGAGGCAGCCTCAGGCCGAACGGCTTTCTCTACCCGAGGTGAGGCTTAGCGCGACTTGAACCAAACGAGGCGGCTACGCAGCGAGCCAAATTCTGTCGACGCTTGCGTGTGCTCGGTAACAAAGCTTGCCTCTCGATACGATATTAAGCGATATTAAGACGCATGAACTTTCAGCAGCCCGTGGCACGCTCAGGATGAGGCGTCACGAGGCAAGTGCACGCAAGTGGAGTAGCTTAAAACGTAACCTCATTGGCCCGTAAAAAAAGGAAATCAGAAAAAAAAGTAATACGAAAACAAAGTATATTTGAAATACGGATATTTATTTATTTTTTTCATAAAAATTTTAAATTCAATAATGTGTTTAAACATGTAACATTTACATATATGCATTTATACAAAGAAATATGCAATGTTAGTGATATTTTTTTTAATACTATTAATTGGAGCGTAACAAACAAAGAATGAAGGCAGACTATTGAATTTCTGATCAACTGATATTACAGTATGACGACACATTTGAAGGCAAACAAATTTATAACAAATCCAGTCCATTATAGACCAATCACACGTTGTTGTTTTCTAAGTCAATTGGTTTGAAACCAAAAAGCCTGAATTCAATAGAGTCAGAGTAAAATATCACAAGATATTTAGACTTACTACTGACTTCAGGGCATTGAATAAAACCCAATCGCCTCGGTTATTGACAACGTGTAAATGATTTATGATAGTAGGAAGTTTACAATAGCTTCATAACATCGGTACTGTGTGTGTAGGTTTAATAGCCACACCATCGTTTTTAGACAGTGGCGAGTATACAATGAGTAGATCTACCGCACAAACTCAAGCCCACGTCGAATTGCAGTGTCAACAAATCCGCACCGCTCTAAGAAATGACTTGCGTGGTGCAAACGAGATTTTTGACAATCAACATCTATACTGTGTCTTGTAGCCGACGCATTGATTTGAAACGGGCAAGTTTAAGCCGACATTTAAATCGGCATCTCTTGATTGACTAATCAAAAGATGCCGATTTAATATGTCAGCTGACGCCGCGTATTCATATCGACGCGCGTTTTGCACCGAGCAATTTATTCCTTTGCGCGGTGCGGATTTCTTTACACCGTGAGCCGACGTCGTCGGTATAAACTTGCGCAGTCGGTCTACAGGTACGTAATACGTATATTACACAACCACTAATCAGTCCAATAATCTGCGTCCATCCTTAGTACGATGTTGTATGAAACGATCACAATATACACTTACAAGTAATAATTACCAAGTATTGTCAAACGGTAAGGTTGTGAACAAGTATTGTTTGATGATGATAATTTTATTATGCTTAGTGAACACTGTGCGTTTTCATTTAAACTAAAGCATCGCCTTTACTGTGGTCTGTTCCAAAACCAGAAAGAATTCTCGAGTCATGTGATGCAACGAAAACTTTATTGTTAGATCAAAGTTATTGTTTTCTTTTAATTTTTAACAGGTAGGTATACTCTATAAATACTGATCATCATTCAAAACTTATCGTAGAAAAACTCGGGTGTCAAATCGGCTTTAAAAAACAAGCATAGGTACAAAGATTAAATTGTTGGAGAATTATATTCATTGAAGCATAGGGTACCTACTGACTTAGTTTCTATCTGGTTTTGGAAAAACAATATCTAGCTTCTACGATGCGTTGCAAGTTCTTATACAGACATATCATTACACTTGTCTTTATCTTTGTGTTTTCACGCATTTTCTATACTGCCATATAAAGATAATTCAAAAGTGCGGACGCTGAGCAGGAAGAATTACCTGTTCTTCATTAATATACGTCTATAGGTAATTAATCATACTACGCAAGTTAATGTACACCTAATATTCTTCCTGTCCCGTGAACGCACTGTAGTCTTTTTTTAATTCCAGATTTATACTATTCACTTTAATTACATTCTTCAGTCAAAATATTTTTGAAGTAAAAGTTGAAGGCGTTTTTTTTGGAGTTTAAAATGGTTTTACAATTGTTGGCTATTTTGCAAAAAAACACCAACAGATCCAAAGCCTTAGCGGATTTTGCAAAATTGCTTTTATATTTTCATTAAAATGCAAAAATGTATTATTGTATTATACTTGCATATTTTGACTCTACCTACTACTAAATCCAATCAACTTCCTACTAACGCATCGTAAAAGCTAAATAACAACAAGAAACGAGCTTAACTAGAATCGCAATATCTCCATAAATAAACAACCCCATAACTTAACAATTTAAACTAAACATCAATATAATACTGATATTTATGTAGATACCACACGATCCGATCAGTTATACAGGGCCTCTACCACCTAAAACAATTACATTCGTTTTTTGTTAACAATCGTCGATAACAAACGACAAAATATTTGTAATTCGAATTGATTGTCAATGGATTATCCATGTCAGCAATTGTCGATAGGTACCTACTTACTACGGATCATGATATATTATCGACCATCCGAAATTTCATAAAATTTCGAACTGTCGATTTTAACGAATAAAAACGTTACCTATCTGAATTGACACAATACTGTGCTTCTTTTATTCTGAAAAAGGTAATTCCGTTGTAAAATTCTAAATTAGTGCGTGGAGTACCTACTATGGTAGCTTACCCAATGGAAGATCATCGTTTTAGTCTTCTATTGGATATCACACGTATTCGACTGGATAACAATTAGATTCCAAAAGAGAGCGAACAGGAACATTAAAAAATTCCTTCTGATGCTCCTACTTTCCATTTAGCAATATGAACAGTTACATTCACGGGTCTTTCTTATACGTGTATTATTATTATTTTTCCTTATCTTGAAATTTTGACTATGTAATAAAAGTCATGTCCGAGAGGACACATAAAACTCGGCAGAATGTAACTAGGTATGTTAACAAATCGTGTGAATTTCAAAAAGTTTTAGGTATTGGCTTGAATGTCTAATTTGAAATATTTGTCATTTGATACGTGAACATTTGGTACAAAGTGCACGGCCTGACTTCAAATAAACGTTTTTATCATCGATTGCATTAAAAGCAACTGTGTTACGTGGTAGAGACACAGTAACCTCACCACCCTTTCACAATACAATGGAAATGACAAGTAAGTATTTACAAATGAACGATCGTTAATGATTTTATTATCATCGGTTGCGGTACATATCAATATAATAATTCAATTTTGATAAACCAATTTTGTCTGTAACAAACTGTTATCTATTTATTTATTTATTCCAATACTTGTAGTTAAGATGTCCCTCTACAGCTCTGTGATTAGAAAATTAAAAATACAATTATGTAAAAAAAAATGTTCTTTTTATTTTTTGATATCTAATCTGGTTATTGCCTTAATTTTGTCTTTAAGAAATTGTGAAATGTTTTATTTCACTGTTATTTCAATGATATTCTTTTTAATAAATCGTTCGAGAGCCGTAAATGGACATCTTAAGTGTTTTAAATTCTATTTAATGCAGCATACATGGGTGTACAAATTGCTCAATAAAAATGATTATAATCATATGTAACAGAATTATTATTTTAGTTTATATACGCCAATCCGGAGTAGGCTCCCGTGACGTCTTACTGCCTAACCCCTCTAAGAGGAGGCCCTTGCCCTACAATGGGACAAATTAGCCGGCTAACAAAAAATATATTAGGTGAAAACTAAAATGTCTAAAAAAACTCTTTTTTTAACACGTTCATTGCCAAGATTAAATTTTAGTACTCCAACGTGAAGAGAAGTCAAGACACGAGTGATTCTAATAGACGCCCATTTATCTCTTTCTGTTACTAGCAATTGAAGGTAGCAGAAAAAGCAGCGAAGAAACTAGACATCGCATGATTGGCGATAAACGGGTTAAGAATAAAACTATGAAAGATAAAAATCAAATAAGTATCTCAAGAAAATTCATCAATTGGAACAGGTAAATTAATTAGTGTAAACAGAAACTCTCCAAAACTCTGTACCCGACAGGAATTGAACCTGCAACCCCTACAAATCTGTTGTAATATGGAGAACACTTAAATGTACTCAAGATGTATGTATGTCTATACATACATACATCTTGAGTATATTTAAGTGCTACGCGTTATACTAGTATAACTACATTAAATAGAATCAAAAAACAAAAAAAGTAAACTTTTAACATTTATTATTGAAATTTTCTATAACGCTATAGTTACATAGATTCAGTCAACTTGGAAAATGTAAGAAATAAAAGATATTTTTTCTCATTAAATAGACGAGTTAATTTAATTATTTATTGAGATTTGGACTAGACAAACCACATTCTCTATCTACAGATATGTTATCATTTCACTGATAAATGCTAATTATTTAGAAAATCTAAAAGTCCCGTGTTGGTAATAATGTGCTTCTATACATTCGTATTTATTTTCAAAATCATTCAAGACAAATTTATAATCATTATGGTGAAATCAATACAGTAAGGGACTTGATATAAAAACCACACCACACGCGCGGCCAATGCGCTGCTGTGAAGATAAAAATGTAGAACACCTAAGGCACTAACCGACGCGTACCCGCGACGACAAGTATGTTTCGTGCGTTGAGTGCTATACATTTTAGTTTTACAGAGCTCTAAGAGCAGTCCTGTATTAGAATTGTCAAAAATTTCGTTTCAACATTGCACACAAAATGGAATGGATCTAACTTGCAGTTGAAAAGTTTAATTTTAAAGCAATCTAAACTTTATTGGCCCAAAAATAGATGAGAAACAAGATTCTTCAAAGTTTTTTTTCTGAACTTTTCAGTACTTAGGTATTTCATAAAATATCAAATTTGAAACTGTAGATTGACTGCAATGAAAATTGAAATTAAATTTTAGCTAATTTAATATGCTAATTACCCATATGGCCGTCGCCTGTGGTGCTTTTTTTATCAAGCTCTTTAGGTACTCAGTGATGCGCTGACTTTGTAACTGTATTTTTAAGTTACCTACTGTACAGTCTTGCAAAGGAGGTTAATAGCATTGAAAATATTTAAAAAATATATGGAATGGCACTGTCTGCACAAATCGTTACTGATTTCGAGAAAAACTAAACTGAAATCTTGATGGTGTTGAAAATAAATACTTTCTAAAATTAATTTAAGTGATTCAAACACTGTGTTTCGAAGATTGGACTGTGATATTTTTATTAAAATTTTGTAGGCTCAAAATATACTTCGAAAATGAGCCTAAACAAAATTTTCATTTATTTAATAAAGTAGAAAATAACAATTATTAAATTTCTTAATAAACATTTTGAGCACTGAGGCCTTAAATTTGAATATAAAATGAATTGGATACCGTTTAGGTATAGCATTTAAACAAAAACTTATAAAAACATGAAAAATATATTTCGTTTTGCATTAAAAAAAATGTAAACATTCAAAAAACGGTTTTATATTTCACTTTTGTTATTATTTTTTCTCATAGTTGCTTATTTTATACTGTAATGTTAACACTCAAATCAATAAAAGAGAATACAGTCTTATCGCAAAAATAATAAAATATAATTAGAGGATAAATCTTTGAACTAAAACTTTAATGGAATAGAATAAGTATAGTTTATAATTATTGAACTAAGTTAAATGTTATTCATTTAAAATAAAATAAATAAAAATGATTTATTATCATCATTAATTCTAACAATACAAGGTGTTCTTAACAATGAACCATCATCGGATTCTAACCACACAATACAGACTTAAACATTCATGATATTACGATGAATTCCTCATTTTTATAACAATATCACATTTTCAATATTATACAAAAACACATTGGGAATTATACAGATACATACATGATAAACAAGCCAAATGTTTATGATACAAAGTAAAGTAACATACACATAATATAATAAATAACTTCTAATTTCCCAACACTTTTTTTACATATAAAATAAATTAACTAAGTACTACTATGTAGATTACTCAAAACGGGACACGGAAAATATATAAAAACAAGCACGGGGCCTTTTAAATATCTACACCGATGAAGTATTGGTTAATAATTTCTAACACCACCGAGGTAGATAAAAAACTGCAACCCGTGTTTTTAAAATATATATATATAATAAAGAGAGACAAGACCGTAGTTTAGAATAGACAGCTATATACTATGTATTCCTTTATATAACACGCATCATCTACACATGCTTCGCGTATCTATACACCGCGAAATAAAACGAAACGCTTAGCATTCATACACGTACAATTCCATAAAGAAGCAAATATAACAAAAGAAGGAAATAATGTACATAAGGCCATATATTTTACTGTACAAGTTTAACGAGTAGATGATTAAATAGATAAATAATGTTGCGTTAATATTAGGGGTTAGGAGTTTAATGCGTTCGATAACGACAGTTTTGGTCCATAGTAAAAATATAATACACGTGGGTTTTGTCCACTTTTTGTGAATAATCAGTGTGAACGATGTGAAACAGATATCGGTGTCTGTAAAATGCTGCTATTTTTGTTTGCATCAGACACAAATATCTATATCGTTGATATATCGTATAATGTATGTGGTATATGTCATATACCAGTTATATCATATCATATAGGTATAGTATATGTAGTATGACATATTATTATAATACCACCTAAGTGAATAATATTTCACTGAATATTCACCAAATTAGTGGACATAGTCACGGGCGCTCACGGCCGCCTACGGTCAGTCTTTTCTGCTAACGTTTACAAATTTGTGCAAAATATCCCGCTACTCGCATACACAACTTAACTGTATTAAATTTTTTATTTACAAAAACGTTTCCACAACAAGATTTACTATTAGAAAAAAATACATAAATGAACACTGACCGGAAACCGTCGAAAGCGCCGTATAGTCATGATCATGATTTCCGTTACAGCGTCTTCTCTCTTAACCGTACACTTGATGCGTAGGGCTATCTCGGTCACACGGAAAACGAGGTCGCGCGAATCACGCGATAGAGCAGTGTAGCTTCGCAGCCCTCGATTAGGTAGGTAACCTATTGCTGAATTGTGTGGCACGTTTGTTGATTTTTGTTATGTTCATGATGGTCCCTGACCTCCGACTGGCGCTTCTGCTCTCATTTCTGACTTGAGCTTGACGAATTCTCTGGCAACTTCGTCACTGTGCCTTTGTGATAGTATCCTTAGAATAGTCCATCCGGTTTCATCCATTTTGACTCTCGTGCCGAGTGGTAGCCAGCATGCACAGGATCCCTAGAAACAATCAGCCAATTAGTAACTTCATCAGTTCCACAGGGAAGTGCTGTAGAGCCTCTTTCATTTTTGATATACAGGGTTCCACAGGGAAGTGTTTGGGTCAATTTTATTTTTAATATACAGGGTTCCACAGGGGAGTATTTTGGGACCTACATAATTTTTGATATACGGGTTGCCACAGGGGAGTATTTTGGGACCTACATTATTTTTGATATACGGGGTGCCCCAGGGGAGTATTTAGATGCTGTTGTTAAGGTAAGTCACCTGTTCAGCGATATCTGCTAACCGCATCACAGCAACACCGACTAAACGGTCCTCTCTCGCGAAACAGTAGTCCCTCACGCAGACGTGAAGTTCGAATAACTCCAGCTGTTCCGTCGCACTCACCATACTGAAATAGAGGTATGTTTTCTTCTTTATGCTGCTCTAGTTTGGGAAAATTATTCCATTTAAGTTTTGACAAGTTTGGAGACAAGAAACGATTGAAATAATTTAATATAGATCGTCGTTTGTTTCCATTCGACTACGACAACCATTTCATATTAATTCTTAGATGATGCTTCAAAATATTAAGTGTGGGTCTACTTACAAATGGAAAGTCTCATTAAATTTAGGGCTCCAGTTATTGCTTTTGGACTTGGTCGCGAACTTCCTTTTCTTATCGGCTAGGTGTGGCCCGATGAGATTCACTTCAATAAATGGACGGAACATACCGCTTGCTATCACCCACTTCAAGTCGTTCGCTGCCACCACTGAAAGTGAAACACAAAAATGTCAGTAACCCTGTTAAATCACATTTATAAATACATAGCTTAGAGCTTTAAGGTTTTACCTTTGACAGTAATTTTATGTTCACCAGTTCCTGGGTGCGTGAAGAGGTCGACTTGAAGAGACACTTCTCCAACGCTTCCTTCTTCAGCCACTGCAGCATCTAATCACATAATTATTCATGAAGATTAGATTATAGGTAAAGAATATTTAATTACTTTTACGTTGAATTCGGAAAAAAATAAATACACATGAAAATTGCCTACCACTGACCCCCCATTTAAACCAATCATGTCATGATCCTTAAACTTACCTTGATTCTGTTGACTTGTAACAAAGGTCCTGATCAACGTATCAGTGGTTTGCGTGTAAAGACTGAGCGCATATCTTAGTGACTGTAACTCTGGGCTCTTTTCTAGGAAGGTCTTCTTTAGGCCGTTGCCTCCCGCATGGAAATATAGCTTGATAGTGTCCAAAGCCGCATCAAGGACGGCGCATTGTTTCGGTGTTAGGGACTTCTCGGCTGATAAATGCTGGAATTGTGAATGTTATATAAGGTATTTATTGACGTTTCAAGTCACTTTATAAATGATTTGGAAAATAGGGAATCTACTTTGGAAAATATGGCATAATTTCGGATCCTGTGAAATCAAAAAGTACTAATCTAATCTCCAACTATTTTCTACGCTATTAAGTCTGAATTGGTTAAATTTCCATGGTTTCTGTTTGACAAAGTAACAAACATATTTATAATAATAGGTTGGTAACATAAACTTTCATAAAAATTATGATACTTGATGAGGATAGATAACTGAGTTTTTTTATTTATTTTTATTTTTCTTGTCAAAAACTTAGAATCTTTTATATGATCTAATAAATATTATATGATATTTACCTCTTTAGAGATATCCATAACACCAGAGAGCGCATGTTTGACGTCCTGTTTCCCGACAGTACTCTTGAACAGTTGCGTCATGTCTTCTATCTTTGCATTCGCTGCGAGATTCTTTGCATTGTTCGTTAGATTTTTCAACATCATCTGCAAATTATTAATTATTTTTAAGTATTACCTACCGATAAATTACAAGTCTAGAAGGCCATACAAATCGTAGTATCTCATTAGTTAGGATCTAGTTAGGAGTTTCATTTTTTCAAATGTGTCCAAATTAATTTGTTACTTTCATTGTAGTCTATAATCTTGGAATTGGCCTGTTTTTGATACCTACTAGAATATGTTTTCAGTTTTTCCCTATTTATATCAAAAGAAAAGTATTAAGATATTGATGTTACCGTCTTATCAGTCATCGGCGGCAGTACAACAGTCTTTTCAAGAATCTTCATCACAATCTTCCACAATTCCTTTAGCAGTCGTTTCAATACAGTCTTTTCACACGACTCCGCGTACATCGTCAATGAACCATCCTGTAAAAATGATATTATTATTGAAATAATATAAACAAACTTCGTCAAAAACACTTGTTAAGCAATGCATGCATTAAAATTGCTGTTGAAATGCAAAAAAAAAACATTTCAACAGCAATTTCAATCAATCTTCAAATTCAAATTTGACGTTTCTTACAACAATTAAATATATTTTGATAAAACTTTCATTAGGAGAACATCGTATTCATCACATTTTTGGTTTAATGAAGTCTCATCCGGGTATTGCGAATGAGCCTCGGGGAAAAAATAAATTTGTTGAAATTAAATTTTGGACAATTCTAATACAGAAATTACATCCTCAGTCCGAGATGGACGGACCCGTAAACGCTAAACACGAAAATAAGATCCAAATAAATCGTTAAAAATAATTATATTGTCATACCAATATATCCATCAAAGGCCTGAGCACTTCATCGGCCTCGTGGTGGGCGGGCGGCTGTGGTTGCCCTGGGGCTCCTCCTCCGCCTACCTTCTGCAGCAACTCGCCTAGCTCTTTCACACTCGCTGTTATTCTTACTTCAAGGCTGCAAAATTAATGGAAAAATATATCATTACAATCATCAGAAATATCATCTTCGTTAGTGACAAAATTAGTCCTTAGAACTTTTCTCTTTTCGGCAGAATAGAAGCTTAACAATACGATAAGTCGATATAAAAGTAATTTTGTATTGTGTAGTATTTGTTTTGTTTCCTTTATAAATAAATGCTTTGAAGAAACAAAAAGTCATACTTAAAACCTAAATAATAGATGGCGTAACGCGTATCTTTTATCAACTACTCTGTACCGGAGTTTAAATAACATGCAGTTAAAAGCTTTATCACACGTTAGTCTATGGATGAGGAAGGTCTACCACAAGATAACAAAAACAATAGCTTTTGCAAACCACCAAGCAACTAAAAGTTATGTTATTTTGGACATCTGTTGAGGAACTCAAAATATGGACTAGGTCCTGCTGGGAAAAGTTGCGAGGAAAACAAAAATTGGTCGTAGGAAGAAACCGTAGACAGGAATATTATTCAGACCCGCGAGAAAGACGGAGAGAGAAAGATTTATAATGTTGAACTGACTGCCAAGCTAGATATACTAGTTGGATAGGCACCCTAAGAAGAAGAAAACACCTAAATCCAAGTTAATTTACCTCTTGGCAAACATAGAAGCCAATTCGTCCAGTGTGTTGTTAAGGCTCTGCTGCAAATCGTTCAAGATGTCTGCGGCATCGCGTTCCAACTTGCTTCCACCCATCGCTTCGAACATTTTTTCTAGCTGTACTCGCAGTTGTTGGATGTTATTCATTAAGATGCAAGCCTGGAAAATAATTTACGGTTTTTCTTGAATATATTCCTAGAAGATATATCAAGCATATCTTACTTTTGGTTGATTAAGTGCAGTATATTCTATTGGGTGCTGATATTTTTCTATGGCGGATCATCTCAAAATTAAGATTTAATATAAATAACGATATTTTAAAACAAAAATAATTTGATGCAAAAAAAATCTTAGTAAAATAAAAAGAACAAAACTACTTACGACCCGTTCTTCCTTCAAATGCTCAGGAAACTCTTTCTTCACAATATCTGCATATGCCACCAGCACTTTGACAATGGTCTTGGCGAACCTTTTCATATATCGTTTCCATATTTCAGGGTCAGGACACTCGAGTTTTGAGACCACGTCGAAGCACTGGGTCAGTTGAGTGAAGACATCTACTACTGAGTTACTGAAGAGTGCGTGTTCACTTGATTTTTGGAACTGTGGAAAGAAAGATACATATTTCAATATTTTCTTAATGGAAGGCTTCGGCGGCGGCTTGTTACCACCCACCGGCCTAAGTCGTAGCGCCAAGTGGACTCGTCCGTGTTCCGATACGTAGACCGGTGCAGCCACTAAGGAAAACCGAATCTTGTTCCACTGCCATCTTCCTATCTTCTAGATACGCGTGGTATATCTGAGACCATTTCATCACTTACCATAAGGTACGTGAGATAGTGGTCAAACGCTTCATAAAATATTGATTATAAAAGAATAAAGGTAGGTACAGTGTGTTTCGAAAATGGTAATTTAAGCTGAAAGGGGGTTGTTCTAGAGGTCTAGGTGATCAACTTTTGTTCTATGACTTTTGCAAATTCGAACATTTTTTTGAAATTTTTGAGGTTATGTTACTGAAAAAACAGCTGTTTATGGAATATTCTTTTAGACACGTCAAAGTGCCGTTTTAATAATGGGTAGAAATAACTTTATACTTACTCCATCTCTTTTATCTCTATTGAACGCCCCGTTGAGGTACTCCAAGGAAACATCATCGTTTTCGTTCAGCCACTGCATAACAAACGGCTCGAACCAGGCTGGGTATTCCGGGACAGCGCCGCAGTATGGTGGAACATCTTTCACGTAGTTCGTGTGAAGCCATTTCACCTGGATTATAGAAAAAAATATATCAATTTATATGCTACTTTCTACTAAAATATTATAAACGTGAAAGTAGGTGTATGCGATGAAACTTGGAACATAGACCGTTGGAGACTTTGAATGACACATGAGCACTTTTTGTCCTGTTATTCCCGCGGGAACGAAACTAACGCGGGTGAAATGGCCCTGCTAGTATTATTATAAATGTGATATATTATAATATTCCCCGAACTGTGGGTCATGTACATGAAACATAATGATAATATTTTTGCTGATTCTGTTTCATCAACTTACGCTACGCTTAATCAAAAAAAATAAATTAATAATACCTAATAAAAAATTAACAAAAATAAATAAAAAGGACCATGGCCATAGTAAAAAAATGACAATATATTAAGTATTATAAGATAGATTATGTAGGTACCTAGAATAATTCTAACGCAATCGCATTGGACAGGCAGGATAACTATGAACAATTTAATTAAAATACTGGCCAAGACCACGAATATGTCTCAATTTACATCTTTAATTGGAAGGTATTGGGTTGGTTTGTTGGATTTATTAGTTCTGGTTGTTCTTTATTATAAAGAGGAACAGTCTTTAGTTTTTAATTAAAATATCCTGGAGCATACGTCAAAAGAAATGAAGAGTTTACTCTAAAATATTACCTTGAAATGCAGGTTCATGTAAGCAGAAGACTTGCAAAGACGATGCTGTTCATGTTCTTCTAAAGCGTATTTCATATCGACGGCGAATAAAGACCACATTGTTGCTGCTGATAACTGTAACAAAAATAACCAACCTTTGAATAAAAATGATGAAAACAATTCTTGTTATTACTAAGAATCCATATGTGACTAGAATACCATATTCTCATAATGAAAATGTGGCTCAGGATCTGCCAAAGTATGATTCTGGCCAATATGATCTTTCTGATCATCATCCGAGCGATGTTCCCGATTGCATCCCTCTCGGGAGCCCGGGGTCCGCTTTCCTACTGCTACGTCTCCACCTTTGCTCAATCTTCGACATCCTGTGTAGTGAGGCCAACTCTCTGATTTTCCTTACCTGCCCAATATTCAATTCCTGAGGAAACTGGTTAAGAACAGGCGCGTAACTGTTCCTGTCCTCTTCTATCACAGATACGATTAGAGCAATCAGTTTGTGCCAGAAGTCCACCGAGTCAAGCTGTGGTCCGTGATCAGACGGATCCCTTTTAGCTTCGTTGGGATCCACCTGAAAGAAAGTGGCAAAGTTTTAAAACCTCACATAATTTAGAACTCAAAACCACTGGCCATTAGGCGATAAAGCCGCCCTTTGTTACACCTAAATTTATGATGTTTGTTGTTGTAATGTTTGTGGTGTGTACAATTAAGAGTTAATTAATTATTAGAATTCTATTCTAGTTTTGAAGTCTGTTCCAATGTCGCTTGCGAGCACATCATTATTAGACCATGGGGTAAACCACCAATAAGGCCTGTAACTGCAAAAGAGCAGATGCATATAAAAGAATATACACGCGGGAAGGACATATATGTTGAGAGTTCAATATCGTCAAGTCAATGGAAAATCTAGGAATGAAGCATGATTGTATTAAGAATGTAATAATTGAAAAAATGCATATTTAGTACATTTCTCTTTTAAAGTACATACCTAGTAAGTAATGTAAAAGTATCTTACCTGAAACTCTCTATTGTAAAGTTCGTAACAATTTTCAAATAGAAACTGATATGTAGACCTAAGGCATGCTTTCACGCAATCTTTGACCACAGTGCTGGCTCGGGGCGGACTGCTTAGCTCTTGAACCTTTAAGAAAAACAGTTATTATTGAATGTGGGTAAAATGTAAAACTTACTTAGCAAAAAATGAATGGTTTATTCGAATACTATTTATTTTTAACAAGATGACTATATTTTTCTTAGTTATAAAAACATCTTCTGATTTTTGACTACACACCGATTGATGTTCTTCTAGCTGATTATGTATGAACTCTGTTACTAATAAAATCTCAATGTAAATTAATGAAATTATTGTTTCACGTTATTTTTGAGATTATGGATATACAATTTGCCAATTGCTATTAGCAATGGTAATTCCATAATTTCAATCGAAATTTGTTGGCAAGAGAGTTACATAATCCACCTAGCAGTTAAAAAGCTTTGGCAGATGTCTTACGAGTCCGTCGAAGGATTTAAATTTTCCTAGGATATATTATTACATGTAAAATCAACACAACATTACCTTCATTCTGAAGAACGTAATACTGGTTAGAAGATCGACGGTAGACTTCAGATCCATGAGTTTTTCAGCACTTGAGGCGGGGAAATTGTTTCGGTACATTGACAGATCTATCCTGAGCGAGTTGTGGAGTTGGTCCAGGAGCTTCACGAATTTCTCTTTCTGTTGGAAAATATAGTTTGGATGTAGAACTTTAATCTCAGGATTTATGTGTTACTTAGATTTCATTCAAATACCTATTACCTCCTTACTTATAAACAATGATTAAAAGCTACATTTCGTCTCTGTCGATCAAACGTTTTAAAGTTTGATAGACAAAGACAAACATTACATAACTTAGTCATCTGTCATCTTAAATAAGTAAAGTGGTTAGATTTTAAGACATTTTGTAAGTATTTAATTTTTGGAGGTTATAGGATATAGGATGTTCGCCTAGAAGAGTATAGAAAGACAAGAGCATCCCTTTCTTTTTCCTTAGTTTCTTATAAGCTTAGGGCCTTATCATACTAGCGGGTTGCGAGCGGATTCCGGACTGAGCGGTCGCGCAGCGGATTCGCCGCGGATGCGCGGTGAAGACGTCGCGTCGCGCGTGTTCGGAAACGATCGTGTTTTGGTGATAAAAAGCGGTTTCTGAGTAGGTAAGCGTGCTTTATTATAGACTACACCGTCATTCACTAACTGGCAAAATATTGGCCTAACACTCACAAAAAAAAATCTAATTATGCAATTTAAATTCTAATAATAGATGAAGTACTATCAACATACCAGTCCAAATAGCAATTTTAGTCGCATATTAATTTGTTATATGACTTTTATGTTTCACTATCAAATCAAGACTAGGTATACGTATAAAATATATAACTAAATTATTATTACTGTTAAATATTATGTCTTATAGCGTCGCCCTGTGGTTCTACTCGAAAATATCACCATTCCGCAATAATATCGCGATAAAAAATAGACCATGTTGCTACCAAATATTGATTTAAGTACCTATCCTCATACTTAATATTAAGTTTCATCAACATGGATTTAATAGAAACCAAAAATTTGCACCGGACAGGGCTTAAACCTGCAATCTTGACATTCCGTGTCATGCGCTAGTTAATTGCGCCACAGGTGCCCGTTCTGTCGTGACGAAAATATAAACTGCATCTCTACCTCGCTTCCACGACTGAGGCACGTATAGTATGAGGCACTTTTGGAAAGCATTTCTTTAAATACTCAGTTATTCAAGTGTAGAAAACACTTAAATAACTAAATCATGGACTAAATAGTAATAAATCCTATTAATTACAAGCAAACAAAACTCGTTTCTCTTTGTAAATATTAGTGTAGAAAACGATACGGATATTGATAACTATATTTTGGTCACACAAACCGCAATTTTGATAGCATTCTAAAATTAGACGAACAAAAATCTGTTGCGTGGGTGTGATACCATAATTACATACATATTATCAAGTGTAACCTGATTAGGTCAGTTGGTGACCCTATATAATAAACAAGTAGGTATACAGGTAAATAAATGCGGGTATATCTATACATACATATTTATAAAAGAAAGTAGTGTTAGTTACACCATTTATAACTCAAGAACGGCTGAACCGACTTGGCTGAAAATTGGTGGGGAGGTAGCTTAGAACCGGAAGAAGGACATTAGATACTTTTGATCCAGTAAATCCTACGGGATCGGGACTTTTTACGCAGGTAAAACTGCGGGACGCAGCTAGTTATAGATATTTCTTATGCTGGGGCTTCATTAGCGGGCAAAGATTCGTGTCGCAACAATAATATCGTCTTCGGGCATACGCGAATGTCTTATCTACATAAGGCAGGCGTTCGATTCGTAGCACGTTGACGCGATGTATCGTTGTTCAGTTTATTGTGCGGCCGAGACTGAATTGACGCAGGTGTAGCCCTCAGGCGAAACATCGTCGTCGCCCGAACACTTCATGTTGCAACGATCTACCCGGCTACATGCATCGCGTAAACACGAATATTCGCCGTAGCCCGCTAATGAAGCCCCAGCGTTATAATTTTTAATATTTGAAAATAAAAGGGAACATAAAGATGTATATTTCTTTAAAGCGCAACGTTCATTAAAGAGTCATAGAGGATACGCGGCGAAATTACCTATGTGACTATTGTATTTTCTGTGGTTATGCGCCACAGAAAACATAACAAACATAACTTTTCAGTGAGCGTGACGCTTTACATACTCAAAAAAATATAAAATATTGTAAGAATCTTAGTTACAGTTTACCGGGTCATAATTTCTCTCCTCGAGATCAAGACCAAGGTAGGGAAATAATAATACGCGATTAAGACCCGGTTAGAATGTATGTAGAATAAGAATGTACCTAACTATGTAATAAAACGTGTGAGAACAAAAGTATGTTCAAGAATCTTACCCCAAAGTTAGAAGCAGCAAATCGATCCGAGGCGGAGACGGCAGACGAAGCAGTAGTATGCGCATAGTATGCATTTATATTAGCGAGTAGAGTTGACATCACAGCAGGCACTCCCGCGCATAGGTACTTCGTCGATAGGCAGTGGAAATGGCTGGAATCGATAGAATAAATATTTTGATCCCGATTTATTGTTTCTAAACTTTCTTATCTTTCATTCCTGCGAAGCTATTCTCTCAGAAAAAACGTGTAGACGCCGCCGGCTGGCTTCTACAAGGTTCGCAAATTATTTTCTATGATAGACGCGCTAAGACGTCACGTGACGTGCCGTGTACTCCAAAGAAGCATAACAACATAAACAAAGTTTCGCATAATTACCTAACTGTATAATAAGTGGGATGTAGGTATTATTAACAAAGAGTAGGTTCACCCTACTATCACCCACGAGTCCGCACGACACAATAAAATACCCACTATCTTAAGGAAAGAAAGAAGAAGAAAATACGTTTATTATGACAAGCACACAGTTACAAAATAGATAGGTAGGTAAACAAAAATAAAGAAACAATTTCACATGTTCTTTACTCTTTTGTTCGGCTCTCTTTGCTCTTTTAAATTAGTATTTTTTTGTTTTAATGTGGCGCTGAGTAGGCAGTATAGATAACTCCTAAACTCAAATAAAATAACCATCTTAGTATAGAAAAGTCGTACAAACCGTAACTTCTACTCCTAAAACAAACTCTAAGCTTAGATAACTTAAGACTCATAACGTCATAACTTAATAGATTACTCAGGGCACAGCTTCACAGAAATGTAGATCAAAACCGAATTTTGTACTTAACCTTGGAGGGAGACGCTACTTACGATAACCTAAAGACTATTTTGTAAGCGTAAAGGTGGCTTCTCATTTGGTCAAATTCGCGAATGAACCAATATTATTTTCTAATATTTAATTCTTGTAACCTATACCTACCTACATCATTTGTTAACAGTAAAAAGTTTACAATAAAAAAAGATAAAACTGAAACTAATTTACCTATTTCTGATGACATGATACACACGTACTTAATACAATTAGTAATAGGGTCCCGTTTTTACCCGGTACCCAAAGGTTAGCCCGTGTTATTGTCACTTGGTCCCATTATAGGGCAAGGCCCTTAGAAAATTAAGAGATTATTTAACGCACTTTAGTTTCTAATTTATGGCCTTGTGCTAGCAATATAGGGCAATTTGGCATATCTCACGTGGAATTTACAGATATACAAAGTCACGTACGTCGTCGTAGTAAGTCAAGTCCATTATTAAATTCAAGGAAAGTAAACCGTTACGGAAAAGTCCAATATAGGTAATGTCAAAACAACAAAAGTCAGTTGTTTATTGAATGTTAATAATTCCATTGATATTTGGTTACAAAAACATGGGTACGGGTCGATAAAATGTCGATCGGTGTGGGAATCTTGCATCTAGGTTGTAGCGACAAAAAATGTAGGTCGACGGATATGAAAAGAAATACGAAAATTATCAACACTTGAATTGAAATTATTTTCTATCCAATTATTGTACGTAATATTCTTAAATCCAGCCCTCACTACATTAGGTGCAAAACAGTATCTGCCTATTGGAGAACTTGCCCAAAGGCGAATTACACGTTTAGAGAATTTGCCCTTAACCCCAAAAAAGCTTTAAGATAACTTTAGAATCATACTACAAAGCTGATATTCATTTGCACAATCACTGTACTAAACAGTATCTGCCTATCGAAGAGCTTGTCCAAACGCGAATCAGACGTTTAGAGGAGTTACCCTTAACCCCACAAAAGCTTAAAGATAACTTTAGAATCATCCGACTCACGTCATGGCCTGATAAATCGCCTCAATGCCGTATCTCATAGCGAATTCGTCGACGATCTCCTCGGGGTTTTCGTTAAAGTAAATTTTCCATGCGTCGTCGCCTCTTGCCGCCGGCAATGTCACAGCTCCGCCGTTTTCTTCGCATAAGTAGTGGAATAAGTTTTCGTGAAGGCATGTGTACTGCGGACAAAGGGTATTGATTAAAATACAGATATATTTAGGCTTTAATATAAAGGTAATCTAGGCGATTTAGGTATACAGAGTAAGAAACTTTTAATTCATGATATTTGTATACATTAGATGGTACCACGATGGTACATATTATCCTATTACCACCTCCTTCTCAGCGTAGTCGTCGATGTTTAGAGGAATGACTTGAAGACAGTGAAGAAAATCATCGTGAGAAACATTGCTTACAGTGCAACCGACTTATCTGTTATGTAATCTGAAGTCGGGCAGTTTTACTGGGTAGATCCAGATTGTAGTTGATCTCGACTACAAAATACATAACATTAATATTTACATTTTCCCGGGTCTGCAGACAGCAAACAAAACAGGCAAAATTTTGCCTGTTTTTTGGGTCGGTTTTAAATTTAGTTACATTTGCCCGGGTCTTATTTATTTATTTTCTTACCTCGACGTTACAACCATGTTACAATGGTTTTGGTCGCGACCCCGACAGACCCGGGAAAATGTAACTATGTTAACAAATCGTGTGATTTAAAAACAGTATCGGTTTTTAATGTCCTGTATTTTAACGACTTCTATTTAGGTTCTCAATTCGATTGTGGATTTTATTTTAATTTTAGATAGGTAATTAAGACAAGCTATGGCTAATTATTTGGTATTAGCAGCAGCCTGCGGCTTCACCCGCGAAAGTGCTGATTCCGTTGGAATATCGGGATAAAATCAGAATCAGAATCGTTTTTTAGGGTTCCGTACCTAAAGGTAAAAACGGGACCCTATTACTGAGACTTCGCTGTCTGTCTGTCTGTCTGTCTGTCTGTCTGTCTGTTTGTATTAAATATGGTACATGCAAGTGGTGTTACAAAAATAGGATACAGTTAATCTAACCTAATCTAGCCTATGTATTATTCTGCGTCCCCAGCTTTCGACGTAAAAGTTTATTCTAAATCGCTGAAGGAGCCACATATACACACACACTTTTAATTTTGTAATATTAGTAGGATAGTGGAATTATAATACATTTGCAAAATACCCAAAAAAATTACATTTTAAAATTAATAATCCAATAATGAGTCCCTAGGTATGGTACCCAAAAGGCTGGCTGCTGCATTGCCCCTTTGGATAGCAATACATATTCGTTTTCCAAAGTAGCCGCCAGCCCTTTGGTCACCAGAAGCTTATACCTACTAATAATTTTCAACCATTTTTATAAAAATCTAAAGCCTCGGTTCCCCACGGCCCCAACGTCTCGATTCAAAACGGCAGAAATATGTATCCATCGCCAATGGAAGCATATTTCCGCCGTTTTGCAATCTCTGACGCCGCGCCGCCAAAATTAAATGAAATAAATAAACCCTGTGAACATCACACAGCGCCATTTAGCTAGCTATTAGGCTTGTATTATGGTGAAACGTATATACCTCATAACGAATAAACGTTATAACGAATACTTATTTTTATTTAATAAAAACATACATTATTATACACACAGATATACTTTAACCAGAAACAAACGATTAGCTATAATACTGAGTTTATATTCGAAACCATTTCCCCAAAACATTTCGGTTTAGCTGCACCAACAATAGTTACGGAAAGCCGTCGAAAATAATATTTTAAAACAACTGACCTATATTAATTAACTTATTCAAATGAAAGCCCGAAAATTTAAATGTTTCGTATGAAAAATCTATACATTTCCGTATCCCAAATCAAACTAAATCCACATGGGAAATCGCAGAGCCAACTGAAAGTAAATTGAAAATGTTTGTATTGGTACCGATCACTTATATCTAACCCGCCCGCGTACTGACAGTGACAAATATATGAGTAGATAGATAGATAGATAGAACGCTTTATTCTTCTCACCAAAAATAAATTACAATAAAATAAAGTACGAAAAAATCTTAATCCTGAGTGGCACAATAGGCGGCCTTACCACTGAGGGTGGTCTCTTCCAGGCAAATTCGGTATTCGTTATTTTAAAAATAATAAAATCATAGAACAAAAATAATAATAAGAGTAGGTAAGTAATATATAAATTAATTCCGTCAACATCACACAGCGCCATCTAGCCCCATGGTAAGCGAATACGCTTGTATTACGGTGGCTAGACAACGAATAGAATAAAAAAAATCGTTTTCTATTGTATAAACATCTTCTATCTTCTATTATTAAAAAGCTGAAGAGTTTGTTTGTTAGAACGCGCTAATCATAAGAACCACTGGTCCGATTTAAAAAAAATCTTTCAGTGTTGGATAGTCCACTTATTGAGGAAGGCTATAGGCTACTTTTAATTCCAATATTCCCACGGGATCGGGACTTACGCGGGTGAAACCGCGGGACGCAGCTAGTCTACAAATATATCTATTATACTATTATAAAGCGGAAGAGTTTGTTTGTTAGAACGCGCTAATCATAGGAACCACTGGTCCGATTTGAAAAATTCTTTCAGTGTTGGATAGTCCATTTATTAAGAAAGGTTATATGCTACTTTTGATCCCGATATTCCTACAGGATCGAGACTTACGCGGGTGAAACCGCGGGACGTAGATAGTACTTAATATAGACGGTACACAACTTTCTTCTGATGTCATATCTACTGTTAAGTTAAGGTGAAGCACATAAATAAAGAAGGTAGGAACCTTCTTACTGAAATGCGGAAATATATCTAAATGATAATATAATTAATAACAGTGCCCGTGACTACGTCCGCCTATTTTTTTTAATTTAATATAGCCTATAAATAGCATCCAGCAATATAAAAACTTGGTTTTGACCTTAGATGAAACAAAATTAGTAGATACGGTATATTCTAACATTGCGTATTCGAAAAATGAGCTAGATGCATTTTCATAAAATTATTGTATTTTAAAACCTTTGTCTTTAATAATGATTCAGATATTTGTAAATAAGCAAAAAGGTATTCTTATGGATGTCAAAAAAATAATTACAGTGTGACAGCACGTGCTCACGCGGCAACGGTTCGACTTACGACTGAGGCTAGTGCGTCAGCTAGACGCAGTTTTAACGTCTCATTTTCCGAGACTACGTACCGTATCTTTAGTTTTTTGTTTTAATCTAAGGTTTTGACTACCAAAAAGTAATATTGTCTTCTATACTCGTCCAAGTAGCAAGATGGCTGACGCAATACTGTGACACATAATCAAACGCTCTTACCGCACCTCTATTACCTTACACCTCCAACGCTATCTCTTATAATTTCGATAATATAGTGACTGTCACTTTCGTCCTGCGGCACAATCGTACCCAGTCTACCCTACTTGACATAGGTAGATTAATTTTGAAAATTATTAACTGAGTTTCCCACTGATCTGCCTGTGCTTAATATAAGTTTCAGAGGCCACACAAAAATGTCCCGAGTACAAAAATAATTGGACACTGTGACCTTAATTGCAAATGGTTCGCAAAAAAGCAAATACCTACTGAATCTGGTCGTAAATCCATGCTGAGGGATTTACCAAATTAATTTTTATAAACAAATATTTCGTATAAGTCCTCGGGTTACATTTTAAATAGAAAATGTTACGTAAATATTCAGGGAATTTTCTTTCTATTACCTGAGGTTAACGTTTATATTAATAAAGATTTATTTATAAATCGTAAGATCAGTGTATTAATAAAAAACCGGCCAAGTGCGAGTCGGACTCGGGCACGAAGGGTTCCGTACCATTATCTATACAACTGATTTTGTTTTGAAAGGTAAATTGTGGTTTACGACTTATGACGTTGAGGTTCAGTTCTATGTATAGGGAACCCCAAAAATTTACTCATTTTTTTTATTTTGTGTGAAAATCTTAATGCGGTTCACCGAATATATCTACTTACCAAGTTTCAACAGTATAACTCTTATAGTTTCGGAAAAAAGTGGCTGTGACATACGGACGGACGGACAGACGGACAGACGGACAGACGGACAGACGGACAGACGGACAGACGGACAGACGGACAGACGGACAGACGGACAGACAGACAGACAGACAGACAGACATGACGAATCTATAAGGGTTCCGTTTTTTGCCATTTGGTTACGGAATAGGGTTCCGTAACCAAATGGAAGCTTTTTGACACGTACGTGACTCTCCAAACAAAAAGAAAAATAATTTATCGCCCATAGGCAATAAGGCCGCCCATTGTACCACTATAGTTTTAAGTTATTCTTTGTATAATTAGTATTAAGTATGTGTTTTGGTGCAATAAAGTGTTTATCTATCTATCTATCTATTTATCACGTAAATCCCGCAGGATCGGGACTTACACGGGTGAAACCGCGCTAGTTTATGATATACCAAACTGTATTGTCACTATCACTGTACCAAATTCTGTCTGTCTGTATGTCTGTTTTCTGATCACCATTTATTTCTGTTAATAACTTTGGTAGTTATTAATTAGTGACGATGTGTTCAAAAATGGATCAAACATATTTGCGGTGTCGAAAATGGTTAATTTAAACGATCACTATTACTTAATTTCTATAATTACTCTTGTAATTAACTAAAATAATTAGTATTAAGTATTTTTATTAGCTGTGTAGCCCCGGCATAGAAAAGGGTTATCCCATCTCATCCCGTGGGTGTCGTAAAAGGCGACTAAGGGATCTGAGGGAGATTAGTAAACCTCAAGTTCCCCCCGCGCGGTGGCGGATAAACTGCTTGATCCCTAAGAGGGTTGGTGTCAGGCAGGCGGCCGGCCATAAAAACATTGCCAAATCTAATTGCAGAAGGTATGGTCAATGATGACTTACCGACTGCGCCGACCCCAAATAAAAACAATTTGGGGTTTAGCGGACCCTGGGCCTCTGAGAGGGATGCAACCGGGAACATCGCTTGGATGAAAAGTGTAGTTCGTCACTTAGTATTAAGTGACGATCTACACTGGCGATCACACGGATCTATTGGCAAAAATATATCAAAGATTTGAGTTCTGTATTCGCCCTTAAATAGAAAAAGCAAAAAAATAATCTACGGTTGTTTGAATATTTGTAATCCAAATGATCAAAGCTTTTTAATCAAGAGACAATACAAATAAATATGAACGAATCGTGAATTGATTTTGTCCTCGTTGTTTTTATACCTACACTAGCAACGTTCTACAGTTTCACCCGCGTAATTTCCGATTCCGTTGAATTTGGAAAAACCCTTTCTTAGTGGATACCTATGCATTACAAAGAACACACCACATTCGAGTTTCTAGGACAAGTGGGAACATCCTGCTTAGTTCAATCAGACTTTTAATTTTATATGTAAAGACTACGTAACAGATATTTTATCCGTGTATCTATTTCATTACGAATTAATACAGTTCAGATAACTCAAGTATACCTATTACCTACTTTCTGAGACTAAATTTCCTTTTACCGGATATAAATAAATCTATATCTATAAAATGATTTCTCCTGACTGACTGATGGATCAGCGCACATAGTCTAAACCGCTGATAGTACTTACGCAGCGTCCTACGTGGACAATTGGATGCGAACGCGATTGCGAAGCGATCCGATCCGGTGCGGTGCGGAAACAACAAACAGTCGATAGCTATTGAAGTGTCCTACGTGACCAAATGCACGTAAAGTGCGATGCGGCGCGATTCTCGACTGTTCCTTCTTTCCGCACCGCACCGGATCGGATCGCTTCGCAATCGCGTTCGCATCCAATCGTCCACGTAGGACGCTGCGTTAGAGGACTGACATTGAACAGTGTACCTATTATATGTTTTAGACGTCCGATAAGAAAGGGTTTTTTGAAATTCTAACGTGATCATGACTTACGCGGGTGAAACTGCGTAAAGAACACACCCTAGAGAGCGTATTCTTACCCAGACATCTTAGCAATCGAGCAATCGCTTCAGAAGTTCCCGAGTTTTCAAACTAACACAACTTTTTTTCCTTCTATGTATAGGTAATTATAGATGACTAGCTGCGCCCCGCGTTTTCACCCGCGTAAGTCCCGATCCCGCGGGAATTACGGGATAAAAAGTAGCCTATGTGTTATTCTGGGTCCAGCTATCTATATTCCAAGTTTCATCGCAATCGGTTCAGTAGTTTTTGCGTGAAAGAGTAACAAACATCCATACAAACTTTCACATTTATAATATTAGTAGGATTATCACATTAATAAAAATGCTTATCTTTTACCGCGAGAGTTTCAAAATTACAAAAAAAAAACAAAGCAAAGCATCCACGACTTATACATCGTGTTTATATAAGGGTAGAAGTTTACTTAAATTTTTATTAAATCCCAGTCACAAACACAACACATATCCTTGAAATTTCATCTGATACTGAAGGCAAGTTTTTCTACAACGTTAGGTACACGCTCCCAAAAGAGATGTTACCCCAAACATTGAGGATCATCCTTATCTCTCCGGATAACGGCCACTAGATCCCCTTATTAAGGTAGGTATTTGAAATATCTACTTCAACGACAAAAACCTGTTTTTTTGACTGAGTCAAGTGAACCATCTCGTTTTTCAGCGTGTTAAAGTGTTTGTTGGTGGAACGGATTCCTTTCTTTGAAGTTAGTGAAAATAATTTTATGTAAATAAAACATTTATTCGTTTTTAGTTAGAACGCGTTTTCTCTAGTAAAACTAGTTTTAAGTTTAACGAAGCACCTTTGTTAAAACTGGTTTTAACTAGGGAAAACGCATTTGTCCAAATATGCTAATATCACTTTAGAAATAATAATAAATATTTTTCTCTGTTTCTATTTTTCTCTATTTAGCATTATGTTTATTTCATATAAAGTTCGATTTTTACACACCATGTTTTTTTTTAATTTAAAGTATAAGGCGCTTTAGCAACCGCTGCCGCGGCACGCTTGCTACGCTCAAATGTGACAAAAGCTACAGCCACGTATAGGGTCGTTTGTGAATATCTTTTTATTGAGTAAGCACCTAAAATATACGTTTCAAGGGTCATTTCCAAAATTCATGGAACCTAAGTTAATATCTATGTACATTCGTTTATTATCATCCCCTTCGGTATAAAACATTATATCTCTATTTTTGTATTTTTTCAGCTGCTTTTACTCAAGAGCCTCCATTTTCCCTTCCGCTGTGAGCCGGCAAAATCTTTATAAAAACAATTACTAAACAAAAAAGTTTCTAAGAAAATACAGTACTAAGCTTTTATAAATCCGTCAAGTTTTCAATGTCCGTATTTTTGTATTGAGGGTTTTCCTAATTCTTCTTTTGTTTTAGAGAGAAGTTTTCCTCGTCTACAATTTTTCGACTTCGAAACTGAAATAAATCATTGTTCATAATTAATACCGTTTGCGTGAAAAGTGACAATCTTTTGAACCACTTTCAGTGCGGTCAGGCCACTTTTACCACTTTCCGTGACTTCACTTTGCTACTTTGTTTTGCTTTGTGCCAGCTTCGTAAGCACCATCACCATCCAAGCGATGGTTCCGGTTGCATCACTCTCGGAAGCCCAGTATCTTGTATTATCCCAACGCGCATGCTTAGCAGCACGTTGGCGTACTAGTATAGAACTAACCAATTTGGGAACTTGGGAACGTAAAAAACGGCGGGTTGGCTGCTAATTTTTAATGCATTCAAGTCAAATTACAGAAAGATTGATATGGGGACATCCTTGAAATGTTGAGTAATGAAATATTGCGTTCACAATTCTAAACATATTATTCAAACAACATGAGAGTATCTAGTTTGCGGCTAGATTGCGCTTTGTGCAACGTCGTGCAATATTTATTTATTCTCAAATCTTATCCATCCTTTCATTCCTATTTCTTATTCTATTATGTTATCTTTATTAATCCTCTAACTAATCTATATTTGCTTCTTCTGCTAGGTTCCAGTCTCACCAGGAGCATTGAATTTTGGAAGAAACATGTTGTTTTTAATAAAAATTACATTTGGTTTTAAGACCGTTCTCTTTTGTTTCTGTTTCGATCGTTTTCTTGTTTTCGTTTGGTAGGTATCATTTATATCAAGATCTATACTTCGTTTTTTTAATTTCAGACTATGATCTGACGTTTTAGTTCTTTGTATTTCACAAGTTTTCTTCAGGAAGATGTGTCAAATCAAAGTCTACAATTAAAAAACGAAGTAAAGCTCTATCATTTAAATCGAAATAAGTAGCCTACGATTAATCGTTTTTAAATTGGGCAAAGTCTGACATTTAGCCCGAGTTTATCACAACCCGTAAAAACATTAAAGTACAATTTGATACAACAAAGTTATTTTTTTCAATTTATTTTGACTTTATGTATGAAATAGGTCCCTAATTCAACCTAACATAGTACGATATTATTGCCTAAGGTTTCTGGCTTTCTAACTTCACTGACCCGTTAAGGGTGGATTTAATTAAAGGTCTCCTACAATAAATCAAGCAAAGATAAATTAGTTCAAATGGGTCCCACGTACCTTCCTACGGGAAATTTATGTAAGCAGGACAACTGTAGAAGACTTAATTTTTCGGCCGAAAAATAATAAAAGCTGAAAAGTGTATTATGATTAGGACCTGTAATTTAATTTTATTGGACTTTTGGAATTAAGTAAGTGAATACGGAGAGTTAAGAAGGTTGAAACAGTTATATTTAATGGTGGGTTTCTTTTGTGTATAAAAAAGTAGAATTTAATTTAGGATTTTAAAGGAGGCTTTGGATGAGGTCGTCACCACACCAAACAAGTGCGAAAAGAGTTGTAAAACTTTACGGAAGTTAAAAAGGTGTTTTTGTAACGTTTCGTGTCATTTGAAATAGTTTTACGTACAACATAAACGTAGGAAATACAACAAACTCAAATTTACAAAAAGTAAATAATGAAAAAAACATAGTATCACCTACCTATATTATAAGATTTTATTAAAAGTATAGGTTCATTCTGTGGAAAATACTGTACTCTAGAAAATAATACGAATAGTTTTTTAAAACAACGAACGGAACTAGTTCTGCTTCATTCACTTGTGATCAATAGGTTACGACTTTACGAGTGAACTGGTATTTTCTAGTTGAGCAAAAATCCGAAAAATATTCTATTACCTACATCGATACTAAAAGGTTTTCCGGATTGTTGTGGGTACTAGAATATTTTCCGGATTTTTGCCGGGTTTTCCGGATTGTCCGGAATTCTGGATTTAAGACGTAAGGGTTGGAAAGCGGACCTCGGGCTCCAGAGAGGGATGCAACGCAACCGGGGACATCGCTTGAATGATGATGATTCGAATCTGGTACTACAACGACCCGAGGACAGCATCAAAATAATTTTCACTAGAATCAATTTACCACCATTCTGTTCATAAGAAGAAAAAAACCGATTTCAAGTGACAAAAAGTCGTGATTGCAACTTCTTAAACAAAGAAAACCATTCCAAAAGCAACGATATGGATACGTTCTTTGAATATCATGCAAACACAACACATTCATAGCGTCACAAATTCCAATATTCTAAGATATTATCTTTGATTCGAAATTCACTTTACAGTCCCGCGACTTCAATATACTAGAATGCAGAGCAAAATCCAGTAGCAATAAATAAAATGCAGCTAGTTTGCAACACAGTGTCTTGCAACTCCACGATATCAATACGTAGTCAGAAGACCGACTTAGTTGCTTGTCTACAGAGATTTATATTGCAATATGTAGAAGACACAGCAAGCCTTCGTTATATTTGCAGTTCGAACGCAGTATTTTATTCAATTTTACGGTTTTAAAGCAATGAAGGAATTGATTGAAATTTTAGTTTAGTAGGTGGTGTCATTTTCAAAACAGTATTAAAAAGAAAAGATTGATCTTTAATAGTTGGTTCTGCTCATACATACGAGATTAAAAGTATTTAATGTGGTGATATCAAACATCAAAAGGATACAGTTAATAATTCACATAGTGTCGTTGGGTGGTCGTAATCATAGTTAACCTTTCGCTTTACCATACCGGTGTGCCAACCGCTATACTACTAAGACCACATAGCATAGCATCCGGTGATAACAAATATTTCCAACCGAATGCGAGAGTGTAAATGTAAACTATATTTTTGTTCTGTTTTCGCGATGTTGAATTGAAATAAAACTCAATTTTCGGTTTAAATCGCGTGGTGTTTATTACTTTTAGTTTCAATGCTTAATGTTTCGAGACCTTTACAGGTATCTTCTTCAGGATTGACTGAAGAATCCAAGATCTGAATTTGTGATCTGGATCTGAGTAAATCCTGGAGAAGACCTGTAAAAGTCTCGAAACGTTGAAACAATGCTAAAAGTAATAAACACCACGCGATTAAAACCGAAAAATAAGCTTAATTTTTAAATGCATTGTCACAATTAAACAATCCGAAATGAAACTAAACATGAAATGTGACAATTTTAGCAATGTCACTGTAAATTTGTACGAATATCGGTAAATTTGCCGTACAAAGGAGAGCGGTTGTTAGTTTCACGAGCCGTTAAACGTGGAACACGGAAATGAAAATGCTAAATTCTAAAATCAGTGTTGAATTCATCAGCCTTACCTAATTACAGAGGTTTTTTATTGATTTTCTTTTGATTTCAAACAAGGTCTTGACGTTACGTGAAAGTTAAAACCTGGTGGCAATCTATGTGGTGCGACTGAGAATATACCGTTCTGAGGATTGGATATAATGATACAGTAGACTTCATGATACAGTGGACGTTATGATACAAGGACATAATGATACAGTGGACATAATGATACAGTGGACATTGTGATATAGTGGACTTTGTGAGACTAAAGGAAAAAGGAAAATTAGAATAGGTAGGTACCTACTTATATTGCAAATAAAAGATACAGATACGAATAAGAACTGGTGCCTGATAGTAATATGATATTATGTTTTCTCATTGTGAGTCACAATGCCACAGAAGAATAAAATATTATATTGAGAACAAATCTATCTATTTGTTGATGAAGATGATAAAGAGCAACTATCTTATTCTACCTCAGAATAGAAGATTATCTACAGCTACACTAATAATATAAAGAGGAAAGATTTGTATTGTTGTGTGTGTGTGTGTGTCGTATGTTTGTAATGAATAAACTCAAAAACTACTGGACCGATTACAAAAAAATCTTCAATCACCAAAAGAAAGCTACATTATCGTTGAGGTTACTTTTGATCCCGATATTCTCACGGGATCGGAACTTACGCGAGTAAATCCGCGGGATGCTGCTAGTAAAAAATAAAATAATAATAAAAACACCATAATAACATATAACGTATTGTTAAAAAAGATAGAGTATGCATATGTGTAACTGTTTATTATCAAAACAAGTCACAAAACGTAAGGAGACAAAGAAGACATTAAATAAAAGTACCATATTTGGAACGCGGTTCCGTGAGGGGTTAAGTGTAAAAAGTAAAATAAATCGTATTTGCGTTTACAAAGAAGCAAGTTTCTTTGCATATCAAAATAAGCATCTACGCTATTACTTCTAAAATGTAACTTAGTAATCATTTATTTAAATCTTTATAGCCGAGAAATATAGCATGTTACTGCAAACTAAAAATGCACAAGAAAATCAACTGCTGAGTATTCCTGCAAAGAAATACCCACTAGAAATGTAGGGAAATTGGTATTTTACGTGAAATTCCCGCAATTTTAGTTAGGGAACAGCAAAATAACGTTACATCACGGGGAACTCATTGTAGAAGTAACACGCAGGGTAATTTATTGTGAGATAAGCCTCCAAAAGGTTCCTTCTTGGTAAAATTTAAGTTATTTTTATTTTGTAAATACTTTACTAGCCGACCTGGACCACTTCGTACCGCCATATCGGTAAAATAAAAAATAAATAAAATTGGACGTAGTGGACAAAATGACATAACATGTTAGCTCATTTATTTATAATTCCGTTACATTTTTCAAAATTCAATAGATTTCATTCTATTCTAAAATAGGCCAAGCTGCAGGGAAATCACCTCTTACGTAGCCTTGCAAAAGGTGGTGTAACAAATTTTATGATTTTATGTTATTTAGCTAAGTTAGCTTGACATAAATTCAATTTCTTGACCTTGGGGCACGACGGGGTATGTCCGATATTTTGCTAATATTTCGTTTTTTGCACATAGTGCCTCGATAGTAAGTGATATAACAAAAGTGTCTAAGAACAGCATGTAGAAGTCAAAAACTTTTACATTCTGTCCATACATGTCAATTCTGTAAGTCTTACAGGTAAAAAGTTACAATCAAAAAAAGAAAAAACAACATTATATAAAATCAGTATAGATTGCTACGACAATTATTTTTTAATCGTTTCCATAATAAGCAACAACAAATTATTTGTGGTGGCCGCCTACAAGATGGCGCTTGTAGTACGACACGCTGTCCTATATGGCGAATTTAACATTTTTCTTCTTTTGATTGTAACTTTTTACCTGTAAGACTTACAGAATTGACATGTATGGACAGAATGTAAAAGTTTTTGACTTCTACATACTGTTCTTAGACACTTTTGTCATACGACTTATTATCGAGACACCATGTGCAAAAAGCATATTAAACTCAAAATATCGGATATACCCCGTCGTGCCCCAAGGTCAAGAAATTGAATTTATATCAAGCTAACTTAGCTAAATAACATAAAATCATAAAATTTGTTACACCACCTTTTGTAATGTGATTTCCCTGAAGCTTGGCCTAAAAGTGTAGGTACTAAAATAAATCAAACATAATAAAAATCGGTTCAGTTCGTTTTCGAGTCTTTGCAATTCGAGTTAACACAACTTTGTTATAAATACTCTATACATAATATTAACTTTTTAACCTAGGTATAGGTAAGAGTATTAGGTATGATTAATACTACACCGGGCCGTGTCCGGACCGGGCTATTTTCGTATAAAACAGCACGGACGCGGCACGGACAACATGTAAAACAAAAACTGTCTTCATACCAAAGTAGCCCGTCCACGCCCCGGCCCGGACACGAACCGGTCTAATTAAAATCTCTAAGTCGGTAGGGTAAAACCCTACCTATCAAAGTGACATGATTTATAGAACATCATTCTATATTTATTACAAAAAAAACCAACGTCAAAACTACAAGACCGATTTAACATAATAAATTAAAAGCACAATGACTTTATTAACCAAAATCACGCAATCACTGTTGGTCCATCAAAAGTGAACATTTACAGTGTTGACTAACTATTTCTTAACCACATTTTAAGGGTTAAGTTTTAAAAAAAGTGGACGTGCCAAGCTTACAATTTTATTTTTCACTCGATAGGCGAGCATTTGACCACTATCTCACCTGATGGAATGTGATTATATTATGGCAGAATCACTCTAGAAAAAGGAAAACGGCATTGGAACAAGACCCGACCCGCCCTCTTTAGTGGCTGCACCGGCCAACTGAATTTCACGTAAGAAACCATATTACAAGCCTAGTCGCTTAATTGGAGACAAGATGAAGCTATATGCGGTAACGTTCAACTGTAAATGTCTAAATATTTATTAAATTAACTGTCAAAGAGTTCACTTGGTTTTTAATTGAATGTTCTAAAGCTGCTTTCAAAGTGCTTCATCACATTTTATTAATTGAAATTTTGTTTCTCAGAAACGTTTAATAATAATAAAATAATAATAAATTTATTTCCAAATTAATGTGTACAAATTAACTTAAGTCAAATTTTGATTTAAATCTAAATTACACAAATGCCTGAACTAGGAAAATCCTGTATCTCAGGCGAGAATGGCAGACTAGAGAAACTAAAATTATCACTTATAATTAGAAACAAATTGAAACTTACTAAATACTATTGGTATGTCTAAGTATAGGTAATAATTGGATAAAATATATAAATTAAATAAAAGTAGTACATTGGAGTAAATAAAACTAGTTCAAAATCAATTACTATTAAGTTTACAATAACCGATCATAACATGACCTATTACCCTGAAATTCTAAATACCTAAACCTAATACATTCGCACTATTAAATCTCAACAAAGTAGTCTCAGCAATATTGACTTTGACCTACCTTAGGTTTGTGCTTGACATGCTATGGGTACCAACACTAATCTATATTTATGGAAAAAAGTAGTTATAGTAATACTACTATAAATATATTATGTAAGAAATTCGTGTTAGTTATACTATTTATAACTCAAGAACGGCTGAACCGATATGGTTGAAAATTGGTGGGGAGATAGCTTACAACCAGGAGATGGAAATAGTACCTACTACTAAGCAAGTAATTAATACTACTGGGAAAAGACGTATAATGATGTTATAGGCAGGTAGTAGGGAGACCATATCAAAATAATGAGTTGCTACCTAACTTAGGAAGCAAGCGGATAGTGAATTGAAGGTTCGTGAAGTTCAAATTGTTAAATGCCATGTATAAAAGTAATTAAAGATTTCTAATGGGAAGTACCTCAGTAAACCCTAAGTTAAACAGTTTTACTTATTTATAAAAATAAGGGAATGTTTTCTTTTAGCTAAATTTTCCATCATCATAAGTTAAGGTACTTTTCCTCCAACCACGGTCTTTTTTATATTCGACTCATAGAACAGGGCTGGTCTCTATTTGAGAATTCGACTTTTCATTTTTATTCCTTCTAGAACAGTGGAAACCGGGAACAAACCTTTGTTCCGCCTTAGAGGCAAAAAAAAGTATCCTATACCCGTCTTCTGGTTCTAAGCTACCTCTCAGCCAATTTACAGCCAAATCAGTTCAGCCGTTCTTGAGTTATAAATAGTGTAACTAACACGACTTTCTTTTATACATACAGATTGTTTCACCTATAGTACAGGCTATCCTAGTTTAGGTGACAGGGACTCTGTTTATCTACAATTAATATTATAACATTATGTTTCCTCGTACCAGTCTAAGTTTGTTCTCTCTGGCCTGCTCTGTGCAATCTTGCCTAAGTACCTGTACATATTTGTATGTATGCTGGGTTGGGTTGCATAGGGCTCGGCACTACAGGGAACACTAGTTTTAACTTGAATTGTAGACATTATTATTGTGAAATAAAGAAAGACAAGTATATTTTGGCAATTGTAAAAATGCAGCTAAATACTTATATAGTTGCACACAGTGCCATCTATACAAATGTAGTCGAGTTATTTTATGGCTATACGAAGTGGTGCCGGCTCAGCTAGTGTTAAATAAAAACAGTAAATTTTCCACATAGCGTTTGTCTTAAGCTCTTAATCGAATTAAAGGCGACTACTGTTTCATACCTACCTTGTCTTTCTATCTACCTTTTCTTTCTACACAATAAGACTTTTATAATGCTACTAGCTGACCCGGCAAACGTTGTTTTGCCTTATAAATTATAGATAATTAAATTTTTCCTGAATTTTCTTTGCTATAAACCTCACGTAGCCCGAGACCTTTCCAACGAATGCAAAACCGTGGAAATCGGTTCGTGCGTTCTGGAGTTATAGCGTCAGGAAGGAAAACCCGACTTATTTTTATATAGTAGATTTCTTTTGTGATCTATCTATAAAGAGGTAAGATTTGTATTTTTGTGTGTGTGTGTGTGTCTGTATGTTTGTAACGAATAAACTCAAAAACTACTGGACCGATTTCATTCACCATTAGAAAGTTACATTCACCCTGAGTAACATCGGTTTCTTTTGGTCCCGATATTCGCACGGGATCGGGATTTACGCGGGTGAAACCGCGGGACGCAGCTAGTATCTTATAAAGACAGAAACTAAATGAAATCTATTAAAAGTAAACAAAAGTAAATAAATATAAAGTAAAATAAAATTTCTATTGACTAAGTCCATTACGGCCAATTGTTTATATTTTATTATTTATCTATAAAAGGTATTGTTCTGAATGACTGATCATCTAACAGCCTAAACCGCTGATAGTATAGAGAGCTGAAATTTGGAGAGTTGTTCTTTATATGATATAGGATTTTTAAAAATTCGCATGGGATCGGTACTTGGGCGGGTGAAACCGCGGGACGCAGCTAGTCGTTATACAAAATTGTGATTAACAAAGAAATTATAACCACTACGTTTAGTGTTTAATTTGTTGCTAGACTACAAACACATAATACATAAATAGTACAAGCTACAAATAAAAATAATAGTCGTACTCAGAAACTAGTTATGCGCTACTTTACACATTTTCGCTGAAATTATTTTTGTTGTTGTGTACAATTGTTGCGGCAATTTGCTAGCGACTGGAACAGTCAGCCAGTCGCTAACAAATTGCCGTTGCAATTGAAACTGGCGGCTGTTACTGGCAAATTATATGCAAAATAGGTATGTATTTACAAAAGAAAAATAAATATAAGTATTATATCCATTGTCTAGTCACCGTAACACAAGCTTAGTAGCTTACCACGGAGCTAGATGGCGCTGTGTCTTGTTCACAGAATTTATTTTTATCCATTGTCTATTCACCGTAACACAAGCTTAGTAGGTTACCACAGGGCTAGATGGCGCTGTGTGTTGTTCGCAGAATTTATTAATTGTAAATCACAGGGTGAATGTATATCCGACCACAGGGTTGAAGTGCTTACACGAAACTATAGGCAAGTCAGCTCTGAGCTGGGCTGCAGTGCTTCACTAACCGTGTTATAAGAGCTGATTTAAATGGGGTCTGTGACGGTCAGTGCCATACAATTTCGACCAAGTCAGGGACTGACTCCGAACTTTCTAAGGCACTGAATTTATGACTGACCTCGTGTAAATCAGCTTTAACGTAGCCTTTAGTCCCTGACTTGGAATCCAAATAAAACCTTGTACAAACTTGACTGAGCGACTCCATTTACCTACTTAACTAAACCACCGTATACTCTTATACATAAGTGGTTTTTCCTTTCATCAGCTTTACGAGAAACTGGACATAAAAACAGTAGGTATCTCTGCTTAGATACCTACAAAAATTTGTTAGAGGCGCTCACTACATTTGTCTACATATTGGATAGAGCAAGGTTTTTTGTGTCAAAGAATTTTATATTTTATTTAGTACATTGATAGTTTTTTTTGTTTGTAAGCTTTTGATTTTATTCATACTTAGCTTTTTTTTGTTTTGTACCTGGATACATTTTTTTAAATTTGATTAGTATCAACTTTTATAGATATTAACATTTTAATAAACCATATTTTTAGATTTAAATTGTCGTCGTCCTATGACGCTGAAAGTTTCAGCTGGATAGTACCTATAATGATGTATGGGACCGATAATGTGAGTGACAAAAAATCTTTTCTCGAGCTCCTCCGTGCTTCGGAAGGTACGTAAAGCAGTTTGTCCCGGTTGTAATCTCTGATAGCAGTTGTTAGGTCATTTTAAATGCCTTAGGGCGACCCTGAAAACTCTAATACTAAAGGAACAGAAGAAGAAGCTAGATAGCTAATCAGGAAATAATTCAATTCAGAACGACAGACTGAGAAACAAACAGACGGACGGACGGACATACAGCGAAGTCTCAGTAATAGGGTCCCGTTTTTACCATTTGGGTACGGAACCCTAAAAAGTAACGATACCTATATAAACTTGGTAAAACATCTCCAATATAAAAAACAGGAGAAAAAGAAACAAGCTTAAAGTTCGATAATGAAATCCCAATAAAACTCAATTAAAAGTAACACTGATTTCAATAAGATAATTTATTTAATTATAATAAGAAAAAGTGATGAAACTTTAACACGATTAGCTACAATTGTTGGAGCACTAATGAGTCTGAACTTTGGCGGCTCCATTAATTAGGTCAATTGATTCCGAATTCCGACGTACTTACACTGAATTGTAAGTAGGTATAATGTCCGAACCAGTGATGGGATATAACGTCCAAATAAATGGCCAAAACATAACCCTTCCTTTTGGCTTCGAAATAGTCGAATAAAATGAATATATAATATACAAGCTGCGTCCCGCGGTACACCCGCGTAAGTCCCGATCCCGCGGGAATATCGGGATCAAAAGTAGCTAACCTAATCCAATGGTGAAAGAATTTTTGAAATCGGCCTAGTACTTTTTGAGTTTATTTATTACAAACATACCTACATACACTCAAACACACATACAAATCACTCCTCTTTATAATATTAGTGTAGATAGTGTTGCTATAACCCATATAAATATAAAAATAAATAAATAATATAAATATGGCACAAAGATATACACACATCGTAATCTAGCCCCAAAGTAACCACTGGGTTTATACTATGGGTTCTATACAACGGATATACTACATATCATACTTTTTTTTGTAAATACAGAACAACATCATATTATTATACATAGAGCGTGGGTGTCCCGGACCAGAAACAATTATTTATTTTGAACCATCAATACTTGCACCCGGGGAGAATCGACCCGCAACCTTCTGCATTGCAGACGCGCCACAGAGGTCGTCGTAAAAACAAATAATTTTAGTTCTATACAAAAAATCTAAAAACAAAGCTTTTATAATTTCTTTTAACGGATCCATATACAAAATTGTTGACCTAAAAATACTTAGATAATTAAGGTAAACCTACTTTGACCAAAGTTTTATAATAGAGGAGGAGACAAGGAAAGTTCTAATGCTTTTTGTGTGTAGTTTTATTCGATGTGCTTTCATAATGTTTATTTAAAGTGTGAAATATGATATGCCAGAGGAGTAAAATGGGAAAATTAAAATAGATGGCTGTTGTGGAGAGAGTTTAATACAGTTTAAAAGGTTGCGAAATCTTTGACACTAAACTATTAAAATTTTAAATTTATTAATTCGTTCACAGATAATATTTTATGCTGATTATTTTAATTCTGTTGCTAACTAATCTCCATTAAAATTAATGAAATTCGCTTGTTTTTTTTATTTTAAAGTGTTTCTTAGTGACTAGACGTGTTTTTAAAACAAAAATAAATGTTTCCCAAAATATGTAAAATCAAAATTATGTAGTAGGTAGGTAAGTACAATTGTTTAAAATATCACACTTACACGATTTGTATAATACGTACAAACAGTTTTAAATGTTTTGTAAACTGGACCAGTCTTCACTATAAAGTCGAAATAAGAGAAATAAAATTAAAATATCAATACTCGTATAAGACTTGGAAAAAAAATAAATTTGATTAACATTGTTGCTTAGCGATTACTGATATACAACTCGGCAGTTGTAGTCGCTAATTAAATTTCAATGACAATTTTTTAGCGACTAGAACTGTCAAATTGTGTACCCGTAAACAAAATAATGGGTATCTACATATTATTGCAGTAGAACCTATTTTTATGTTTTTCTGGTTGTTTGTTTGTCTGTGGCTTTGACGACCAGGGAAGTACTGGTGATCTGTACTATGATGAACGACCGTTTAAGTGTGGATTTTTGCACAGCAGTAGGTTTAGGTGTTCGAACAACGAGGACGTAGTCGCGGGAACAGCTAGTTTACAAAAATAAATAAATAAAGAAAAACGCGCTCGGTGACATCAGTCAGTTCAAATTTTAATGCTGCATCAAATGCGACTTCTCCTTCTATTCTATGTTCTGAAAAGTTTGAACTTTATAAGCGTAGAATCAATACCTAACGTTTCCACGTAGGTCTCGTAAACTATTCTCATCTAGGAAGCCCCGGAACCACGAGAGAATTATAAAGTTTCAAGTTATTTCCTACGTCTCTTGTTCTTTACTTTTTTATTTCGTAGTAGTAATGGTATGTTGGGGGTTCGCTTTAACCAAATTATTTTCAGTGCGTGTTTAAATAATTTTTCTTCTGTTTTCGTGATGTTGTATTGAAATTAAAGATTTTTTTCGGTTTTAATCGCATGGTGTTTATTACTATAAGCATTGTTTCAACGCTCAACGTTTAAAGGCCTTTACAGGTTCCTGCTTTAGGATTGACGTCGAAACACGACGCGATTAAAACCGAAAAATGTCTTTGATCTGTAAATATTTTGTTAGGTTATTGACACGTTTGGTAGATGTATATTTACCATATACATATATGTATATGTACTACTTATGCAACCCACTTATGCATTTTATCGTTTTTTAATAAATTTAGGAGATTAGCAGGATTTATAACTTTCATAAAAAGGCAGTTGAAACTGCAGGTGTTATAAGTGGTTCAGCTAAGTCAATATATGCGAAAACTTTGTCTATCCAACTAGAGTTGTTAGAAAACTTCTGATGCGGTAGTTTGTTCAGTCCGCTTAGTTCTGATTCGAATGCTTAAAATAGACGGAAGTTTCGGATTGCCAATGGGACGAAATGCGGATGGGGCGAATTGTGAATGTGGGACGAGTTGAACATCACTTGCTTGAAATTTTACAATTAAGTACTAAGGTAATGTATGGCCGTAGTTTTGTTATGTAAATCTGGCTTTGATTCCGGAAATATAGGTACCTACTACTATTTTTGAGAGGTGCACGATTTAGTATGACAAAATGTCGAAAAGCTATTCCTATTAAAAAAATCTTCCAAAATAACCCTTTGAAACCGGTAGGAGCAAATTATTGTACCTATTTACAAAGAAGAATAATAAAAATAAAAAAGTTAAAACAAAATAAGTTTAAGTGTTTAAAAGAAATAAAACATATTGAAAACTAAACTAAACTATATTTTTTTTAAACATTTAATCAAAAACTGAAACTTAAAATGGCAAAAGTATACAATTTTAACTAAATTTTAAAAGAATACAATAACCCGCCCCTAATCATTACATATGCAAAGGTTCTGATGAGGTATTGTAACAATAGCTACTACCTAACATCTATAGAATTACAAACTTTTCATCATACCTACATTATACATACATACATTGAAATCACTTAAGCTCAGCAGAAGGTGCCATTTGAATTGTCTTTTCATGCAACCAATTTCGTAGGATATTATGTTAAATTGTCTGAATAAACTGAAGATTGCCAGTATTTAGAGAGAAATTCTGCGAAAATAATGAGGCAATGGAATTTCGAGTAAATGTTGGAATTGTTTCGGTTCTTAGAGATAAAATATCAAATAAAATAGACTGAGAAGGGTCTAATGAAAAATAGACATATTAACTGTTATATTTTTTTTATATACGTGAGCCTTATTTCGCTCATTACATTTTTTTTATCTATACCTTTATATAGTTACCTATAAATTCAAAGTCCTGACTGACTGAACAATATATCAATGCACTGCCTAAACCGCTGGTCCTAGAGTTATGACATTTGGAGGGCGTGTTCTTTGTGATGTATAGGTTTCCACAAAAAAAGGATTTTTCTTGGTCGGTATGTTCTTTGTAATATGTAGGTTAGGAAGAGGAAAATTAAGGAGGAAATTTTTAGAAATTCCTACGGGATCGAGATTTATGCGGGTGAAACCGCAGGACACCGCCACTGCTTTATTAGGTTTATTTTAAATTTATAATGTTTATAATATTCGTTTTTTTTTCTTTAAATACCAATAGGTTCTTTAGTTTTAAAATTCAATTAAATCTAAAAATTTTTATTATATTCCTACTTTTACTGGTAGGGGGAATCCACAATGAAACGGACGTGTTTTGAAACAGACACTATATCGATATTTTAAGTTTTTGATCGAAAATATTTTAGGTATTTTGGGTTTTGGCACTATTGATGACCATAGTGGCTCCAACGAAAAACAAAAAACATAAAATATTTTCGATAGTGTCCGTTTCAAAACCCGTCCATTTCATTGCGGATTACCCTTACCTATGTTTTATTTTTGGTGCTCTACTCTCACTCTATTGTAAGTAATAGACATTTTATTTCTACGCTTCGGCTACGAACGGGGCTTACTTCATTATGAACGTTTAAATTTAATTTACATTAAGGAAAGTAATTAGTCTATATAAATTACTTTATGAGCACTCAGCCCTCTTCGGAAAGAAGAAGCAATAACTTAATCGGACCCCTGTTAGTCGAATACCGTTCAATACCTAACTCACGTCGGTAGGTCTAAAACGAGAATGTATAGATTCAAAAACCTTTCTAGTTTTTCTGCTGAATTATTTGATTACAAGTCCTTAAAAGAGGACAGTCTACCTACTCTTTCTCCATACAAACGTCGACTGTTTCCTCCCTGGATAAAGACATTACAGCAAATACTTTTATGCCATGACCATGCCCATACGTTTTTTTTTATTTTTTTATTAAAATAAAAATAAAATTCCGAAAAATTAGAAAATGAGAAAAAGCAAAACGTAGGGGCATGGTCATGTTTGATATAGGACTAATGACATACCTAAACATATTTTTTCTACTATCTTTATCCAGGGAGGAAACAGTCGACTACGTTTATAAAGTTTGTATGGTGAAAAGAGTAGGTAGACTGTCCCCATAATAAACATACAATATAAACTAGGTAAACTGTGGTAGCCACTTAGTATCTATCGATAATAAAGAAACATCGTCATAATTGGCGCAATCGCGCGCATTTTTCTATAAAAACATAAAAAACCTAGTCTATGTATCGATTACATTACACTAAATTTACATTTATAATTTACTATATTAAATACTGGTCCATGCAAAGCAGCGTCCTTACTTTGGGGTTACTGCTGAAAATCAGTGTTTTGCTTGTTATTAGCAAATACATCACTGAGCAGTATCCCATCTGCACCACTTCAGCACACAACTCACCTCACATCTGTTGTATCTACACCGTTGTACCTACTAGTGTGCTTTTTTGTTGCGGAATAAATGATTATCTATCTATCTATCTATCTAGTCTAACATAACTATTTTAATAGTAACCAATCATTGGCCTTGCCCTCGGAAATAATTATATCTTAGTCATAGTCTTAATATTCACTCAATACTAAACGTAAGAAACCACAATGCAAAATACAATATTTTCCTAGACCAAGTCGTTTAGCTAGTGCGTTTATCATCAATCGAACCGAACTTTTCTAAACGCAAAGAAACTCAATTCCTAAATGTTCGAGATAACGTCGAATTACCTCAAAATTTCAAAGGCATAATTAAAATCGGAGTGGTTCCAAAAGTTCCCGAACATTTTTCGGTCGAATCGGTCTTTTATAACGCTAATTCGAGTTACCGCTATCGTCGTTTGTTACACCTGGCTATTGGAGTTCTATATCTACGGTATAGGTAGGTATACCATCGACTTATACCTACTTCGTTGACAATTCCAATTTAAGTCAATATATTATTAGGTACGTTGCACACAGCGACATCTAGCCCCACCTTTGAGAAACCCGCGTTATAAGCACAGTGTTTAAATGAACTTTATTCAAATGACAGCTAGAAATATCAATAGATAGATAGATACCCCTAAAATGAATTAGGTAATGGATGTGGTCAAAAAAATTAACCGTTCCGAAATTGGAACACTGGATTGTTTTACGATTAAGGCTCGTTTTAGCGCCATCTATCTAACGCTACAGGAACAACTTTCCAGTTGTTTACACCTGCGTCGAGGAGGAGACAAGGAGAGGAGGAGAGGAGGTACAATCAGAGGAGAATATAGCATTGGAAGTTTTCACGGCACGAGACGTGAACTTGCGTAGTCTAGTTGGAACAGACGTTGGGGTACCGACCCAAAGACGCGAGTTCAAGCCTCGCCGCAAGTGAAAATTTTTGAATGCTATTTTTCCTTTAAAATAAATTTTCTAAATTAATGTTTATGTGTAAGGACAAAAGTCTGTTACCTGTGTGAGCTATTTTAAGGACAAACAATCAAATAGACGACGGATTCTAACTGACAGATGGAAGACCAACTTTTCGAATAAACGTGAAAAGTTTCGAGCGACTAACTGGGTGTGCTTAAGATGTCCCTTCGAGATTATTCATGATTTCTATTTGTTGCCACGTTTCTGACGTATGTTTCACATCGTAATTTCTGAATATGGTTTTGATAAATATGTCTAAGAACTGCTCCCATAAAACTATATTGAACCGATTACGATGGAACTTAGTATCTTACAAGTATGTATTTTTAGGTAAATTACTAATACGTTATAATTTTAACGGCCCATGTGGCATGTCGGGCGAATGCCCGGCTGCAATGCAGGAGTTTGTGGGTTCGATTCCCACCGGGAAACGATTCCCGGTATTTACGAGTATGCTTAAAAATAAATATTTGTTCTTGATATTTGTTTCTCGTCTGGGTGTTTCTCTATTGTATGCAAAAAAAAAAATATACGCCGTCTTGTCACCATAACACAAGCTTAGTAACTTACCATGGGCTAGGTGGCGCTGTGTGATGTGAACATAATTTATTTATTTATTTAATAAATAAATAAATGTGTCATGTAGGTCCATCTTAACTGCTGGCTAATGCAAAAGTATAATTTCTTGGCCGTAGTACGCCTCTCTAGACGCGTTAGAGGTCCAGTGGGTGTTGTTAACTATTCAGCTGGTCAGAATTAACTTAGCAGTCCAAAACTCTTACTTACTGACCTTAGTGTATTTTGTTTTGCGGATGGAGAAGAGAATGGATTTTACCCAAATTCGGGCGATTTAGGATTTAGCTAAATAAGCTTATGTGGACTGAGGGTCCATTTATAGTATTATCATTTCATTTTCGCCTGGCCTTATTCCCAAGTTATTTGAGGTCGGCTCTCATAATCATGTCTCTCCAGGGCCTCTACTTTAAACGAACGATAATTCCAAAAGAAAATATGTCATCCATCGGGCGGTTTTGAAGGACGGATGAAAGATTTTCTTTCTTTCGTTCGTACGTTCGTAGAATTAAAGTAGGTACCCAGACTTGTCGGTTCTGGATCGTCCTTGGATCTCCGTCGTCCATTTATAGTATTACCACAGAATACATAAATAGTACAAATAGTATTACCATGAAAAATCTAAACTGCTGTTCAGTTTTCCTATCTTCTTCCAGCTTTTCTTTAGAAATGCCCTAATTAGAGCGCTATATAATCTCACTGTTTGTGCACGCCGGCCGCAGCGTACCCGTCCTACCCCGAACCCGCTTATAAACCGCTAGTATGATAAGGTTTTAGGTACTGAACATCTATTATTTTAACTATCTAACTTAAATTATTACTTGTCCTCTATTTTCGTATAGCAGTGTGGCTCGCCTAGTGTTAGAGTTTTCGGGTCGCCCTAAGGCCTCTAACTTGACCTAGCAACTGCTATCTGAGATAACAACCGGGACCAACTGCTTAAGGTGCCTTCCGAAGCACAGCACAAATGATTATAATCATAATGTTTTACTCGATAATATACATATTCTTGTCTTTTAAATTTTATTTTAAAAGAGGAATAAATAAAAACGATTTAATAGTATACATAAGTCATCAATTATCTTAGTATACATAAGTCAATTATTATATAAAACCTAATAAAACATATTTATTTTTATTCAAAATGTTTCCATTAAGATAAAAATAAACAATTAGTACTGAATATTAAAAAAAATAAAAAAACATTTCCTTCTTTATTCTCTTGACATTTCATCGGAGTAGCGCAAAAAAAATAACCAGATTATTTTTTTGTTTTCTAAAATCTAAATCAATTTTCAATAGAAAATTAAATATAACAAAATAACCCCTATGGATCTTATTTTATAATCTTCAAGACAAGTATATAAAGCGCTAAAGGAAACGAATACGGAATATTATTCAATTACCAAATTGTCCATTACCATTTGTCAAATAGTAATTGCGTGAAACGCCACGTGATTACTATGGTTGGCTTAAGTCCAAGGGGCATACTGCCAATGTACGCTGACCTGTTGATTCACCATCGCGAAATTGATATTTATACCTAATATGTATTGTAAAGTGTATTTGCTAATTGAGAAGTTACTCATGATTTATATTATTATCCACTCTCTAATGGTGTTACTTGAAGTTTAAGGAGCCCATGGCACAGATAATATAACTTACATACCCTTGTATGTAAGAAATACGTACTTGAAGATTTGATATGTGCCACTGCTAGGCAAAGGCCACATCCGATCTCCAGATATGGCTGACCACTCAGCGTCGAAAGTATCATTGCGATGAGCGCATGGTTTTGGCTAGACGATGTTTTGACCGTTTAAAGGTGTGTGGTTTTTAAACACAATTTAGAAAAGTTACACGATGTTTGATAACTATTGTATGTACACAACATGATTATCAATACTAGGACAAAGTTGAAGCACATGGCGTCAGAGACAATCGAATTGAGAACGTATTTTTGGAAGTAATTTAAAAATGTTTTGAAAATGACTTATTAACGATATTAAGTTAAAAGATCTATATAAAATATTAATATTCCCTTAATCTAATTGACTTACTTGGACATGGTACGGTGCCACCTTCTCTTCTCCCTTGATCTCCACGTTGATGTGTAACCTGATGGCTCCGGATACAGCAGACTTGTCAGTTCTCTTCTCCAGGTTGTACCACACGTCCATTTCACCGGACAACGTTCTCACCTGGGAATTAAATGAAATGATAAGAATATTTTTATGGGTACACTTTAGATTCAAACAGATAAAGGAATATGCGTTTGGAATAGGCGTCTTGGCTTGCCTTCTGTCTTCTGTCTGTTCTGTCTGTCAGAGGAAGCTTTGGTGCTTTACAAACTTATATTGTTGGTGTTTCATAGACGATAGAGAGACATTACCGTTTTATTACAATTAATATATTAAAAAAACATAAACCTCCTTCGGCAGTCGGGTAAAAAAAACTGATAAAAGAAAACGGAAGAGCCCAATTAATAAAAGATCATTGAAATAACTGAATGGGTTTTCATAAATTTTGATTCCATGGTTTAAGATAAGTTCTAATACCAAGAACATATTTCATTAAGATGATACCAAAAACGAAACTCTATTCTCAACAACTCTACACGTATTTTGTCTTACCTCAATAATTGTTTGTCCCAAGAAATCATCAGACTCTCTCGTCAGTTTTTGTCGCAATTTCGATTTCAAATCGTTGTCCTCATCCCAAACTCGAACTTTGATGCGGTCGGACGAATTGTGGCATTCACTGTGGTCAAAACACGTTTTTGTTTCAAGAGAACATGAGCTTGGGCAAGGTTGATTCTGACATGAATGTGGTTATAACTTTGTAATGTTCATTAAGAGTAAGCCATCTCGGGAAAGGGTAGATCGTGGTTTCATTAGAACTTCAGAGTCAACGAAAAAAGAAAATTGACAAAGTAAAGGTACCACATTATAATATTGATTTAAATTTATTTTTATAACTGAACTAGGTATTTATTTAATTTTAAACAAAGTTAACATTATTTCTTAGTGTTAATCCACACTTAGGAATACTGCCTTTTGAAAAAATGCTTTCAAAAACTTTAGTACCCGACGGGATTCGAACCCGCGACTATTGGTTTCGAACCAACGCGTTTTAACCGCTTCGCCACGGGTAGCCCTCCAGCCAGATCGAATTTTAAGAAAGCACCTCTTCGTGTGTTCTTGCGAGTAAGGCAACAAGGTTTAATCAAAGTTACAAAAAAAGACACATATGTACCTACATAATAAAAAAACAGACAGCGAAGTCACAGTAATAGGGTCCCGTTTTTACCCTTTGGGTACGGAACCCTAACAAACTACATCTTAAGTTATAAATGCTTTTTTCTGAACTCTGGTAGTTCAGTACCAAATAGCAATTTATTCGAATTTGATGATTAATTTCGATTTTTTTATTTCTTTTTTTAAGTACCTACATAAAAGTAGGCTAGGTAGGTACACAATATTACACCAAACTTAGGGGTATCAGATTTATCTAATTATTCTAGAAATACCCAAAAATTGTAAATCTAGAACTTGATCATAGAAATAGCAAACGATATCATGGCGGTATTCAAACCCTGTTGCGTCGCAATGCGGGTGTTCGTCGGCAAAGAATTTTAAGAATAAGTAAGTTGTACGGATATTTTTGGCATGGGGTAGGTTCTTTGGATTATGAAAGAGCTCGGAAAGGACTTGTTGATACCACGTCAATAGATACGAATTAGGTCAGTCCGAAGGGTCATCATTATAATCCCTTTTACATCACACGATTTTGCAGAATACCAACACTTTTATCGGCTTCCTTATAATAATTCCAAAAACATTTATCTAAAAGCCATTTTTTTTTCAGATATAAAAAAATATAATTTGTCTTTACTTTCATACATTATTATCTACGTCTGCTTACCTAACGATAAAATGCCTCAAAGTCCTGCATTTTGAATTATTTTCAATTTCTGCATGTCCAAGACCATAATATACATTTTTTTTCCATAAAACAAAATATACTCACAAATAAAACTTTTCGTTCCAAACAGGATTCAGCTCTTGAGGCATAGTTCTTGTGCGTTTCTTTACTTTGCTCACTTGAACCGTAACGTAGGGATCAGATGTTCCACTCTTGTCCTTAGCAATCAAACCTTGGGCACAAATAACTGCCCAAAAAGGGCAAAATTAGTATAACCTTAAATAAACTGTCAACAAAATATCAAGAAACACCACACATTTTTTATGTTAATATACTTTATCGATGCCTTTTAAGAATTCTTACGAAATAGAGCACGCTGGTTGGAATACGAAATAACTATCACGGTTACTCGCTTCATACGTAAGAAGTTCCACATTATCATCCGTTTCAAAAATTTCAGTGGGTACCTACACGCCTCACTAAATTCCAACCAACGTATTCCTGCTAAATCTTCCAAAAGTAATACTCTCTTAGAAGGATATTTTATGGCCACATCTATTATATTATTTCATATCCCAAATACGTAGTAGTAGTAACTTGGAATAGGTACATAAATTTACAATATATTTTATAGCAATAAAAATTAATTTAGATTACATTATAGCTTAGCTTAAGCTTACCTCTTTACCTTCTAAATCACCAAGCATTCAACGCAAAACCTTTGAATCTAACGGGGTTTGTGATCAAAACGGGTTAGGGTCAGAAGAAGACGAAACTACCAAAACTTTTTATCTATGCCCAATTCGATTTCTAAAACAAACTCGAATAGCACCTACATCGCAACTTCTAATGCAAACTTCGACCAAGAAGAAAGTTTCGAAGAAGTGTAAGATAAACGCGGGAATCAAAATAATGGTATTGGAATTTTCACGAATCGAAAAGTTATTGGAAGTAACAGCGGGGATAAAGAAGGTTTTGTGTAATTGGGTCCTTCATTCTGCATGCTTAGATCCTCTAGTCATTCATTTATCAAAACTCTACTGAAGAAAGGTTCTATTCCTGGAAAAGGGTAATGTAAGCCCCGTTCATTAACAAAGTTCAATCATGATTGGGCTGAATCTATTTCCCTTGTAACATTTTGTCATTAATTTGTGATGTCATGCAATCAGTGTCAATGCAGCAGACGTGCTCTGCTGGTTGTGGATATCATTAATAAATTAGTGTCGAGTACAATTTGTGTAATTTCAGTGTGTTTGAGTGTAAAAAACTGTGCGTGACTAGATTTGTTGAAATTGTTTCTCGTCATTATACTTTCAAGTGACGTGTTAGATTCGTGGAATTTCCTTTAGGTTTATGAATAAAAACAAGCTACATTTTATCAATGGTAGTGATCAGAGGCGGTGCATTAACGACCGTGGTTCTTGGGTTAGTATTTTGAAGTAAGGTATGCAATAGAAATTGTTCTTAATATCTGCTTATTTAGTCGCCGCAAAATAAATGAGCATAAATCTGTTACCGCAAAGCAGTACCGTCAGATTACTTACTATACAGTAATAGCAATGTAAGCGTATACGTTATATGTGTGTGTTGTATCGTTTAAGCAGATATCAAAATACAAGTTGAAGATAAGTATATCAGGCGAAGAGAATCTAGAAGAGTCTGAATTTGCGAGCGTGCGGTTCGTAGCCGCAAAAGACCACCGCAAACCTGTAATGGCGATCTTGCAAGACCACTTTGACGTTCCTTCTATAGTGATTTGTTCGGCCTGTTCGAGACTGTCTATGTGAGTGTCTGGGTCGACGTTAAAAGTCCGCCTGGCCGCCACATGAAACGAAAGACGGAACGCAATTTAGTGTCTTGTGTGTGGCTGCGTATTCGTCGGCCGAATGGTGAACTGCTGCAGCGCTGTAGCGGTACCTGTGAAGAGAACTGATTAGCGCTTTACATCATCGAACCTGTGATAGCGATCTTGGCGCTCCATTTTGACGTGCCATCGAGGACTGATTGCTTGACGGTGCTCATGTGCGCTGAATGTGGCTCGCTCTCCATGCTGAATACTTGTCTGTTACATACATACATACACGTGTCAACCATTCGAATTTCAGTGCAATTATGTGACTTGTTAATTTGGAAATGTGGATTTAGGTTGGTGTTGTGATATCAATTTGGGGTTGCTCGAGGAAGGTAAGGGGTTGCTGGTTAATTTAAAGTCTTGTGTGAAACTAGCGTAGAGGTAAAAGTTTAAACTGAAAGTACCTGTGAAATCCAACCTTTGAAAACGGATTTACATTGAAAAGCATTCAGTTATCAGAAAAGCAAAATATGGTACAAAGCGGGCATTACCTGATGAGTTCGAAGATTTCGGGCATATCGCGTTCTCTTTGTTTCATTCTTTCTTTCATGGCTGTGATGATTGAGTTTGCTTTATCTTCGGCGCCGTGTTTGGAAGACTTCTCAGCCGCCCCTGCGAAACACACTACTCAGGCGATGCCAAGGCTGCTCTTGGCAGAAGCGGGACGCGCCGGGACGGCCCCCACGCCCTGCGCCCACACCCACTACGGCAACTCTTAACCACAACCTGACTAGACTCCAACTTTACTCAGTAAATAAAAGATTTTACGTCAGATCTGATCAGGTTATTGACCTCGAGCGGCGCGAGCCGAAGTGGATCTGAGCACGTCGCCTATCGATTAAATGCAATACATTCCAACGCTTTTATTACCAAATTCCTCTTTTTCTTTTGATTGATTATTAATGTTTCATTAAAAATCGATCAAATAAAACCTCTGGCGTTTGGAGTGTATTAGGTAAGTACCCTTTATTCATGTAAAGTATGATTTGTTATTTGATCCGTCTAATCTTACTGAGACTGCATTTAAATTTGACTAAATAAACGTTTATCAAAGCATCGATATCAAATCCTTAAGAAAAGAAGAAAAACATAAAGACAGTGAAATAAATTATAACGAAAGTGGATAATCTATAAAAGAACGATTGAAACAAATAACTAAAGGACCACATATAATATTAAAGTGGACAGACACTGGATTGCGTGCACACATTGCTAGTCAGGCACATCTTTACACTGTAGTGCTTATTTGTCGGATTTGTTTGTTTACTCGTGTTTTAAAGCATTCTCGTATAGTAATTTTATCTTAATTTAAGAAGAAACATTAACTATTAATTAAGTAGTGTTAAAAAGTGTTAGTATAGATTGTAAAGTAAGGTTTAGAATAGTTTTAAGTAAGAATTCATTGAGGGTTTTAAGATTCGGCGCTGGGCGGGGCGGCCCAAAGGAATATAATTATAAACATAACCGAAATCCCTATCTACGTGAACACTATTCGTCTACACTTTGAATAATACAAAAAGTATTCCTCACAATACTAAATATTGACGATATAGAAAATCAATTCGAAGAAAGTTAAAAGAAGACAAAAAATAATTATTTAGCACCTTGACCTAAAAGAATTGAATTTAGTATTGTAAGGAATACAAACATTGAACAGACTTGCTTTTACAAAGTTAGAGCTTGATAACACATAAATAAATAGCACGTATAAATTTCAAAGTGTAGACTTGGTATGATAATGTCGTGCAGTCGATGACACTAAAGATGATTTACCGACTTGTAATCTCGTTTAACGACTGCTCGCTCACCTACATGACCGTGGCCGTGCAAAATTAAATTTCTTTCTAAAATTTCATACCATGGGAATAATTTTGGAATATAATATAAAAGTGTTTCTTAGCCATGCACCACACCGACGAAGCAAAGATCGAATCACTGATAGAAAGGGAAAAATATCATGCATATTATATGAGGTCAGAATAGAAGTAAGTAATAAAAAACAAATAAAATGACATAGAAAAAAATGAAACCACATCGAGGAATAAGATAAAAATGATTGGTTCCTAAATCGTTTGTAGCGTGAACTCTGACGATGTTACTATTTGTGTTTCCGTTTCATTTGCCGATGGTACGGTGTTTCCTCGTGATAAAATGTACGACGACCGATACATGCAAAAATTTACTCATGCAAAATTGAACTAGGTATATATAGGTATCTACCCCTTACTTATAAACAATGATTAACAGCTGCATAAACTATCTATCGCTTGTCTCTTACTGTGACATGAAGTTTGAAAGTTGACAGACAGAAACAAACGTTACATAACTTAGTCATCTGTCAATCATCGTTTATAAGTAAGGGGGTCAATGATTAATTCCGTTCGGACTACGACGACACGTTTTACCAAATTTACCTGCCGTCACGGGAATCTAGATACATTGGAAATTCAAATTCTTAAATTTATTTAAACAAAACCGTCACTTCAACTACCGAAATCAACAATTTAGAATTTAAATGTTAATCCAAATTAGTTTGAAGGAAATTATAAGTTTTGTAATTTGATTAGGACAATGGTAAAGTTTGTCAAAGTAGATAAGTAGCTTTGTAATATCAATCACGGTCTGAAGATACGAGTATATCTCGGAATTGGACTTTGTCGGCCTGCGGGCATAAAGGACTCCGGACTCACAACTCTTGACTATATAAACCTTTAAAGCGGTGCTTTATTTTAATTGGTCATTGTAAGACGTAGTAAGAAGTATGACACTAAAATCATAGTCAGACGTTTCAAAAAGATCATTTATTTCTATATACATAGCTCTAACTGAATAAATGAATTTGATTTCTGATTTTGATTTGTTCTGTATACTAAGCGGATATATGAGTAAATAACATTTAAATACTTCACTATATTTAAATCATTAAAATAACAAATTGCTCTTGTCATTTTGTAACCAAATGTGAATACATTTCCCGTTGTAATGTAATTTAGTCGGATTTTAAATTAGAATCGGCACCGTTACAAACTTTGAAGGCTTTCTAAACTGAATCGTCCGTTTGAAACGTCAAATTCATGAACTTCTTAATAACAAGTTAAGTTCCAATCCCAAAGAACTCAGTAAAATAGAGTAAGGTTAAAGATTAAATTTTCAAAAGCGAAACAATCCAAAAGTTTCACAGTAACAATACAAAGTAAAATGCTTTTCCTTAGCGTAAAGGAATTTCGAACTGGACTTTAAATATTGATTTTGTACGTTGAAGTTGTGTATCCGAAGATGTAGTCTCCACTGAGTGACCCGTCAAGAGGCTCTTGACACTACTCAATTTTAACAAGGAGCGAACTGCGCTTCACCCCGTCAACTTTAACCCCGACCTAAACATAATTAAAATAAAATATGAAGTGACGGTCTTTTTCATACACAGATCTTCCATTTTTTTATGTTTAGTGAGAATTTTATATTTTTAATTTAATCAGATAATCTTTTAATGGTATTTTCACTTCACTAGCTAGTTAGTTCTACTTTTAGATTTATTTTTAATATTTATTGACACTACTATTACAGGGTTTGATTTTCAACTATTCTCACTAAACATCATAGACATTTTGCCTCTTGTGAAGCTTTACTTACTCTGTAGACAGTCCGCATTGAGCAAATCTTTGCACTTTTCGTGGCACTTGACTCCGCATTCAGTACACCTGACTCCTTGCCTTGCTATACCCCACAGTAAACCCTCGCATTCATAACAATAAGTGGGGGAGGTAGCTGTCCACAAGACAAAGTTGTGAGGGGTGGTCGACGATATTGGGTATATGAGAGCTTGGAGTGTCTTCTTGTAAACGTGCATTTTCTGTAAAACACTTTTTATTCAGTTTCATATTACGAGCACCAGTTTTATACATTATACTTACATTTATAAGCTTTTTATCGACTCGAATTATTTTATACAGCGTTGAAGCCTTAAGTAATAAAATAACATAAAACACAGTTGTAACATTTGGTACCATGGATGTACCAAATTTTACTAAGTATATTATTAAGATCTCTGTAAACCCATGAATATGAAATAAATGAATTATGAATTAAAACAGTAAAAAATGAATGATTAGATACATACCAATTCTTCATCATTCAAGGTAGCTCGATGTACAGCCGATGTCAAACCTGCATTCCTCTTCGTTGCAGCCATTGTCTAAACATTAAAATTAATGTCAATTCATTGTACTTTAATTTATACATTGTTTTAAAGCAAAGCCGGTTTTAAGTCGCCTGTCTACTTTGTTTCAAAGATCAAAGTGAATCGTCTGTAAAATACCGGTATTAAATCTACTCATGCCTTCAAAGCTGTTTTGTAAGCTCGTTCCTATTTTCACGAACTACAAAATTTGTCGTAATTCATTATTTAAAACGATACTTTATCCAAAATAACAATATTATTATAACAGTGTATAAATGAAAATGTTTCTGTAACAGTGCCTAAAAATACAAAAATGAATTTAATAATTACTGTTGGTGTAACGGATTGTACGTGATTGTATTTACAACATTGTGATTTACCTTGTTTTAATTCTCAATTGCGATATGAAGGATTTTTCATTTGTAAAAATAATATTTGCAGTGAAACTGAAGCCTCGTGATGAAAACGAAATTGACAAACGCGTGCACATTCCGAATGCTGAATTCAATTTTCATTTTTATTAATCTAATGTACACACACACAGTGTTGTCGTTATTTATTCAGAATTTTATTGGCTATTCACTGCAGTTTAACTGTATGATGAGCTTTTAAAGCAAAACATGCAAAGGCAAATAAAAAATCGAATTAATTAATAATTGATAATGCAAGCGTACTATTTACATCGAGTAAAAGAAAACTCGTCAATCATAATTAAAAAGGTGATAAGGCAAATTCGATGCTGACTTTGTCAATATAAAAAATAAAGAAATTCATGCAATAGAAATAGTGTTATTGGGAAAGAAATACCTTGAGAACCTTCGGGTCCGTGGTAATGGGGTAGAATGCAATGATAATATTAATTTTTATCAGGAACATTTAAGGTGACCCCTAATTTTGGTTATGGGTTTGTAGTCTAAGATGAGGTAGAGGCTGTCTAAGGTTTAGAAGATAGATACAGGTAACATCGATACATCGATAAGATAGACAGTTTTAAAAGTTAAGAAAGGTTTATTTAATGTCGACAATCAATGGGGAGACATTAGTAAATTCAGTGTATTTTCATGCCAAAATCAGTACTTAGTACACATCTAAAAAGTAAAGCTTAGGTTTACGTACAATTGAACTTTCGCTCAGTTTGATTCTATCGTTTTAGTTCTAAAAAGGTCGATTTACAAACACCATAAAAATCAATTTTATCTCCCCATAAATTGTGCAGAACACACCGTAGTAACAGTGTGAAAGAAACATTTATTACGCGCCTAAAATTACTAAGCCTCAGTAAGCAACGTCGATACCAGCTGTAAACATTTATGGCCAGTTCCAATTTCTACCTTTTGTTACCTAACCTAGATTGTGGACCCCGTGGGCTATATAAACAATATGATCCAAAAAGGGTATTATGGACTATAGCCATAGAGTTTGGATCGTAAAATGTAATACGAATCTTAGATGTCATTACGTTGACCACAACGTTTAGACCCTCAGATCCAGTGGACGTTTACCTACCTCAAGATACGTGATAAGTTACAAGAACAGAAGGATGGCAATTTATATAGACAACGATTTGAACGTACATTTATGTAACAAGCAGTAGATTCTAATACTCATAATAGTCGTTCCCCGGTTGTGAATTTAGTCAAACACTTACGTTGCCAAAACATTTTTATGTACCAGTAACTGTTTCTAGACAATTTGTTGAACCAAACTGGAAAAAACATAACCAGTTGATTCTATAAATCACTTTACAAAATATTGCTTCCACGAAATACGTGTTCCGGCACTCTTTAATATTAAAAAAAAAACGTTATCTATCATTTCTGAATTAAAATAATACTTTTATTCTAAAATAGCCTTTTTGAGTTTCAACATCTTTAATAATCAAAACATCCGATGATTTTGTATCAATTTCCAAAGAAATAGAATTGAAACCGGCCAAAGAAGGATAACATTTGAATCATAAGTAAATAAATGAAGTGGACTGTTTGAAAATCAATACTTACAAGTTCAGAGACGAGTGGTATCGACTTTCTTCTCGGCCTAATGTCGGGCATGCTGTCAATGTTGCTGTAGAATGGATTATCTCCCGGATGCCTATAACAAGTTTAATATAGTTATCATATTTCTTATTTTGGATATTTTAAATCCTTGGAATATCCAAAAAAGTCAACCTATAAAAAAGTAGTTTATTTAGACCTTATTGCGACATGTTACTATGTAAAATGATGAATAATTCATTTAATAAATATTATAGATTTTGTATATGTTAAAATCGCGTAGGTAAACTAAAATTGTTGTCTTTTTTATGAAAGCACTAACTTTTTAATGGATACTTAAGAGGACAGTCTACCTACTCTATCTCAATACAAACGTAGTCGACTGTTTCCTCCCTGGATAAGGACATTAGAGCAAATATGTTTATGCCATAAAACCTATGTCTGCCATGATCATGCATGCCCCTACGTTTTGATTTTTTTCATTTTCTAATTAGGATAGAAATAAAATTCAGAAATTGAAAAAAATCAATACGTAGGGGCATGGTCATGGCTGATATACCTATAACTTATAGCACAAACATATTTTTTCTAATATTTTTATCCAGGGAGGAAACAATCGACTACGTTTTTAAAGTTGGTATGGAGAAAAAAGTAGATAGACTGTCCTCTTAAAGGAATCCTAAAAGGCAATTTTAAACATTCAGTTAAAGCATTTTAAAAGTTTGTGTTTTTCAGATACCCACCTAGTTAACGAAACGTTTATTGTTACGCCAGACATTACTGTTCATGGCAGGGACAAATTAAGGCACATTAGCAGTTTCCACATACCCATTTCCTCGACCGCCTTGCTCGTTGAATCCCCCGGAACCATTCTAAAAACAAAAAACAAAAAAACATTAACATAAAAGAAAAAAAAAAGAAAAACAAAAAGCTAACATTTTATTTGTATAAAAAATAAAACAGTCTAACGCTTTTATTCATAAACTTTTATGAAACTCTTTTAGTTAAAGTTGTCATGTCCGTTTCACACTTCCGTGAATGACAGACGTCTAAATGACCCAATACATGTTTTTACTAATATAGGTTTAATGAATGTTTATGAAAAAAAAGGCGTTAATATCGATCAATTTTTAACGACACATCTTGAGGACAACTCTTAATAACGGTTACATTAAAATTTGATCGAATGTATTTTTTTAAACATAACATTGATATTACATTAAATTATATATAACAAATCATAATATTATATTAACATGGATAATTAACAATAACGCATATATTTAAAAGTTTGTCATAGAAATAAGTTTGACGATAAACAAGCCTACATGAGACAAAGCCACTGTTTCATCCTACAAAATTATAAGAAAATCTTCTAAACAATGACTATTCGTATATTTTTCACATAATATAATCCAACATCTAAATTTTGCTAAATATATTAACGTGCCAGCTAATTTTTTCTCGTGCTGTTAACAGCTATTACGATAATTATTAAGCAATATGACCTAGGTATAATTGAATATGAATATTTTATGAAATAATCATGTTTTTGATTATGATAGAATTAGTAACTATAGGTAACAAGACATAACCCATTATACTATCGAAATTAAAACTCTAAAAAATATTTTAGAGTTTAGACTTAACAATGTATAGCAACCTGAAAAAAGGATTAAATTTTTAACAAACCTTATTTATCAAGGATTTGTTAAAGGATCTACCTAAAAGAATACCAAGTTACTCGTAATAACGTAAACTTCTTATATTAATATAGGCCAATTATTAACTTTTAACAAATTAGTACCTATTTAACATTGAATTCAAAAAATACTGTGTAGTAGATGAATATGAGATTTAAAAATATAAGTTATTTTATTCATGATATGGTATGGATATGAAATTTATGAATGAATTTGTACGTGAAAAATGCTTTCGAAGCTTGTATTACAATTGTTAGCGTTTAATTAAGTTTTTATTATAAATAGGTATAAATTACTAGGAGATTGAGAGTGAGCAGAATTTAATTATGAATTTCAACCACCACACTATTCATCAGTTACGTTACTGAGATTAAAAAAAGTATTATTAACTAAATGTTATTTAGGCATAGTTTTTCATCTCTCAACATTCCTGTGCTCACATCATCAATCTCTTTTTTTACTCAAAATACTTATTAATTATTACCTACGTCTACAATACTGTGTAAAGTTTCATCATAGTAGTTAATACAAAACATTAAGCAATTACAAACTGGTTAACTTTTGTCATATAGAGAAAGAGCTTGGTAGTATATAAAAATGGATATATAAAGGCTTTATTCTATTGCGTTTGGTTAAATACCTAATTTATTGCCTTTATAATAAACACTGGTAGCATGTAAACTCCAAAAAGGTATATTAATAGAATATTATAATCTAAATATTAAGTTTAGTTTTTGGAATAAGTTTAGTATTGATGAAAATAAGATTCGTTTTCACAACCACAGTTTAAGTAATAGTTAAACTTGGATTTCAAGCAAATAATATCTAGGTAACTTATCCTTATGTTAGTAAGACTGCCAATTCTAAGGAGTTGTGATAAAGAATGAACTTTCATTTGCCGAATGGACGACTTCTAAAATTATTTACTACAGCTATGCTAGAATTGTTAATCCGTTTCATTTATATTTAAGGTTTATCTTTTAGTAGTCATACACTTTAGAATTAGTAAAGCTGGTTATATAATTTATAATAATTGCAACGGCATAAGTATATCAGTCTACCTAACAAGTTTCTTTATAAATTATTACGTACATTACTCGACTAAGAAACCAATAAATTAGCTCTTAACTCTAATCTCATGAAATTTTTGCATCAAATAACTTACACTCGCTGTTACTTTGTCTTTTTCGGTAGAAGTTGTAGTTTCGGACGGAGGTTCCGTCGTCTTTTCTTCAGCTTTTCTATCTTTTAACGCCTTCAGAAGCTTCCATTTGCTGCTGACTGGCGCATCTTGAGCTGGCTGTGGTGCTTGAACCGGTGGTGACTCTTCATGGATTTGAGGCATGTCGTAGTCTTCGTCAAGCTCGTCGCCGCTCATGACTGGACTATCAGGACCTGAAGTTTCACCAGATCCCGAGTCAGCATAAGACTTGTCATCATCATAATCTTTGTCATCCATATCGTCAGCAGATTCTTCGATGGTGGGAAAGGTAGTTATATCTTTCCAAGTATCTTTAACTGGTGATTCGTCGTACTTAGTTTTTACATTGGCAGTTTTAAGTTTTAACTCTCTCAAAACGAATGACATTTTTTCTTTTAAGTCTTCTTCTGGTTCTTCGCTTATTTCTTCAAACTCTGGTTCTTCCGGTAAAGTTTGTTGTCTTTCTATTTCAAACTGAGATTGATGTTCCATTTCTTCTAATTTTCTCAACTCATAACAATACCACTCGTCTTCAGAATCTATACTGTCTTCAGTACTTTGTCTTCTGGAAGATACTCTAGAACCACTTCTCCAAGAGTGAGTACTTCGACTGTCATCGTCGTCATGCTTATTTGGTATCTCTAAACTTTGTTGATGTCGTGGTTGGAATTTATTAGGAGGGCCACGAGTGCTTTGAATAGACGGACTTCTTTCAGGTAAAGTTGGACCTTCATGTGATGATTCGTTGCTTATAATTTCTGGAGTAGACGATGTAGTTTTATGAGGTCTTCTTTCTTTAACAGCTGATTTTTCTTCAATGATATCTTCTTGAATTTCTGTTTCAGGTTTCACAGCTGTGTTGTCAGCAACGTGTTCATCTGATATGGACGTCGATTTTCGAAGCCGATACTTACCCAAAGCACGTGATACTGCAAACTCTTGTGAGCCACCGCTACTATGTAAGTATGGTTTGCTATTTTCGCTCTGTCCATTTTCGTCCGAACTTCCAACAGAAAGTTTCTTAACGTCACCTATTGTAGCAAATAGAGAAGCCGGCGATTGGTTATCTTCCTTTTCTTCTTCTTCAAACAGATCTACGTTTGATATATCTGTATCAATATCTAGTTTTTCTAATTCTTGAATTGTATCTTGTTGTTTCAATTGGTTAACACGTGCGAAATGGAAATCAATGTCATCACTTTTATCTCGAGGTAAGTTTGTATTTCCAGGATATTCAGCTTCCTCGATAATACATCCCGAAACATCATCATCACGAAATCCCTGTTCTTGTAGCTCCTGGATCAGTTGTTGTTGTTCAATGATTTCTTGATTGTTCATTTTACGTTGTTTAGGCTTTGTAGCTACTTTTACAAACATGTTACCCTCATGGGTCGAATCAGAAAACACACTATCGCTATCTTCAGATTGGGCACTCGATCTGCCACCTGACCATTCAGTCTCGGAAGTTTCTGGATCAGAAAGTGATTGATGACTTGCCTGATTTTTTCGCCTGGCTTTTTGCAGCAGTCCAGACATTGAAGCAACCAAATGATATTTCTTTTTTCTTCTTTGGGCATTTAAAATTCTTTCTTTTAAACTTTTTTCTTGTTGAGTAGGTTCAACTGTATCTACACCGGACGGTAATGAATGAGACCTGTGTTTTTTAGGTAAATGTAAGTCTGGTAACCAGTGACTCATGGAAGACATTGCTGATTTTAAAGAAGAAGTTCTTTTTGGTTTCTTTTGCGATCTATCTTGGGGTTTACTTTTAAAATTCGATGAAATGGACACATACCCTGATTCTGTCACTAAAACGCCACTAGAATCTACATATTGCTCTTTTCTCATCTTAGATACATCGGCATTTTCGTATCCTTGGTTCTCATACATGACATTTCCATTTCGTTGATCGTATTGTTGTTGTTTAAAATACTCTTGTTGTAATTGATTCTGAAACTGTTTTCTTTCAGTTATACTTAAAGAATGTGACTTTAGACTGGAAGTTTCCATTGAGCTAGAAGGAGAACTTCTGCCTTGCCAAGAAAGTTGATCTTCTAATGAGGTACGTTTTGGCGAGTCGTACCTACTTGACGTTGGATAATAAGACAGTGCGTCTGTAAGATTTCCAGGGGGATACCCCCGTCCTGCCCCTTTATGGCCATTTTGATAAAAGTGGGGATCTCCTGGACCTGCTGTATTTGCTCTTGTTAATGTTCTTTTATTTGAATTCGCAGCTGACATAACAACAGTTTGCGCATGGTAACTCGGTTCAGGTGGATATGAATCAACTGCAGATCTAACAGTTGATTCAGCAATTTCATTTCTATCTAATAATTCGGAAAAATTTCTATCTTCAGATAACATACCCCTTGGTGTGCTATATACAGTAGTAAATATAGGTTGTCTGTTTCCAGCTACTGAATATATTGATGGAGCTTCATTACTGTAATAATATTCAGATATACTACTTATTTCTGCGGCCTCTTGTATGACAAATTCACTTTTAAGGTATTCACTCTCTACTTTTGCCTGTAGTTTACTTAGATCTCGAGATCCTCGTAGCTCTTGGGCTATAATTTCGTCTTTCCGTACATTGTAATCGCCTTTTCCTTTTTTCCCATCGTACATGTAAGAATCTACTAAGGTTTCCAAGAACGGTTTAGAGTCTACCTCATACGATACCCGTTGAACAGATTGTGGCGAAGGTACTCTCATTTTATGAGAATCATGTCCGCTATGAGCGATTCTGCCGGTTTTAGGTGATCCCGGGCTTTTTTCTAAACTCGACCATCCACTCATTGACGATAATCCGGAATCAGATTTTGCTGCGACGATGTTAGCATTATCTCGTTTCAAGTGTTTTGGTGAAGTTTTTGGAGATTTAGGTGATCTAGGACTTAATCTTAGGCCATCTGATGCCAATGTTCCACCTGTTGACAACATAGATTGATGAGTTTTAAGTTCATTGCTATTTTCTATAGAAGGGAATAAATTTCCACCGTTTGGAGGTGCCGGTGGTGGTGGACTTGGAGACTTACGTATCCTTTCTTCTTCATAGTCTAATTCAAGTCTTTCTGTGGGACCATTATAAATTTCATGAATTGATAGAGGAGAATTTTGTTCTGTACTTGATTTATACACTTCACTAAATGGCTGAGATATTCCTTTACTTGAGTAATGGCCATGTCTCGATGTTTCAGCGATTTGGTATGATGAACTGTACTCAAACCTATCTCTAGATAGAGCACTGGGCGATTTGTTTAATTTTGCAGCATTTATCTCTGCATTCGCAACCGCAGAACTATAAGCAAGACGACCTGTGACAGTGGTATAAGGCTCTGTTGATGTTCTTTCAGGGACAAATTTCCGCCTAGGAGATAATGTTGGTTGCAAATATTCATTTTTTCTATCTGACAAGGAACTATCTGCGAGAGATAGCCTCGATGGCGATTTTTCTCTCGAAATTGAATCTTTTAACATAAAATCGTCAAAGCTTTTCATCATGTCATTAATGCCGCCCCAGTTTTCACCACCAGGATACACACTTTTTAATTGTTCGTTAATAATATTTCCATCTTCCACAAGAGCTTTAGCCTCGATATCAAGATCATGTTTACTTGAATGTTTAGTTTCAGGACTAAGGAGCATAGTTTTCAAGTCTTTTAGTTCTCTGGAATCTTTGTGTAACTGGTTTGTGAGCCTATCTAATTCATGTAATTTATCTACAGTAATTTGATCAATTGTACTTAAGGTAGACAAATGCACTAAATCTCTTTCGCTAATTTCAGGTCCACCTTTAAGTCCACAGTAGTCTTTGTAATCTGTTGAACTATACACTTGCCTTCCCCCTGCAGAAACGTATTCTGAATCATGTTCTTCCGGAGCTTCCCAGATCATGTCTAATTGAGATGAAGGTCTAGATGTTTCTTCACAAACAAGATCGTCACGATACGCTTGATTCAAACTTTTATAGAAAGCTTCGTTAGATTCCATTTCATCGTCTTGAGGAACTAATAAACTTGCACTTCGACCTATATCTAATCCTTCTTCTATACCATCTTCGATAGTTCCATTTCCTAAAATTTCCCTGATAACCTCGAGTCGCGTCATCGGATCTCTTCCTGTAACCGTACGACATGTATAAAAGTCCAGTAAAGTGGATATAACTCCTTGCTGATCTGCGAGTAGCGCTTCCAACCTCTCAAGTCGTTCCCACATTCGAACATACTCTTGGCTGAGGAGGTCGAGTGCCCGCCATGCGTATTTAAGTTCTGTTTCGAGTATATTGAGCCGCGTTCCGAGACGTTCCATGTAATCGCTGATGATGTAGTCCCCAGAGTAGGGAGGCAGGTCGGGGGGTAATGCGAGAGATCCGCAGTCGTCCATATCGACCTCTGCACCCCCACTCCCGCCGCCCTCGTTTTCCTCCATCGCGCCGCTTGCGCTTTCCCCTCCATTGTCGTGAATTTCTCGCATCATCTTCGGATAAAGAGGGTTGCACGCAACATTTTTCACATAGAGTCATCCCATATCGTTTTATTATTAGCACTTTTCACACAAAACTGTTCTGTTTTTGCAACAATCACAAAAATCATTGTATCACTGAATGTCTCAATGCATTATTGTTTAGTTTTTATAACTTTTATTATACTAAGTATTTATAAATTTAAATAAAATGTCTTAACACTTCACTATTACTTTGTACTTCGACGGAATGATATCGTTAATTGGTTATGCTTGAAAAATATATTTTATGTTCCATTTATTTAACACTGTAAAGAAAAATCGATAGATGAGTATTTATTTGTCACACTGGTTTGGACATAAGCTGGCTTATGTTCACTCCAGTGTCGGGGGTTAAAAGGAGTACCTCGTCGGAACGCGTAAACTTTGAAATCTTCAGTGACCTAATTTCTTCAGTAAATGTTACAAGAACTTTGTGAATATCTTGCTCGAAGAATTTGCAACAAAAGTTGACACGTTCCTTGCGGGAGGCAGCTTAGCAGTTCGCGTTCGATTCCACATGATCAAGAGCATCTCAGAGGTGGAAGGCGTCACTCGACAAGGGTAGGAAATAGGATTAAACGAAAGGAAATTAATGCCGAGTTTCACCACCGCTTCGCTTTAATTAACCTTGAAGTTATCGGATTAGGTTAGGTTATATAGGTAGTTGGTTAGGGCATTTAGGTGAGTACATATTTAATGTACTGATTAATGATGAACAAGAGCGTTCAAATGGGTCGATTACTGTAGTACTTAGGTACGTAATCGGGGCGTGTCGAAACCTTCCTAAATACTAGGTAAGTACGTAAATGAGAAACGCCTATAAGGCGAAACGTGCCCGGCTTCCTAAGGACAGAATGCCTTTGACATAATACGAAATACTTGGTATGTAGATAACTTGGTGTGTAGGAATACCTAAACAAACAATGTAGGTAACTTAGAATATGTACTCGTAATAATGTAATATGTTAGCTAGGTTATGTATGAGCATAAATTATATTAGACTTAGTTTGATTTTTCATCCTGTAGCCCGGATGTAAAAGAATATGGCTAAGCTGTGGTATCCCCTGCCCGTCGTAAAAGGCGACTAAAAGTTTCTTGGTGGTAAGCTACGGCGGTGCTACTACTCACCGGTCTACGTCCTAGCACCAAACGGACTCGACCGAGTTCTGATACATAGATCTGTGCATCTAATGAGAAAGTACACGTCGGATCTCTTTTTCTTACCGTCTTCCTACCTTCTAGATGACCGGACCTAAGTGATCGACCATTATTGGAAATATTGGTCAGATGCTTAGTTATCGTTATTAATTGAGTATCAGAACTATTATATGAACTTTTATAGTAACGTTGTTTATGTATACTTATAATTGATAATCACACTTGTCCATCTTTATAAAAATGTGGTTTTCTGTATCAGCTATAAAATATAATAGTGTACTTTACTGTTGGTGTACCTAATAAATAAATAAATAAAATTAAAAAAGACTATTCCACGAACGCTGTCTTTTACCAAAAGCATACGTGTAATAACGAATATCTATTCAACATTTTAGTTACTTAATACGATGAAGTTATTTTTATTTCCTCAAATAAAAGTCAACGACGGCAAAGGCTTTGTGGCTTAAAGGTGAAGAATTAAGTACATTATATTGATTTATTAATCCAAGGACTGCTACGAAAATGTATAGAAAGTGGAAACCCTCGACATAATTTCTTAGAAACACGATTTCCTTATACGAAATTCATCGCAACCCACCTGTTATTAAATAATACCACCCTTACTTACAATACCTTGTGGACAATAAACCGAAAATCGAGGAAATAAAACGTTGAAAAATGTTAGACTTTTCCGCTTTTTCTTTTTTTTAGATTAGATTAGATAGAACCCTTAATTGTGCACAACAAAAATAACATAAACAATTAAAAAAAACGCTTTAATCTAAATAGTACCTAAAATAGGTGGCCTTACCGCCTATTGTACCATTTACATTAGGTGCGGTCTCTTTCAGGCAACCTATAATACCTGGACCAGCATCTGACACTTATAAATATCTCAAATTATTATACATTTTGTAAGAAAAGTCGAGGAAAATTATCGGCAATTATTTTCGATTTTAAAACAACAGTCTTATTTAATTTGAAAAGCGTTGCTATTTAATTAAACTTGACTCCTAATTCAAAGCTCAAACGTAATTAACGATACTTGAGACCGTTCGCGTTCCTATGAAAGTGATATATTGCATAACTTGAATTTGATTTGAATTGGACCTTCCGAAACACGGAGGGGCTCGAAAAATTGTTGCCACACACATTAACGAACGATTATGTTATATCCGTTGGTTTGAGGAATAGCTTTTTATTAAAGTTATATTACCTATATTATTATTTTTAAATAAACTAGCTACGTCCCGTGAATTCCCCTGCGTAACTCCCGATCCTGTGGGAATATCGGGATCAAAAGTAGCCTATGTTACTCAGGGTGAAAGTAGCTTTCTAATGGTGAATTTTTGAAATAATTTGAAATAGAATGAATAAACTCAAAAACCACTGGGGTTTTTGAGTTTATTCATCACAAAAATACAGACGGACACACACACACACACAAATACAAATCTTTCCTCTTTATAATATTAGTATAGATAGTATAGGTAACAAAACCCCATATATTCTTATTAATAAACGTGGTTTAACTTTGAAAGTAACTGACACAAAAAAAACACAGCAAAAGATGAATTAATTATTAACTTGCGTATTAAACTTTAAAAAAGATTAATGACTTTATGAGGGTTCAAATTTAAAAGTTAGCTACAAAAAGGATACATTCAAAATCCAACCCCCTTACTTATAAACGACGATTAACAGATGACTAAGTTATGTAATTTTTGTCTCTGTCTATCAAATTTTAAACGTCATATACCAGTAAAAGACAAACGATACATAGTTTATACAGCTGTTAATCATCGTAAGGAGATATAATCTTATTTTCAAAGTAGGTACCAATATTTAAGACTACAATATATTGGTTTCCGATAAAAACCTCCTTTGAACGCCACCATCGGGTTGCGACTTGCGACGACAAAATAGGTAATCCGAAATTATTTTCCTTTGAAAAAGAGACTTGAGTTAACTAGATACGAAAGGTACCTATCGACTGACCTTTTCTATTTATCAGATGTTTGTCTTGGCTTATTCACGTGTACACAGAGGAAACATTTCCCTTTAGAATTTGTAATATCAATTTAGAGGGGTATTAGGCTAGGCTATTTGGGCTACGGTTGTGGTGATATGAGTCTAATGGTTCGTGCTTTAGTTAAATCTTTGTTTGTATAGGTTTTAGATAACGACTGTCTCAAATTTGTAATTAAAATGCGCAATTTCGTGTCTTTCTGGTTTTAATTATGGTAACAAGCTTTTTTAATTAAAGTTACTTATAAAATTATATTACCTATATAATATCTCTACCTATACCCGTCACACACACATACTTAGGCCATCATCATTTACCACCTGATAGTAAATGATTATATTATTATGGTTTAAGATGTAGTAAGCATGCATCTCAGATCATATCATCATCTATATAGATGAGCGCATCTAGATAGGAAAACAATAGTGTAACGTAATCCGACCCGTCTTCCATAGTGGCTGCACCGGTCTACGTATCGACACAGACGAGTCCGTGTGGCGCTACGACTTAGGTCAGTGGCTGGTAACAAGCCGCGGCCTTAATAAGCCACATTATGTAATACTAGCAGCGCCCCGCGGTTTCACCCGCGTAAGTCCCGATCCCGTGGGAATATCGGAAGTAGCCTATAGCCTTCCTCAATAAATTAACTATCCAACACCGAAAGAATTTTTCAAATCGGACCAGTGGTTCCTGAGATTAGCGCGTTCAAACAAACAAACAAACAAAAAAACAAACAAACTCTTCCGCTTTATAATAGTAATAATAGATATATAGATGTAATAACCATTTCGTCGTTACTTGGTTTAGTCTAGGAATGACTAATTCTCGAAATGACTACATAATATACAATTGACCAATTTTTGGAATGTACAATTCTATAAATCACTGATTCTACAAATGACTGATTCTATTAAGGACCGATTATACAAATGACTGACTTTTGTTAAAATTAATTTCAAGAAAAGGAATTCTAATTAGAAATTACAGCTGCGGTCGAATGAAAACAGACTCTGTTTACCAAAACAATATCTGCCTAACAAGTAGTTGTTTGATACAAACAAAATATAACTTTTCCTAAGGTCTTAGCGTAACGGACCAAACAATTTACTATTCAGTGTTACGAGGTTCTTCAGGGCACTGAACTCCTAAAGGTTATTATTTGTTGCACGTTTATAGGTACGGATAAATACTGGTATTAGTAGCCAAACGTTATACCGTGATCGCGTCGAACTTAACGCGGAAAGTTGACTATTTTTTGCGTGTCTCACACGCGAGCAAGTCGTTTAAAGGAAGAAAAAGATGGCATAACATGTGGTACTTCTCCTAATTCAATTTCCGAATCCTATATAACATTGGTGACGTGATACGTACGTCGTTTAGCTTAGAAAGATTTATACCGCGGGTCGCTGGTTTTCGCGAAACACACTGTGGGACTAGGTACCTACTAACTTAGTTTTTAGTTTTATACGATTGTAATACAATCGTATAAAGCAGGCAGTAGAGTAAAGCAGCATAGTCGCGCGTAGTCCCGCGCTGGGTTAGTGCGTGCGCCTCGCAGCTTATGCTGAGCATGTCTCTGTTGCCACAATTAGATTATCTTTGTTTTAGTTTTTAATTTTAACCCATTTATGTAGCATGGCAATAAAGAACAATCTTTTTTTTTAACAAAATATTTTGGAACTTGAACGCTAAAGATAGCTTTAACATTTTTGTATGAAAATTACCAATGTGCCACTTGTGTATCTAATCGCGACCACGGCGTTTTATTAAATACCTCAAACCCCATAGCGTAACAGAATCCAGTGATTAAAAAAAATAAAAAGGTGAAATAATAGGTCGGTGAAAGAAGATTACCTGTCGACCCACCAGTGGGTCTAACCGTGCATAACAGCTCGTCCGAAAATTGCTTGTCCCAGTAACCCGACACTATTGAACACGTATTCTTAGTTTCATGAATCTAGATCTCAGAGCTGACTCAGAAATCCTTGAAGTAACGAGTTTACTCAGGGATACCTAGATCGATTTTCCGTAGAAAATTTCTTGATTTTTCTAGCTTTTGTATATTTGGAATTCGAATATATTATGGTAAGAAGACCTTGGTCATGAGGTGAATGTTGATGGGAACTAGTTGGGACTTTGTTATCGTTTTGTCTAGTCAGTCGGAATATAGGATTGTAGTAAAGAATTAAATTAATGTCGTAATATTTTCTCTCGTATTTATAGACAAGTCGAGTAATTACTTTGGCTGGCATTTGTCTCGCTGTTGCCACTGGTTTTTAACGTCTGCGAAAATGTGGCAGAGATTTTACCTGGAGTAATTACTCGATTCGTCTATAAATACGGGGGTTGTATGAAACATTTTGGGTTCAGAAATGTCCCTGATTCAGAACGCCTGGCAGCATCATTATTTCGATAAGCATCTGTTTAAGTGTGGATTTTTAAATAGCGGGTAAAAATGCGGACGAAGTCGCGAGCATTATTTCAGTAGTAGGCGGGTTATTTCAGTAGTGCTTAATATAATAAAGGCAACGCGATTTAAACCGAAAAATGAGTTTAATTTCTATCTAGTTATGGATAGACCAATCAAAGCCTTTCTCTTTGGATAATCATACTAACCTATATTTAATATGTTTTAACAAATATGCTAGCTATTTCAAGCGATATTTATGAGTCAAAAATAAGTAATTATTGATTTTTTCGTATTATTTTTATTATATTAATATTATACTTTTCACCTATCATTATTATTAGACACGGGTCACGGTCGGAGTCTTCTCGGGACCACGGCCGGTATAACCCGTTTGCCGAAACGTCGAGGTAATTAAAAACAATGTTTATTTTTAACGCGATCTAGATCCGTGTCTAATAATAATGATAGACGGCAATCGTGTAAGTTTAAAAAGTGTATTATACTTTTCATATTATTAAACCATTTGTCAGCTTTATAATTATCAATAAACCTAACACTAGTTCCGAGTTATAACTTGTAGTCGCGCCAATAGTGCATGCTGTAGCTACTGCATCCCACCTTTTAAGCGTCCTAGAACGTGTGAAGTGTAATTACCGCGAAATGTACGTTAAGTAGTTACCATTTGGCCTAAAACTGTGTATTTTCTCACGACTGCAAAGGAGCATAATTAACTTAAAGGCAGTTGAAACACCGAATGGCAATCACCAATTGAAATTCCTGGGTTCTGGCCAAAACCTACTACAACTTTTGGACAATAATTGGATTTGTTGGCCACCATAGAGAATACGTAAACAGTTCGTGTAGACATTGAAAAGATAGCTTCATAAATAAAATTCAAAGTAGTGTTATATTACGGTATCTATTCGTGAAAAGAGGGCAAATTAAACAATTAAGAAGCTCCTAAACTGAAAATATCGCTAGAGGCACATGTCAAAATTAAGAGAAAACCTAAAATATAAGCAGCTGGATTTTTTAGAAAACAAAAAACACATGCTACTTTTTATGCGGATGTTCCACGGAATCTTTTAATAACACGCACGCCACGCAACTCCTAAATAATATCAATGGAACTCCGACGTTTAAATAATACCTCGGTAGTGTAAAAATAAGGTTTTTTTTAACCATTATGTTTTGTTAAACCAGTCGAAAACCTTGAAAAGACACGCAAGAATACTTGAAGAAAAGACTTCCGCACAACCGGTGATTCTTGACACATCTTCGCATAATAAAAAAATGGAATAAATAAAATTGTCGATAAATATGATGTAGTGCCCTATATTTTCACCTGGAAGGAAGGATAAGGGTCAACGAACGATTACCTGCACAGATACGTACTACGTACTTTCAATCTCTTTACCCCGAGGGTTTGGGATGTTCCACATAAATTCAAACGCGTTTCTACAGATTTATAGGATCTTTGCTTTATTAATTCTTAAGAGGAAGGTTAGTCGGCCAAATATTACGGGGTGATTGGTTGTAAAAATATTTTTTGAGAATTATTTTTTTGATGAGAATTTCTTGCTTTGTGTTTTTTATGATCGAGCTTCTTTAATGAACTAGGGAAATAAATTAGCCACTTTTAAATCTTGAATATTATATAATTTTACGTATTAAATTAATTCTAAGTAAAACTGATTAAAATAAAACTAAACTAAAAACTAAACTAAATCTAAATCAGCTAAAAACTTGGTGGAGGGAAAAGTGCCCAGAATACTGGCTGCAATGCCCCGTTGTATACAAATACTTATTTTCTGGGCAAAATACAAGCCAGCATTCCGGTCAGCCGATGCCTCCACCAAACGTTTAGCTAAAGCGTTATTCTAAGTTAGTTGTTATCTATGACGTAAGTATAATAATAATGTTATTATTTTTTGTGTAGATTATTAGATGTTTATTTATTTATATTTTAATGTAGTTTTTTATCGTAATTAGATGCAGGTATATTCTTTGTAAAGTTTCATTGGGCCTACATATTTGATGTGACTAGACGCGATCTAGGCTTATATTTTACGACTAGCTGCGACCCGCGGTTTTACGTTATGATCCCGTAGAAATATCGGGATCAAAAGTAGCTTTTGTTACTCTTCAATAATGTAGCTTTCTATTGGTGAAATATTTTTTTCAAATCAGACTAGCTGTTCCTGAGATAGTGCGTTTAAACAAACAAACAAATTATTCATCAGCTTTATAAGAAGTATAGAAGATTAAAACGACTCAACTGTGCCTTAGTTCTGTTCAAAAGCAACGCAATCAATACCGAAATAATTTCTTTTATTTCAAACAGTACCTACCCTTAATAAAAAATCAAAACAAGAAAAAACCGAGTACGGCTGCAAGTTACCGGAAGACATAAAATAATATCTTTATAATATTCCCTCTAGGCTCTAAGGGTCACCCCATGGGATGTAAAGTTGATATTCGCCGCTGAATCCACCTTCCAATCCAAGTATAGATATCCAATAGAATTTTGCTTTTGATAGTAGGTAGGTATGTACGATTGGAGCAAATCTCAACCCTGTTTTTTTTTAATAATCCAAAAAGCTTTACTTTCTCGTTTGCTTCCTTCCTATTACTCTTGGAAATAGATAGATAGATAGATAGATAATTTAATTATTTATTGTTACATACCAAAATACAGTTATAATTCAAAGAAAAAATAGGTTTAGAAATTAAAAATTTGTAAATTTGTTTTCAGAAACCGTCAAAAGATATATTGTCGTCGGTAATAGTTATCGCGTGAACGATCAATTTATACTAAACTTAACCGCTACAAAAAGCAATAATATTTCACGACGTTACACACAGCGCAATCTAGCCCCACACTAAGCACTATAGGCTTCTACTATGAGTACTAGACAGCGGATATACTTTTTTCTAAATACATTTACATATAAAACAAAGAAAACACCCAGACCGAAATATTCCGGTCTGGGTGTTTATTTTCAAGCATAAATACTTGCACCCAGCGGGAACAGAACCCGCAGCCTGCATTGCAGTCGGGCCTTCCCCGCCACTGAGCTCGTCGATAAAGGGGTTGTTACGCAAAAATTGTCAACTAACGAATACAGACGCAGCTGAGCGCTAAGTTTGAACAATTGCCAACAGCTGCATCCGTCTCCAGTTTTCTCGAGTAATGTGGAGAATATTATCCAGTCCATTTGTACGACCGAGTCGACGACGGTCGTGACCAATTTTGGCACGCTTCACTACCAGATTTACCGGTGCGGTGTTATTGTTTGACAGTTTATGATTACTTTCGGTAAATGCAGAGTATGGAGGGTCGCGAACCGGCGTGAATATGATGGACTTGACTAACTATAGATTTAAGTAACAAAGTAGCAGTTAGATTATACCAGGGTAAATTGCATAAAAAGGTATATTCCTAACCTAACCCGAATGCGGGTTAGGTTAGGAACTCGAAAAAAACTATTATTTTCATTCCTAACCTAACCCTCTTTGTAACCTAACCCGATTTATTGTTTCTAACCTAACCCAAATCGAGATCGGAATAACAGGTTTAGAGGAGCATGAGGTCAAAAGAGCAATATGACTAATGGACAAATTGTCAAAAGCGCCAATGTCAAAAAATCTACTTAAACGTGTTAACAAAAAAAAAAAACAAAATACGATCGTAAAAATCACGAGTACTAAAAATATTGAAAGCATTTAAAAAAAAACATTACTTGGGCTTAACAATTTATCCATTTAAAACAGTGCAATTAAATTAAATGAGATAGTGTAGGCTTTCCAAGCACACCAGCCACCACCACCAGTTGGTTCAGGGGTTGTTGGTCAGAAGATTTGTCCAATTTCATTGGAGTCAATTAAGTGTTCTCCTTCACTGTATGATCTATGCAGTTAGGTTGTAGGTATATTAAACCATATAAATATCTACCTAATATTGCTTATATATATACAAGGTGGATAGGACGATACAACATTAAACAAAACTCTGGGTTGTTAAAATATGTTTGAATAGTTTGGAATTGTATAATTAATCAGAGAACTGAAATTAAAAAAGTAAAATTTTCAAACAAACTAAATATCCTAAACAATTAAAACCAATACGAACACCATGTACCCATGTGCACAGTGTAAGTACGTGCCGCGGCCACCGAGTATTAATCCTACAGAGCAACAGCTTCATACAAGCCCGCGGTGGTAGGTACTCCACTACATGGACAGCTATGTGTGCGCAAAGCTGTGAAAAGTCACTCACCGCTTTCCGCTCGGGTTTGCCGAGACCGCCCGAAGAGCCTACTCGGCTCACGTACGTGAACCCGTCGGCACACTGTCGGTGAGAGAGGTCACGCACACATAACTGCGCATGTAGTGAAGTACCTACGCCGCGGGCTTGTATCAAGCTGTTTCTCTGTAAGATTATTACTCGGTGCCGCGGCCGCCTGGCGCTGGTGACAGTTTTGTTTTTAGATACATCGTGTAGCAAATTTAAAAAATGGAAAATAGTGTCCTGTGTCTGAACTACTCAACTGATTCTGTTGAAATTTGGTAGGTGGACTTTAGACGTGTGTAGGTATGTCCAGTTAAAAAAAATGTTGTATTATCCTATCCACCTTGTATATAGTGAATCATATAGACATACCAATGCACTAACTTTAATTAATTAAAATTAAATAGGTAATTTCAAAATCGCACATTATTTTATAGTTTTAATATTATTATTTATAGGTCATGAAGTTTTATATTAATTACCTACTTCAAGGTCGATGCAAATAATAAATCCATAAACCTATATAGGTACAACACAATATATCATTTCTTAAAACCAGGTGTGTTTGATGTTATCATACATTTTAAATTCCCTTACTATAATAAATCTTTCTATCTAAGCCAAGCATTTATTTCGTATTTGACAGGTCGATTAGTGATATGAGATATCTATATTTGTTTGATTATATTTCTTTTGTATTGCAAAAAAGACGGGTTTTTGAGGCAGCTTTGCTCTAACCAGCTGATTTTTGAGCTATCACTTCGTCCCGAAGAGTCTTCTATTCCAAATGATCTTTAGAAGACGACTCTCTGATCTTCTTCGCTCTTCTGATGCTTTCGCTCGGTCTTTGGACCAGTATTGAAATATTATGTTGCTCTTTGCGCGAATGTGAAAGGAGAAAAATGCGCGCGCGCTTGAGAAGGTGGTAGGGTAAAATAGAGGTACATACATTGAAATAATATATACTAGATAGATAAATAGAAAGATTCATTCTTTATTGCAATACCAACATTAAAAAAACAATTTAGAGAAAAACATAAACAACTAATATCTAAGTGGCACAATGGGCAGCTGGGTGGGTGGGTTTACTAGTAGGCTAGAGGTGTGTCTCCAACATATTCCATGTTCTTTTTAATAAATATAAAAAGCTGCTACAGCGCTGACAGGGCGCGTAAAATAAAGGAACAAACAGTAGCAAATTTTATACTCACAATCCGCAAATAGAAGCAAAATTTCAAACGAGAATGACCAATATTGTATACCAAATGTAAAGCGATAATTTTATAATTATCTCCGAACAGTTGGCAGACGGCAGAGGGAAAGCTGTAAAGGTTACAAATGGAGGTTTAATGACCGTTTAGTGGTTTGGCTGCAGATCCGATACCCGAATCTAAAGTCGCAGTATATCGTGTATATCGAATATTAATTAGTAAACAGTTATCGAAATTTAAACGTGGCAGTTTTACTGGGAACAGGTTGTTTTATTTTGCTTTCGGATAATTGATAAAATATTACATTAAGATTTGGTCACACATTTTGTCAATACTGGGGCGTAGCAGTACGCAAATAAAAATGACTGTTTTGAACACACAGATTGAAGCAGTCAATAACAAAAGTGCATACGAGGACCGGCTTAGTATGTTGGAGAAGCTTATAAGATTACCACGAAACTGTTATAAAAAAGTTGGTGATTTTTATAATATTATAAAACAATGTTGTCCGTAGCTTTAGTCTGTCTGTTGGCCCGTCTGTAATCGATAAACTGAAAAACTACTGAACGGATTTTCATGTGGTCACCAATAGATAGTTCCATTTTCATACATAACATGATAACGGGGCACCAAGAAGTTTTTTTTTGGTCAAGATTTATTTTTGGCGATACGTAGTGGCGCCGGGTCTGCTAGTAATGAAATCGCTCCAATTTGAGCAATATCCTTTATCTTGATTTCAATTGCATTTTATATTAGTTCTCTTTATCGTCATTTTATGTTCGAAATCGTTAAAAGACTAATGAAACTGTGATAGAGCTTTGGTTCAATTCAATTTATTTGTATGAAGCGTTTCAATTTTATTTAGCAACAATTTTGCAAAGAAATTTATCTGAAAAACTTAATATAAAACATTTATTTGTCTATTTTTACCAATTTGGGAATTGTAGGTCCGTTTTTGTGGTTTTATTTTGCCGTTGTCGATGTCTTGGCATTACAAAGCAAGCACACTAAGAACACGCGGAAACAGAAACGTAACTAAGTTTTAGGGAAAAAAAAGGGAAACTTGTTTTGTTTAATCTGGGGTATATAAACTTTCACTCCTCACATCACCACTTTAGCATGCATAAGCAATATCTCTTTGTTGTGGTTACGTAAGTCGACAAAAAACCCTTATGTAAATCGTCATGTCTATCTATCAGTCTGTCTGTCTATCTGTTCTCGGCTTAGCTCAGAGACGTTAGTTGTAAGAGACTGTAACGACAGCATGAGCTTATACCTAAATATACCTATATCTAAACAATCATGCAAAAAAAATCCTAACAACAATCGTTTTCAACTGAAAAAAATATAACCCAAAAATGGTGTGACATAGATAAGAATATCTTACACAAAATGTTACACAACAAAGCAAGTATTCTTGATTTAAATCAGAAAAATAATAATTGACGCCAAGGCCGCGTTCATACCTATCTCCAAACATGTTAAAACAGAAAAAAAATGGGTCATATTTCTGTCAGAAAAAAACACATTTTATCAGAAAAAATAGGTCATTTGTCTGGCAGAGGAATTGTTGATGTTGACCCTGAGTTTGTGGTTCGTTTGATGAAAAAACGTCAGCTAAAGGAAAGGGTTAAAACGGAGTTTTAGGACAAGGGTTCTGATTTGACAGCCTCACTTACTGAGTTTACGATCTTCTACGTTGTACTAGGGTATTTTTTAATTATGTTTTTGTTAGAAAGGTACGTGGCTACCTATAATTTACCCCTTTAATAGTAGCGAGTGTGAGCGTGTTGTCAATGCATGTTTTAAACGTCATTTAAGGTAGGTAGGTAGAGCAGTTGTCGTGTTACAATGATAAATAAAAAATATGTTTGCGTGGTTTATAAAAATTAACATTTTTATAAAGGTACTTGTGATTTAAAAATTAGGTTACAAAACCGAACACACAATCCTTACATTGTCAGTTTTAGATACTGTGTGTGGCGAAAACATGTTCTTAAACTTTAGAAGGCACTTAAAAAGCAGTTGGTCTCGGTTGCTATCTTTAATAGCATTCGTTAGGCCAAGTTAGACGATCTGAAAACTCTGACACTATGTGGGCCACATTACTGTACGAAAAGAAGAAGGAGATGGTCTAGATAGCTCAATGTTAGATATTCACCCAGGGATTAAGCATTATGCTTAATCCCTGGGGGTTAATGTCAGGCAGGCGGCCAGCCGTAAAAATATTGTCCAATCTATTTGCAAAAGGTATGTTCAATGATGATTGCTGACTTAGAATCATTTACAGGCTTAGTGACCCCGGGCTCCCGAGAGGACGCAACCGGGAACATCGCTCAAATGAGAAGACCCACCTAGTTCATTATTTAACACTAGCACCTACTCATAAGTCTTTGAAACTTTCTACGAAACCAGAACTAAACAACAGTTAACTCCCAACTCTGTGACATTTGAATAAATGTAGCAAAAGCAAATACTAAAGCTTTTGTCTCAAATGTTCATAAAGAAATGCAGACCATGTTGAATGTTTATTTAGTAATGAAACAACAGAGGCGAATGAATTAATTAATTACCATTGTTAGTGGCTCTAACGAGCACTAACTTTGGGGATGTAACTACTGACGTTATGAGTGAAGTTTAACTCACCGGAACATTTTCAATCTAAAACGTCAATAGAGAACGGTTGGCAGGAATTTGCCCTTATATAATGAGATAGTATGCCTAAATAAATGGCAGTGTAGTGCAATTTGTAGTAATTGGTCTAACAATTTTTTTTTCCGCACAGTAGGTAATATTCCTAGTTATTTTTATTTACTGAGAATATGCTTACGAATAAATCTTTTGATGGGCACTTTTGACCCTAATGGATTTGGTCAATAGAAATTTGACTTCATATTTACTTTTAATATGTAGAAAATTAAAATAAATTTTAATCTAATTTTAGAATTCTTTAAGTTTTTAGTGCACTAGATACATAACTATATTAAAAAGTTTATTCATACCTACTTATCTCGTATGCCAATAAGGCAAAGCATGGCTGATTTTTATTTATTTATAACACCTACATATTATGTATACCCATGTTTATGAGCGATGCTGATAAATCAAAAAACTCATTTTTCCATACGTTTAGTATTTTTTAAACGTCCGACGTCATACTCATTATAAATCATAGATCGTCTATTGATATGAGGGTACAGGTCTGCTAACAGACTGTTGAAAATCTGCAATAATTACAGGATGAATACTTTGTAGTAATTTTAAGGAAATATCCAAAAGAAGAATGGCCAAAAGGTACCTAAACAAACCTGCCTCAATGAAAACAAAATAAAGTAACTTTAAAATATGAAAACAAAAGAGTTGGCCTCTATAATGTTAGGTTGAAAATGTCAACACAGTAATTTCCAACGAATTTACCATGAACCCTTCTGTGGTGCCGGAATTGTAATGCTGTTGGGGTTCCGTTCAGTGACTTTATATTTTACTTACACAATCTGTGTATTACTTTTTCAATTTAGTATTAACATTGAGAGACGCAATGCAGACAGTGTTTTCACCGGCCTGCAGTGTAGCCGTCCGGGTTCGTTCCCGGACGGCTTCCCGGTATTAATGGTAGACTGTTTTGTCGTTTTTGCTATCTAGGCATTGATCTCATGAAGAAGAAGAGGACATGGCATCAGAAGGAAGACTGTTGTAACAAGCCACTGAAGTAACAATACTACCTCAGATTCTTTAACGTTTTAAGCGTCATTTATCGGCTCCATCTTAGCACTCGCAGCGATTGTCATTTACGATAGACGTATCAATATTGTCAGCGCTGCAGCGGTTTTATATATTTTTATTGTTATAAAAGGAATAAGGAATATGTTTAAGACATCACGTTTAGTAAGTATTATACTTAACTAGGTGGTGATGTAGAGCTGTCTTTTATTTACTAATGTAGGTACATAATACCTCAATGATAGTTTTAGCACTTATCTCCTTTCACTACGATAAAATTTTACATAATTTTATTAAATGTAGGTTATTCTAACAACAAATACACGGAATAAATTTCAATTTAGTACTCTCTTTGTTAGTAAAGGAAAGAGGAAGGGACCGAAAAGTTTACTCCTGTGACATTAATTCGTATGATAAGCCAAATCTGCATGATTTTAAGCAAAAATTGTACAGTCCGTTCTTTTGTCATATTTATTTGATGACAAAAGAAAAGTTGGATTACATTTTGTTTCATAATGTCTTAATAAAGCTGGCTTCTCACGGTGCGCGAGATATCACAAATCGCGCCGCGCCTTTGAAGTACCGAGTTCACGCGCTAGCCCGCGTCGCCTCGAGCTAATACCTTACCACGACACGTAGGCGCAAGCTAGCGCGGCGCGACTTGGGATATCTCGCGCCGTGGGAAGCCAGCTTTAGCGCATTATAACAGATTTCTCAAAAGTCACAAACAGAAGTGTTTATAGGACATGTCGCAGTGGTAGCTTAACTACAAACCCCACTCTTACCGCTTGCGTAGCGTCGATCTATTCACTTATTCACAGATATTGTTTCGATATTCCAAATCCAAATCGAAAATGTTTGACAGCTACTTTCGATTTTACATGCAATTGGTAACAATGCTAAAAATAATAAACATCACGCGATTAAAACGAAAAAATAAGTTTATTTTTTTTATCCAACATCCCGAAAAGAAAATGTATAACCTGATATATAAATTCATTACGACAAAAGAAGAACAGAGAAAAACAAAGTAAATCGAGTCTCTGCGCAACAGAATCGAGGCCACGCACACTAACTAAACCTGTGATGAATTCAGACAAGATTAACGTGAGGCGTTAATTTTGATTGCCTGACGGTGAATTAACGTGTGTCATACATTGTTAATACGAGAGCATATGAACTGTGTTTGTGGTACGTACGTGTTGGTTAGTGACACGGTATTTGCTTGAGATAAACAAGGTTTAGGTTACTACGTTTGATAATTTGATCTTAGGGTATTATGAAGAAGGGTATTTAAATTTGTAAATTCTATTTAAGGCCTAGGTTGATTATTATTAGCTGAATGAGATTTTAAGTTATCAAAATAGTATTTTTGTTATTGGAAAAAATGCTTTTTTGATTCAAAATTCAATGATTTTGGAACAAAAAAACATTTAGCCCTACGAGACTTCAACCCACGACCTCCCCTACTCTAGTGGGGCGCGCTTACCTTCTGCGCCAAGCGAGCCCAACCGACTGGGTTTAATTTAAAGAGCACATAATTCTTATTTGTCGAGTTAGGCACTAGCGACGGAGAGGTCGTGAGTTCAAATCCCGCAGGGAGAATTGTATTTTAGAACGGGTATAAAGTTACCACTATAATGCGGCATAACATTTTTTCAACATTTATGGTAACTGTTTATGCGAATTAATAAAACGCATTTTTAGTTTTGTCTTTCATGAACCCATATTAAAAGTCATTTTCAACTGAATGTAAATCGTAGGAAATTTTAAATTATAGTTCGTTTACAATAAACTTCAAAAGAATTCATTAAAACTAGGACATAAAACTTACAACAACATCTCAAGTTTTTACATTTTTATTACAAAGCAAAATACAATATTACTTCCCAAAGTATTTTCCACGTATATTTTTCTTCGGCCGGTCGCTGCCGGTCAAGTAATAGCTTGTAGTAGGCAATATTGTGGGTGTGTATGGGGCCCACTAAGATCGTTGGGCCCAAGCCAACCTCACCTGCTAGCTTGGTACACCTGCTGATAAACGGACGAGGCTCTGGCGCAGACTTTCCCTTCGGGGTTGGGAGGTCAGACGGCAGTCGCTCCCGTAAAAGTCAAAATTTTGCCAAATCGAAATGGAAAGTCAAGAAAGAGTTAATGGCCACAGAGATAGGGCGCCGCCGCATAACGGCGCGCAGGAGTTTCGCCCGACTCCTGTGGTAAGTGGACGAGGGCTACCGTGCCACGGGCGGGCACGGCCAAAGACGTTAGCCCCAAAACACAAGTTGAAACTCCGCTTCGCAACTTGGAACATTGGCACGCTAACCGGACGCGCGAGGGAGCTAGCCGACGTACTTTCCAGACGGAAGGTGGCCGTGGCGTTCCTGCAGGAGACTCGATGGAAAGGCAGCAGATCCCGGCTCATTGGGAATGGCTACAAGCTGATCTACACGGGTGCACCTGGTGGAGAGAACGGGGTGGCTGTGGTGCTCGCTGAGGGGTTGCATGACGATATCTTGGAGGTGAATCGCTTTAGCGACCGACTTATGTGCGTGAAGGTGCTTATTGGGGGGGTTCCTACTCACTTAGTAAGTGCTTACGCGCCACAGGTCGGTTGTAGCGACGCTGATAAGAGGTCGTTTTGGGATAAACTCGGCGAGGTCCTTGGGGCAATCCCGTTGTCACAGGGAATCGTTTTGGGTGGTGACCTAAACGGTCATGTGGGTGAGATGGGGGTGGAATTTGAACGTGTTCATGGAGGCTTCGGGTATGGCAGTCGGAATGCGGAAGGGGAAGAAATTCTGCGTACGTGTGCCACTGCCGACCTGGCACTCGTGAACACTTATTTCAAAAAGAAGCCCGACCACTTGATCACCTACAGGAGCGGGGGGCGCGCTACCCAAATCGATTTTCTAATCACTAGGAGACACCATATCGGCTACGTGGCCAACTGCAAAGTCATACCCGGTGAGAGTCTCACTGCCCAACACCGTATCCTTGTCATGGATCTCTGTGTAAAGACCAAAGACAAACGACCGGAACCATGTCAGCGCCGAATCAGATGGTGGATGCTTGATGAAGTCAAGTCCCAGATGCTCGCCTCAGCAATCGGCGACAAATGTGCTAATGCTGAAGGCGATTCGGTACAGGAACACTGGGACAGGATTCAGGTGTCTATCGCTGATTCGGCGCGGTCGGTCCTCGGTATGTCTAAGGGTGGACGCAAGTGTGACAAGGAAACCTGGTGGTGGAACGACACAGTCCAGAGGGAGACTAGGGTGAAGAAAGCCCTCTTTAAAAAGTGGCAAGCGTCCAACTCTCCTGAAGATCGCGACGCGTACAGGTCTGCCAAACGTGCTACAAAGAGAGCAGTAGCCAGAGCCAGACGGGACCACTTACAGCCATTTTACGATAAGTTGGAAACGTCTGAGGGGCAGAAGCTTATTTATAAGTTGGCACGTTCTAGGATCAAAGCGGCACAGGATATATCCAAGTGCCGCTGTGTAAAAGATCATAATGGTAACCTGCTATGCGAGGACCTCGCGGTGAAGGAGAGGTGGCGCTCTTATTTCCACGAACTGCTCAATAAGCAGTATAAAGAGGTGCAGCCACCGGAACTCCCTCCTAATCTAGGACTAGTGCCACTGATAACGCCTGAGGAGGTGCGCAAGGCTCTTCGCTGCATGAAGAATCGGAAAGCTGTCGGCGCCGATGGAGTCCCCATCGAAGTATGGAAGGCTATGGGTTCTCGTGGTGTGGGCATCTTAACCAACCTTTTTAACCGCATACTCGAGACCGGCAGAATCCCCGCCCAATGGAGACTGAGTGTTATCACTCCAGTGTTCAAGGGCAATTGATCTGTGCAGGAGTGTGGAAGTTATCGTGGTATAAAGGTCATGTCCCACACCATGAAGCTCTACGAGCGTATAGTTGACTCTCGGATCCGGCAGGAGTGCACTGTCTCGGAGGGCCAGTATGGTTTCCGCCCCGGTCATGGTACCATGGACCCTGTTTTCGCCCTAAGGATCGTTATGGAGAAATACAGAACGAAGAATACGCCTCTGCATTTTCTGTTCCTGGACTTGCAGAAGGCCTTCGACTGTGTTCCTCGCGGGATGATCTGGTGGGCGCTGCGGTCCAAAGGGGTGCCCGAAACTTATATTGGAACCATCAGGGACATGTACCGAAATTCCGATTCAGTGGTGCGAACTGCTGTTGGTGACACTAAATCTTTCCCCATTACAGTCGGAGTCCACCAAGGATCCGTCCTAAGTCCGTTTCTGTTTAGCGTAATACTGGACGCACTGTCCGTAGTCATCCGAGACGCACACGAGCAGCCCCCGTGGATGCTCATGTATGCTGATGATATTGCGCTAGCGGACTCGGATAAGGGACGACTTGGAAGGCGTGTAAATGCGTGGAAAGAGTCACTTGAGAAGCAACTCAACGTAGCGAAGACCGAATACTTGGCTAGCAATACCACAGATCCCACACCTGTCTGCGTAGACGGTCACATGGTCGAGCGGACAGACCAGTTTAAGTACTTGGGATCTGTGCTTCACGAGTCCGGCGACATCGATTGCGACGTCAAGTCCCGCATTTCGGCAGCTTGGGCCAAGTGGCGAGAGGTAACTGGTGTCATCTGTGACCCGAAAATGCCGGTTAAACTGAAGGGGCAGGTCTATAAAACGATCATTAGACCTGTCCTTTTGTATGGTAGTGAGGCGTGGCCATTGCTTGAGCGACATAAGCAGGAGCTGCGTGTCACGGAGATGAAGATGCTGCGCTGGATGTGTGGAGTGACGCGAAAAGACCGCGTCAGAAACTCCCGCATCAGGGGCAGCCTTCATGTCCGAGACATTGCAGACAAACTGCAAGAATGCCGCTTACGGTGGTACGGCCACGTTCTACGGAAACCGGCTAGTTACGTGGGAAACAAATGTCTTGCTATGGCGCCTCCGCCCGGCCGCGGCAGATTGGGAAGACCCAAGAAGTGCTGGCTTGACGTTGTAAGATCGGATATGCGTGCAAATGGCCTCACTACACGGGATGCCGAAGATCGTGCGAAGTGGAGACGTAAAAGTAGGAAAGCGGACCCCGGGCTCTCGAGAGAGATGCAACCGGGAACAACGCTCGGATGATGATGAGGAGGCAATATTGTGATCACGCAAGCACTCACAGGGTACCTATAAACTTAGGGTACCTATACCTACCTATATCTAGTAAACTCAGGTTTACAATGAAAACAAGTGTAAGTTTAAAAAGTGTGAAGGTACCTTCACACTTTTTAAACTTACACGATTTCCGTCAATCATTTTTATTAGACACGAGTCTAGATCGTGTTATAGATAATTATTTTTATTAATTACCTCGACGTTTTGACAAACGGGTCACACCAGCCGTGGTCCCGAGTCGGGACTTCTCGGTACCTATATAAAGGATCTTGCTGAAATCAAAAAAATGTATGCACGCCTCGATTGTGCACACAGTTAACATCACAGCTTACCTAATCGGATTTTAAAACATAGACCATCGGCTTGTTTATGTTATCTTTACTTAATTTTTTATAATCGCTCTCCTTTCTTACTCTAGGATTAATAATAATTGACATTTTCATCTAATTTTTAGATGATATAAACAGCGCAAGAAACTTTTAATCCATGCTTTATGGCATCATAGTGCCCGGGACATTGTTAGGTGGCTTGCTCAGCATCTATATCACCTCCCCGGCCTAGTCAACCATCTCCAGAGAAAAGAACAGGTCAATACGTCAGAAGCTAACCAAACCTCTCGATATTTTCCTCCACCGTAAGAGCTATGTTAATAACGCTCATAACTTTTCCGTAAGGAATAAGACATTGGTGCGCAGTCGGTCTAAGATTGAAAACAAAGTAAATATAGGTAGGTATATTATGTAAATTAATTTCGTAATTCTACACAAGTATGTAAATGTTATTCTAAAAGTAAAACTGCTCAAAAAATCAATGTAAATTACGACTTCCGTGTCAAATCTCATTAAGGTCTAACATAAATGACTATTCATTTTTAACTAGGTCACCGTGTTGACACCACGGTGGGGAACGAAATAGCTGATTCTAACAGTATTTAAGATAAACATTTTTTAAAATAAACTCACGTGTAATACCTTCACAAGCTCAACAATTTTTAGTTTACCGAGCGAGTAAAGTATTTCTGCTTAAGTCTGGCAAAATTTGTTTCAGCCTGTAGCTTCATCTAGATATTTAAAACCTCGTCTTTGAATTCTTTTTACATTAGGATTGGATTTACGGCCGAATACTGATACGCTACTTAAAATTAGAGAGATACTTTTAAAAACACCAGAATATATACTTTTTTACTAATATGGGAGAACGCAATGAAACGGACGTGTTTTGAAACTGACCCCATCGATATCTCAAGTTTTTGATAGAATATAATTTAGGTTTTTTGGATGTTGGCACCAATGATAGATGACCATAGAGAAGAGTCTATAGTCACAGGCCCACAGGTCTATGTTCATCAATGGTGCCAACACCCAATAAACATAAAATATTTTCGATAGTGTCTGTTTCAGAACACGCCCGTTTCATTGCGGATTCCCCTTAATCGTTAATTTACCGTGTCACGTAGGTTAGGTTATAAAGTATTATTAAGTTTGATCTTGTTAGGTTAGATTTCGATTTCTATTAGGTTTAACCGCTTTAAATAAAACAGCGGCTTTTAATTAAAAAGCCTAAACTCTCATTTGAATTTGAATTCAATTGCGCGCGAGATCATAGCGAACTAAGATCGCACCTCGATTGTTGGTGGGTTCGTGACGAGACCTCATTAGATGGTGGAGCGGAACTAGCTAGTTACCGTCACAATGCTCGACTGAGAACTATTCTTTCCAAGCGGTATTTAACGCGAACTAAGCCGGAAAACTGTTGAGTGGTTTCCAGTTTATGACTAGAGATTTTAAAGTATATTTTTTATATCTTTCCAGTTGTTTTAGAAGATTTTATTCTTCTTTTTAACCGGCTTTACAAAAGGAGGACGTTTTTAGATTGTATGTAGTTTAGCTGCTGGACTTCAGCTTACTTAACAGATAAGTCGGTTGCACTGTATGTAGGGGAGGTTATTTTGTAGTTTTTTATTGAAGTCGGAATTTGAATTTCTCTAATTCGACCTTACGATTGCCGTCAGAGAGAGCAACCGGGACTAACGTGCCTTCGGAAGAGTAAAGTAGATCGAGAAAAAGATTTTGTCACACGCATTATCAGTCACCCATCCAAAGAATGACCAGACCAGGCATTACTTAACTCGGTAGTCTATTTACAAAAATCACTACACAACATAACAACTAAAGAGCTCTATTTTAGTTATGTTATGCAGTAATTTTTGTAGTACCTATTTGTAGCATAACAGCTACGAAAACCGTAGAGATTTCGATTTCGTAGCGAGTGCTACGAGCATACTACCTAAGCCAATATGAGAGACTCACAGCCGTATACAGAAACGCAACCTAAAATTTAAGGGCTACTTAAATAATTGAGCAACTTTTATATTTAAAATTAGTATGAGGTTTTTCGAGTTTGAGAGCTGCTTAGTTGTTTAAGTAGAACTCAAATTTTGAGTTTCGTTTCTGTATTCGGGCGGCAGACAGAAAGCCAAGCCTCATTAAGAGACTTGCTGAGATTGGCTCTTCCATTTAAACAACAATTTCATTAATTTACTAGGTGATCCGGCGCGCTTAGGATCGCCATCGTCATCATCGTCAAATCGAAAATAATATTCCATTTCGAACTAAAACCATTTTATTTCTGGGTCACCCTTTTTCTTTGCCACTTTTAGGGTTGGTTTTTTTTTGAAATTATTTCTTATTGTAATTTGGACAGTGTGTTCTTTACATTAATGTAGGCCACATTAATGTAAAGAACACACTGTCCAAATATCAATTCTCCACCCTCAGCCACAAAAATGTCATTTATCTGCCTTTGCTATGAAGTTATTCGGACTTAGAGTGAATTTAATTCTTATAAAACGATTGTTTATTTAAAGCAATTACCTGAGTTATATTTTGGAGAACCTTGTATAATATGAACCTTGTATAATAATAATACCAAAATAAAACGTTTATTTTGGTACTAAAATCGTTATCCTATGTGTGGATTTAATAAGAGTTGGCGATTCAATAGACAGACAGACAGACTATGCAGATGACTTTTTTTATAATTTTAATAAATATATTATTAAGTAATTCACTACATCAAAATGACAGTACATACAAATCTTTACAAGAAGTAATATAAAGCGAAATAATACCTTTTACTAAGATATAGAGGAACAAATTTCTAACAATACCCAGATTAAGTACATAATCATTGGAGATGCGATAACATCGTAAGATTCGCCTTGAATCCAGTTAGAATACAATCGGAAACGGAAAGAGGAATCCGGCTCAATGTCAAGTATGGTACAAGTGATGTCAAATACGTTACGTATTTGTTACCCTATTGCTATTATTACATAGGGTTCAAAGTCGCGCAACAGCCTCGCCCTTTGGCTGTATCTAATAAAATGTTCGTGTAATATCGCTCTCGTGAAATTATAACAGAATTTAATTCCGCGTTCCGCTTCTTCTTTCTTTCCTTTATTTTATTTTGTAAAACAATATTGTTAGTGGTTACGTGCTGCGGTTTCACCTTTGAAAGTCCTGATCCCGAGGAAATATCGGAGTAAAAGTTGCCTTTGTGGCACCTACCGATTCAAGCTAAACAGTTCGTCCCCATCCTAATGTTGCCTGGAAGAAATCGCTTCTAGCGATAAGGTCGCTTATTTGTGCGACGTACTGTTTCTGTGCTTTTTGTGTTTCTATACTTTATGTATTGTACCTTGAGTTGTGAATATAAAGTTTTCATTTATCTATCATTGTATTATTATAGATTTTCCGTTTTCAAACATTCAAAGATTCATCACAATTGGTTCAGTAGCTTTTGCGTGAAACAGAAAATAATATATTTACATACTTACCGACATCCTCACTTTTCGTTTATGATATAACACTCGAAAATACTTGCTTAGACATGAGTACCTCTTTGAATTTCACCTTTTCATGGCCTCCTATTTTTTTTAATTAAGTGTTACATTTTCTTTTTTGAATTATGTCGATTGTCGACCCACTTACGTGGGTTAAGAAGGTGCCATCAGAAAATCGATTTAGAACTCGAACTCGAAGATTATCAGATTTTGAAAGAAGAAGTCTTGAAACACTTAAATGTAGAAACAATGTCAATTACACAATCCATTCACAAAAAAAACGAAAACATTCCGTCATAAAATAATCAACGATTTTCGATAAATCCGACATGGATTTCCAGTTTAACCAGCACATAACTATTGAAATTAAACATAACTTTTATTAAACATTCGTACACCAGACATTTAATTAAGTGTTATTGGTTTTAATTTCATTACGTTTAAATGGTTATACCTAATGTGAAACAACTTTGTATGGACGACAGAATATGTATGTAATAGTAGGCAACTTTAGACAGTCTAACCTAATCTGTATGCCTATAGCCTGATAGCGTTAGGTTTAAATTGCTAATCTAGTATTCAAAATGATCATTAGGTAAACCTTTTACCACTGAGTACAATCCCCTTTTATAACGTTCAGAGTTAAGGCAGACTAGAAACGTTTCTATCGGTTTATAGCTTACAGACCTACCGTTTGGAATTTGAAGACAGAAAAACAAGCAAGTAAATTTACTCGTAGAGCGGTATAAAACGAATGATTTTTACCAATTTCCGGTGAAATATGTAGTTCAAATACGTACCTACCACCTATCTATTTAAATGTAAGCCGTTTTAGTTACACTATTTATGACTCAAGAATGGCTGAACCGATTTAGCTGAAAATTGGTGGGGAGGTAGCTTAGAACCAGGAGAAGCACATAGGTATATTACGTTTTTTATCTAAGTTTTTTTTCCTCTAAGGCGGGACAGAGTTAACCGGGCTAGCTAGTAAGTAATATAATAACGGACAGCGAAGAAAAAGATTAAATACTCGTATTTCACCAGAATACACCAAAATTATAAAAATGGAATAGAAATTGAATCATGGTGGGTTTCTCCAGAAGACTGACTGAGTAAAGACTGGTAACTTAAAGCTTAAGACTTGGCACGTTTTTAACCCGTTATAGAATATACTAGCTGCGCCCCGCGGTTCCACCCGCGTAAGTCCCGATCCCGCGGGAGTTACGGGATAAAAAGTAGCCTATGTGTTATTCTAGCTATCTATATTTAAGGTTTCATCGCAATCGGTTCAGTAGTTTTTGCGTGAAAGAGTAACAAACATCCATACAAACTTTCACATTAGTAGGATTAAAGGGGTTATATTAAACGATCGCATCCTATCAGCAGATAGAAAGTCGCTAGTCTGTTTCCACGAGACGTAGGTATACAATAACACCGAATTACTTGTAAAAGCGTACCTATCAAGCTAATGCAAACAACAAATTAGGTACAGGTGTGGTGCTCTAGTAGAATTACATTTTGTTAGGGTACATAATCTAGTAGAATTACTTCTATACTAGTGAAGGAATTCGTTTATAATCACGTTACTGTTTTTTTTTTCAATCTATATATTTATTATATACTTGCTGCGTCCTGTGGTTTCACTCGCGTAAGTCCCGATCCCGTGGGAATATCGGGATCAAAATCCTATGTTACTCAGAGTGGTAAATGTTACCTAATGGTGAAAGATTTTTTTAAATCGGTCCAGTAGTTTTTGAGTTTATTCATAACACATACACAAAATTTCAAATCTTTCCTCTTTATAATATTAGTGTAGATATAGATAATTCAAAATCCTGCCTGATTTATATATCAATGCAGAGCCCAAACCGCTGCTCTTAGATACGTGAAATTTGGAGAGACATCCAATAAGAAAGGGTTTTTGGAAAATCTCGCGGTATCGGGACTTACGCGGGTGCAACCGCGGGGCGCAGCTTGTATAGAATAAAGTTTAATGCATCTAATAAAACCAGAATTATCAGAATTACCAGAATAATTACCAAAATTAACTAATAAAACCGATTAATAATCGACCATTTAGTTAGTTGAAACGATTAGTTGAAAATTAGATTCTTCTTTATTAATACGACAAATTTTAATATTGAATTTTACAAATTTCTCATTTTCTTCTAATACTGAATGTTGAAATTTGCCGCTGTCGGTATTTTACAATTATAATAATTTTCACAAATTTTAATATCTATTAAGTCCCCCATATATTTACTTAACAGAAAAGCTTTATGTCTAATAAGTAGCTATAGAATAATAAAATTTATGGTGTTTTTAAAGGACGAAACGGTCATGGAGGGCTATAAATTGAAAGAAAACAGAACTGATGTAACCGAGTCTTAATCTTATTGAGGTCGAAGGGAGATTAGGGGTATTCAAGGTGACCCATTTGACGCTTAATCGGACTTACTTCAAACGGTTAGTTGATTATTAGAACCTTCTGTATTGAAACTACATAATATATTGAATTTAAAATAAGTATCATTACATCTTAAAAAATAATTTATAAAATTAGATATTTATGTATCCTACATAAGTAAATATAAATTTTAATTTGAAAGGCTTCACACAAAAACTGCTAAACCGATTACGATATAACTCAGTAGGTATACCTATTAGACAGCTGGTATCCTAGCATAATACGTTAGCTTTTATCCCAATGTTAGTGCGGAATCGGGACTTACCCAGGTGATACCACGGGGCACTACAGCGCACATATGCTGGATTAAACATTGCTAGCGCTATAGGTGTTGAAAAAACATATAAAAAGCTTAGATTAAAACAAAAAACTAAAGATACGGTACCTAGTCTCGGAAAATGAGACGATAAAACTGCGTCTAGCTGACGCACTAGCCTCAGTCGTATGTCGAACCGTTGCCGCGTGAGCACGTGCTGTCATACTGCGATTATCTTTTTGACATCTATAAGAATGCCTTTTTGCTTATTTACAAAGCCTGAATCATTCTTAAAGACAAATGTTTTTAAATAAAATAATTTTAAGAAAATGCATGTATGGATGTTTCTAGCTCATTTTTCGAATACGCAATGTTAGAATATACCGTATCTACTTATTTTTGTTGTCATCTAAGATAAAAAGGCCAATTATTAATCTAATGAATAAATAATTTTTGACTTGGAAATGGAACTAATAAAATTAATCTCTGTAATAAATGACAACTATTTTAGCAATAAAAACTTTTATCTCTATATATACATTGTCCGAATCGACCCTTAAAACAACAGACAGTTTTAGTAGTCCATAAAGGTACCAACTAAAAGGGCTTATCACCTTTCAGACATTGAATTACAACCGTACAGCCTACACTTGTACCTACTCGTAATTCAACGTCTATCAAGGAACGTCCTGGTCACGGCACCAGGATTACGGCCCAATTGTCTACAGACGGATCGGTCAGGCGACATTAATTATACAGCCTTTATAGAACCTTCGAGATAATCGATCAATCATCCCCCACCCACTTCTCAACTTGGAATAATACCCATTAGTGTCAACTTGATCTTATAACAATTTCTTTTGAGAATATTTTCATTTTGTTTATTGTTTGATTAATGAGTTCTTTTTCTTTAAACACGATACGATTCCGTTTATAATTCACTGAACCTTAAACCTAGTTAACTATGCGAGGCTAAAGTGAAGCAAAACTTTATTGGATTTTTTGTTATACTGGTAGTTTCTAAGGGCGTATGATAAAGTAGACTTAAGCAAAATCACAAACCGAAACTCGAGTATTCGCCATTTTTACGTTCGCGATGAGCAACGAGAATTCGTAAAAATGCTCGCATAACTGTTCTTGCGAATGCTCGAAGCTCTCCACGTAAAAGTCACAGCAAGTGAGCATTTATACCAGTAACATATTTTCTTTCTATTGAATTGTTTATACATCGATGCTCTCGCTCTTGCCTTTGCTCTTTAAAACGTTCACCAAAGCACAGAATACATTAATAGTAGGTACAAGTACAAAGTCAAAAAAGATGAATTCACTAATAACTCACAAGATCCTTTAGAATCGTCTTATTATCAACAATTAAGTGTGTCTTTGGAACGCGATCTCCAATGAGAAGAAGACACAAGAAACTCATGGTTTTTTTGTAGTGCAAAGCAAAAATTTACCAAAACGCTCGTTAGTTTCTAAAACCAAATTGCACCCAACACATCGAGCATTCATGTTCGAGGTTCGGTTTGAGTAAATTAAACAACGAATTCTCTAGGCTTGCCTTGTGGTTCGGCAAATATACAGAAGGAAACAAAAACCAAAGATCTTAAACCAAACTGAAAAAAATCACATTTTGACAATTGTTTCGGTTTTAGGCACATTTGAATAGAAAAAACAGCCTCCAGAGAAGTTTAAAACATTTGTGTAACGAGAAAAAATGTCGAGCGAATATTTTTTATGTGAAACAAATATCTCGGAACGTGGGAACGTGCCCCTGTTTAGACACGAAATCTACATTATGATTTTTGCGAGGCGTAAGTAGGCACAGAATATTATTACATAAAAAAACTATTTATACGTGAAATACATAATGTATCTGTGGTTTGTATTAATTTACAAAGAAAAAAGAAGAGATTGTTTATTTATTAATTCTTTGGTGGTTGAGAAAAAAGCTCTGTAACTACTGAATCAATGTTCGTGAAAGAATTTTTAATCAAGAAACAGCACACAAAGGATCGAGACTTACTTTTAAGTCAAACCACGGGTGTATCGGGTAAGTACCTACCTACATAATAAGTAGGCTAAAAGGGTATTTCAAGAGATTCTTATTGAAAATAGCTTTTTGACATGGTCACACTAAACGTGCCCTTAGTCAATATGCGTTTTTGAATAAGCCTACACCACAAAGAGTTAAAGAAATAATCGGGCCATTTTTAAATAAATTAAACGCATTTTAACCGACTTCCCAAAACGAAAGGAGGAGGTTCTTAATTCGTCGCTATATGTGTCTATTTCATATTCACCGATTACTCGAATACGACTGGGCGAAGTAGACGTAAATTTTAAATTCGAAACTTCTCAGTGTCATTTGAATGTATAAGAACATTATCTCAACGACAATGAATATAAAGAAAATAAAACACAACCCTTTATTGTTCTTTGAATAATGAAGTAAGAAATAAGACGACAGATTATGTAATATATTTGACATTATACGAGAGTGAGACGAGGGTGAAGACAGCAATTAGTATATCAAAGGACAAACGCCATACATCCATATATCTTTCGCTATATAATAAACCATGTGTTATAGTTGCTTAGGCGGTCTTATCCAAATATGCTTAGAATTTTCATGATAATTAATTGCGTTCCTAGAGTTTCATTATGGGACATTAATTTTCTGGGTTCAAATAGATTTAGGCTAAAACCTACGTATATTAGTTAAATTGTACCTCAAAAAAGTTTTAGTAATAAATAGTATTTATTTTAATCCTTTTTGTTAACGTTGTTACGTTTTACTGTAAATTACTATGTTAAGTATAATAAGCCAAGAGTTATCTAAGTCAGCGTATTTCAAAAATATAATTACCTATAATAATAATCAATACTCAATCAAGATTATGTTGACAAAGAAATAAATGAATATTTTGAATCGTCCTATAAACTAGGAATTTGATGTTTTGGAACGCGCTCCGATGAAAAGAACCACACGAAACACATGAGGGTTTACTTTTTGTGATTATGTTTTACATGACAATCGTCTTAATATCTACATTGTGTATTTCATATTTAACTATCTATTCAGGGACAAATCACATTCAGTCTTCAGCTACCGCACCGGCCTACGTATCATAAAAACGGGCGAGTTTTCTTTGCCAAAAACGCATAAGAGGAAACTGAATCGATTTCCTAAAAGTCTTAAGTCCAGTTTTTCCAAATTCCTCCCTAAACGACAATTAACGGGGAAGTTCCGACCATCCGTGACCCAATTATAGGCAACCCAATTACGTAAACTCCATATTATTGTACTTATGATCTAGAGCGAAGTATTAAAGCATTTCAAACAGTCAAACAGTCCAATCCTTTATATACTTACAATATAGAATCGTGTACAAGTACAAGTTAAGGTACAATTGAATCCAATCAATCAAAAGATCTGTATCGAACTTTTTGATACGGGAAGTCGGAGCGGAATCAAAAATAGAAAGAGAGTCAATAAAAGTTTTCTGTTGGAGTACCAGTTAAGACACTGAAGGCGACAGCGACGTTTTAGCTTAAAAGCATTTTGGATTTAGAACTGATTTACATAGGGACAAAGTCAGACTTTTCGGAGTCAGTCACTGACTTTGAAAAGTCGTGAATCAGAATTGTATGGCACTGACTGACTCAAAATTAATCAGGTCTTAAGTAGGGTCTACTTAGAAGAAGAGTCAGAAGTCGTATGTCAGACTTTTCGGAGTCAGTCACTGACTTTGAAAAGTCGTGAGCCAAAATCGTAGGGCACTGACTGACTCAAAATGAGGTCTTAAGTAGGCTCTACTTAGTACTAAATGCAATTAAAAAGCGCTTCAGCTGCTTGAGCAGCAAAACCAAGTGAGTTGCGCTTTGCAGTTTCACCTAGATAAATTCCATCCTGCACGAATATCGGGATGAAAAGTAGCCTATATTGTATATTGGGTTTTCAGCTATCTACATACATAATTTCATCGTAAATATTTATTTTATTATAAATAAATAAATAATAAATAAATAAATTCTGCGAACAACACACAGCGCCATCTAGCCCCGTGGTAAGCGACTAAGCTTGTGTTACGGTGACAGACAACGGATATAATACTTATATTTATTATTCTTTTGTAAATACATACATATTATACATAGAAGGACACCCAGACCAGACACAAATATTTATTTTTTAAGCATAAATACTTGCACCCGGCGGGAATCGAACCCGCAACTGCATTGCAGTCGCGCTCTCGCACGACGCGCCACAGAGGTCGTCAAATTTATGTTTTTAGTAATTTGTTATATTTTTATAGCGGCAACAGAAATACATTTTCTGTGAATATTTCAACTGTCTTAGCTATCACGGTCCATGATTATAGCCTGGTGACAAACGAACAGACAGGCAAACAGGAGGCAGGAGTCTCAGTAATAGGGTTCCATTTTTACCCTTTGGGTACGGAAACCTAAAAAGAGTTTATCGTAAAATTATTAAAGACGGAAATAGAAAACGTTATGTTATAATCGGCTACACTTGACCGTAATTTTTCAAACCATTAAAAATCTATTAAAAACTATCCATTCCATTAGAAATGATTGAGGGTTAATTTTACAACGCCACCTTCATTTATAATTGGAATCCTAAGGTTTTAGTACCTACCTCTAGTTATGAAATAACGTTCTGAAATTACAAAATAAATAACGAATAAATAATACTTCGACACATAGACTGGGTCATAAATTTACAAAAAAAAGGAGATAAAAATAATTTGACACATTATTTTTTCGGAGAAGTTTATCTTGTCGGAGAGATCGAAATTTTTAATTTGTAATTATGTAACACAAATAAAAAAAAAATGTAAAAGAAGAATCTATGTAATTATGTACTTTACTTTCTTGATAATGTAACTTTCCAAAATGCAGACCATCATGCTAATCAATTGTGGATTCGAACCCCACTAAGAGTAGTTTAGAATAGCAAAGGTAATTTCAATAAAATTCCCTAACTGAATTCTTCAATAGGTATGTGTTACAACTTTAAAATAGTACCTTATCGTATGTGAGTAGTGTAGTGTCGTGCTAACAATAAATTTCATTAATAAAATTAAATATTAATTGAATTCGTAGCATTCAGACCGGTAGTTTCGTATGAATGCTCCGACTAAGTACCAGCTACTCGATTACAAAAAAATAGTCTCATTAAAACGACACCATTTTTTTGGAAACCACATAATTAAACGCGTCGAAAGTGCCTAAAAAAATTAATCCTAAGCGAGCTCTAGAGAACCAAGTATTTCGTACGTCAAAGGTCTTATACATAATTGAATAGGTTTCGACATCAAATATTTATAGTAGGTTATGATAAATGAATGTGTAATGCACTTCACTATCACTTCACAGTCACATGGTTGTTTACCCGTGGGTAGGGGGTAGGTATTTGAGATATGGCGCGGGATAACTCCGAATGCTCCGGGTTGGTTAGGTTAGCACGTCAGTTCGAGCCGCGAGCGGCCGGTGCACTGCGCGCGCCGTCGGAATCGACTCCCTTCGCTCGATACGCTCGCCGCGCCCAACGTAACCCATTATACCACCTGTGCGCTCTCGTATACAACACACTAGGTTATAATACCATTTCAGGACCAAATACTGGATGTATGGTTGTATTGTAACATTGTCCGAACTCCAATGCTTTTTTTGCACCATGCAATGCAATTGCTAGTACGGTTTAACTTGGCACGCAAACTGGTGTTTCTGTCTGACTGATCGACGATATATTTTCATTTAAGTTTTTGTGTGGCGCCCTGGTTGAACACCCGTCTACAGTTTTGAGGATTCCTAATTGTTGGAATCTTTTAATTCAGACTTGAGGTCTATTGACTTTTAAAATTTTCTAAGGTCGAACTTCCGTATCCTTTAAAATTCTTGACATGTTTCTATTGTTTGTTTTTTGGAGAAAAAACAATGATTTTAAAAATTCGTCAACGGCGGTATTTGATAATAGGGATTATCAGTAGTCACCTACTGGTAATTAACAATATTTCTTAAGTGTTGGCAATGACTTATAGAAATAAATAATTTTTTGAATGTTTTTCCATATTAAAACACTGTTTATGTGTAAATTGTAAGCGCTTTTGCAAGCCAATACTCAAATACTGAATTTTTTGTTCTGTTTTCGCGATGTTGGATAGAAATTAAACTCGTATTTCGGCTTTAATCGCGTGGTGGTTATTACTTCTATCCTGAAGAAGAGACAAGTAAAGGTGACAAAAGCGATTAAAACCGAAAAATTAGTTCAAGTACTGAAAAACTCCTTAATAATAATTCTTTTAAAAAATCTCCATAATAATTTATGTATAATACCTAAAAATAGGCACCTAACCCTTCAAAACCTTCACCTTCATTAACAACTAAGTTCCTAATTAATACGTGTAGGTACCGTAGTTCACCACGTGTCACCCAGTTAGTAACCACTAAAAGGAAACTCATTAATAAGTATCGCACAAACATGGAAGCAATTAGATTCAGTGCGATTAATGTACGTACACTGAGGGCCTGGAAGGGTTAAAATATTATAGAAAACTGAAAAATTACTACTACTGACTAGGGAATGCAACCCGTTTTTTTCGGGTTTTTCTGTTTTTTTTTATTATTCATACGGCAGCACTGAATATAGGCTATATTATTAAGAAAACAACCGAAAAAAAGACTGGGGTTTTCGGGTTTTTTCTTCCAAGTTAGCATTCCCTACTACTGACTAAATGACTAACTTGAATCCTGTCATGGGAGGATTTTCGATGATGTATTTTTCCTTGTAAAATATTTCTAGAAAACTGAAGTTATAAAGTCTAAAACATAGAAAGGAATAATGTCTCATAGGAAAATACTGAAATGCTTCTCAAAAATTTTATGGCTACTCAAATAGTTGAACTGCTTCTAAATTCAATTTCATTATAAGAACTTGTGTGAAGTATTTTATTAATACATGTGCTTGGTTAATTTTAGTTTGTAAATAAATGTAGGGGAACTGCACTGCTGCTCTTCGACATTCAATCTGTCAAACTGTTCAAACTATATTTAAACGATGTTTCCTAGAATGTCTTTACGTTATGGCAAGTAGATTTTTCTTCTGTTTTTGCGATATTGGATTGAAACTAAAGACATTTTTTGGTTTCAATCGCGTGGTGTTTATTACTTTTAGCATTGTTTCAACGCTTAACGTTTTGAGACGTTTAACATGTCCCTTCTTCAGGATTGACTCCTGAAGGGACCTGTAAATCTACTTGTTGTCTATAATTGTATGGCAAGTAATAAAAGAAAATAACTCATAAGAAAATTTATTTAATGCGAATCGATTCAGTGTCATGGTAGGATCATTATTGATCATATCATCGGAACAAAAATGAAATGGTATCTTATAGGAAAACTACAATAATTTATATTTTTTGGATTTCACTATGTTGATATGAATTTAGGCTCGTTGAAAAATGCGATGAAAACATAACTTTTGGAATTTTAAATATTCTCGTGCCGTTATAAATATAATGGCAGACATAAAGCGACGCGACACATCACTGTCTACCAAACTCTACCTTAACTCTAAAAAACTACCCTATATAAATAAATGTAAGTCAATAAAGACAATAATGTCGTCAACTAAAACAAACTTTATATCTGCCATAAAACCAGAAAGAGCATTATCCGATCGGATAGGAAACCCCGATAGTTTATAGGTCACATAAAGTATGTCATCTGTGACTGAGAGTACTGGCGTATTGACGAAGTTACGAGAGATGTGTCAAGTTCATTGATCAATTGCTTTTGAAATTTAGCTCAGGGATTTATCGGGGGTGATAATTATAGTGTCCATATACGTATACATTTGGCACCTCACGAAGCAGACTACACCAGACTATGTCTAGTGTGGTGTGGGGGCCGCTGTAAATAGTTTGTTTGTAACTAGGTTTTATTGGAAATATTTAAGACCGCGCTCAAATCCCGCGATAAAAGGTGTGCAAATACACCTTTTATCGCGGGATTTGAGCGCGGCGACCGAATCAAGAAATTCCGTAACGAAAATAAAACCTAACACCCCCCCCCCCCACTCCGCCTACCATGCTGCCCATGGTTACCATGTAGCTCGACCGAGCTAACGCTACATGGTAACATGGTACAATGGTATATGGCAACATGGTACAAAATAAATAAATAATTATAATTGCATAAGTTGATGAAAAATGATATGCAATAGCTTTACCGCGGCAGTTCCCGAGTGCCACACGTTTTATTTTCATTTTTCATACGTAGGAGTTTATTGGTCTAGCTCCACTAGCCGATCTTGAATGGTCGTTCGGGTTAAGAGCCCTATAGCCGCTAAACTCAAAATCCATGTCGGGTTCATAGAAAATTGTTGATTATTTTATGACGAAATGTCGTAGAACTTTTTTTTGTGTATGGATTGTAGGCGACATTGTTTCCGATATTTTAGTGCAGTTTCTATACAAATATGTCGAAACGTATTGAAGCCTATCGACATTTTAGCCAAATCAGACATTTTTTGTCTAAAATTTGGATAGGCTTTGCACCAATAGGATAGGTTCTTGTCTTAAAACTACACCAAAATGTAGGAAACAATGTCACCTACAATCCATACACAAAAAAGTTCTACAACATTCCGTCATGAAATAATCAACAATTTTCGATGAGCCCGACAGGGATTTTCAGTTTAAAGGTTGTTGGCGTTGTTATTCCTCTTAAGCTACGCTTGGAGCGGTAATTACTTGGTTAGGTGACCGATTTGTGTGACAAAAAACATATTCTCGAGCTCCTCGAGCTTACATTGAAGCTGCTGGTTCGAGCTATTACAACAGAGTTTCAAGTATATTCAAACAAAAGAACAAATGGACATAGAGCATTGACTCATCATATAAACTACTAGCTGCGTCCCGCGGTTACACCCGCGTAAATCCTGATCATATAGGAATATCGGGATTAAAAGTAGCTTATGTTACTCCTCGATAATGTAGCTTTCTTTTGGTGAAAGAAATTTTGAAATTAGTCCAGTAGTTTTTGAGCTTATTCATTACAAACATACAGACAAACACACACACACACACAAATACAAATCTTTCCTCTTTATAATTTAGTGTAGATGTAGATTTTGATAAAATCACAACAGGGCTTACTAATAATTCGAGTGCGACGTTACTAAAGTCTCATCGAAACATGAATTTGAGGGATTCGTGGAGCGATTCCCAAATTGCTGCCTGTTCTACGGTATGAATCCCACCTGCATGTATAATGAATGACCGTATAATGTAAATGAAGTGCAAGTGACATATTCTTATTATAAAGATTGTTATATAACATATTATGCTGTTTGCTTAATACAATATTATGCTACTTACAAATTATACAGTTTTATTACCTGAAATGCAAGTAGGTAATAGTACATTATGATATAAGTGCGGTAAGTTGAAAATTACAGCCGAGGCGATATTGCTAGCCCGAGCCGTAGGCGAGGGCTACAAGAAAGCAGAGGCTGTAATTATCAAAGCGCACGTATGTCATACGACGTTTTATAACACATTTGCGAGGAAATCAAATAAAAACAATACAGCGAAAAGAAAAAGCGCGCGGAATAATTTTTATTTGTTCACAAATTAGCGATGCGCGGGCATCAGTGCTTTTTTTTTTTAAGGCAACGGTACAAAAACAGCCAGTATTACTAATAAAGTAAATTAATATTTTTTTGTTTCTGTTACAGATGTAATTTACTGTCAAAATGAATTAAATTAAAGAATTAAATGTTTATTTTTTATATTTTATCTCCCAAAGTTAATTTTATTCATAAAATATTGACCACTTTTCTGACATAAAAACTTTTTGATTTGCTTTCTTTCCTTTTTTTTTCTTAAGATTTAAAAAAGTACCGTTGGTTTTAGACGGAGCATGATAAACCGTACGTGTTACCTTATTAGAAAGAAACTCGTGCGTTTTACTTTACGATTACGCACAAGTACGTAATGAGTGTAATGACATACATTACGATATTGAAATTGGTGAAATAAGAGGCCCTTACGTATTACTAACTTTTGTGCGTAAAAAATTACTTTATTAGTAATAATGTGTTATAAATATGATTATTAACTTACTTGCTGCGCCACGCGGTTTCGCCCGCGTTAGTCTTAATCAAGTTGAAAACTCAGAAGTCAAAGAGGTTTTTTTGTTAAGACAAATTAACTAAAATTAATTTAAGACTGAAGATTACTGAATCAATTTTGATTAAATTAAGTACTAGAATATGCTGAATCCTAGTAGAAATTCTTTTAGACATAAATACCACACACGGTCAATAATTATAGAAGTCAGTGCCAAGTCAGTCACTGACTTGTCAAACTTATGTCTCTTCTCTTCTTTTTTGGGGTCCGCTGAACCCCAAATTGTTTTTTTTTTATTTGGGGTCGGCGCAGTCGGTAAGTCATCATTGACTATACCTTCTGCAATTAGATTTGGCAATGTTTTTACGGCCGGCCGCCTGCCTGACACCAACCCTCTTAGAGATCAAGCAGTTTATCGGCCACCGCGCGGAGAGAACTTAAGGTTTGCTAATCTCCCTCAGATCCCTTAGTCGCCTTTTACGACACCCACGGGATGAGATGGGATAACCCTATTCTATGCCGGGGCTACACGGCCTATGCCGGGGCTACACGGCCTCGTCAAACTTATGTCACTGACCCGATTAAATCAGCTCTTAACTCTTTGGCAGCTGACATTGAATTTGCCAATCATCGCAAAATCAAACCCAAAACCGAAAAAACCCAAATCATCGAATCAAAATCGCAAACATACAAGCCAGTGTTTTCAGCATTCGACTGGTAAGCCAATACTCGCGATTATTTTCCAAAAACTTGGCCAGTTTCGTCGCGAAACAATAGCGCAGTTTGCAAAGCTTATTTATTGTTTATTTGTGAAATGAAATTCAAAAGGCGTAACATCGATCAATTCGGACGGACCTCTTGAATAATGGGCCCCAAAATGGTTGTCAGTCGATAAATGTCCTTTATTCAAAACGGCAACTGAACAGTGAACGTGTTGGTATTGTAAACAAACGTCTTTTGTGATCACCTGAACCATAGAAATGAAATATTTAACACTCTGACAGCCACTGGCACAATGTGTAGGTTTGAGACTGTATTTCCTGGCGAGTATAATTTAGGGGTCTTTAAATCGCTAGTGAATAGAACCTTAAAGGTTAGCGTGCCTTATCTTAGACTCCATCAACACTTACGTAAGTAAGTAATTAGCAATGTATTATAACAGGTCCGAAGTAATACTGTCGACTTTTTCCTCCCTGGATAAAGGCTTTAGAAAAAATATATTTATGCCATAAAACCTAGGTTACATCTGCCATGACCAAGTAACTACGTTTTGGTTTCTGTCATTCTAATTAGAATAGAAATAAAATTTAAAATCAATTGAATTTGAAAATAATCAATATAATGTAGGACTTATGGCATAAACATATTTTTTCATATATCTTAATTTAGGGAGAAAAGAGTTGGTAGACTGTCCCCTTAATACTCACAGTCGGTGCACACAATTATTAAAAGTGAAAATGCGTTTGTCATCACGTTCCTTATTTCATAGGACGTGACTGTTGTCTTAAGCATGGCCTCCATTCAAGTAATAAAGTATTGTATTAAGCTCTGAACATACTGCGAGATATAATCTTTATGGTTATGGTTTCTTGAAGAAATGCTTTTCAGAAATGCACCCGACAGGATTTGAACTTGCATCCTTCATCATCCAGACATTTATAAATATTAACTAGAAGCGCCCCACGGTTTCACCCGTGTAAGTCCTGTGTGATTATCAGGATAAAAAGTCTCCAGCTATCTGTATTCCAAGTTTCATCGCAATCGGTTCAGTAGTTTTTGCGTGAAGGAGTAACAAAGTTTCATACATACATTCTTCCAAATTTTGGCTTTTATTATATTAGTAGGATAGAATATAGGATAGTAAGAAGTAGGATGTCTATTTAAATATTATTTTTTAATGCATAATTCAAATAACTTATAAATTATATTAGATATTCAAATGAAAGACTTAGCCTCTGCAAGTCTCATAAGAGACTACGTCTCTCGTAGCGGCTTAGTGATTGCACCCTCGTAGCACTTGCTACGAAATCTCTACGATTGTCGTAGCTCTAATTCTATGCTAAGAATACTACGAAAACCACTGCATACCATTTATAGTACTAAACTACTTGTGTCCCGTGGTTTTACCCTATGTATGTTAATATTGAGGGAAGACGTAGCTTATGATTTAATCTAGTACCAAGTTGTGTTGGTTTAAATTCAAGGATTTTAAATATAAAATTTGTAAAAATGAATACGACCCCGGTATGTATTAAACATACAGTAAATTTATTTGAAAATACAAAGTTGATCTAATGTTTGATCTAATTTCGGTTTTTTTAAATAAAAACTGGTTTTGGTAATACTACCTAATTTAATTTTCAAAAATCTTTTTAGGGTTTTGTTTGACAGGAAAGTCAGCTGATTTTTAAAACTAAATAACAGATTAACATAAAGGTATCGAAAGACCTCAGACTCTAAGAAACAGGTAATTTTTAAATAAACTTTAAGCTCAAATTATTCGAAACGTGTAGACCATGAGTTAAATTCTTTTAAAGGCCTCAAAACTTTAAAATTCTTTTAAACACCTCAAAACACGTTGTGTACTGAAAATATATTTTGTTTCTAGTATTTTTAGACCACGTTTCGTTTTATTACATAAAATCTGTCTAAAACAGAAATAACCTATAAAACGGTTTATTAAAAACAACACAACGATTCGGAGCACAAAATACGATACAAGTTGGTTGTCCTAAATTAGAACACGGTAATGCAATTTCTGTTTGCGGAGAAACTGAAACACACTGCAGTTAGCACAATGTAATTGGAAAATAGTTTTAACATTTGTTACTTTTCAAACTGAGGTCCTATTTTTAAGAGTATCTTGTTTTTGAACATCATTTCTTAATTTTTAGCACACTTAGGTAATACTGCTTTTAAAAAAAATATCTTCAAAAAACGTGTGGCACTCGGGGACTGCCACGGTAAAGCTAGCATAGCATATATACGCTGGGGGTGTTATGTTTTATTTTCGTTACGGAAATTCTTAATTCGGTCGCCGCGCTGAAAGCCCGCGATAAAAGATATGCAATAGCTTAAAAATTATAGTACCCGGTGGGACTCGAGCCCGTGACTACTGGTATTCCGTTCGAGCAATTATGCTCGAACGCTACGCCATGGGTAGGTGAGCTATCCAGCTTACCTGTGGCGTAGCGGCTATCGCGCTAGAACGGAATACCCACCAGCACGCTTATTAAATACATCTAGACAGCATGGCTGAACCGACCTAAATAATAGAACACACACTAGATCTATGGAATTTTGATTTTTGACCAAAAAAACTCATTTTCAGGTTTAAATCGCATTGCTTGAGTTTGATTTCGACCTCATTTAAAAAAAAACTAAAACAAAATACCTAGGTATTTAATTTTAATGTACTTTCCCTAATAATAGGTTATTATTTTAGTAATAGGTACCTACTACCCTAAACTCAATAATTTCAAATGCCTCTATATTTCACATACTCCGGTTAAATAAAGTGAATTTTCTCAGCGTATAAAACTCATAAGAAACAAAATGACATCATAAACCATTATATGTTATACGCTGAATAATGTAGGCTCGAGTAAGCGTAAAACGTAAACGCAGTTAATAACATGTATGTATGCTTGTAAAAATATTACAAAGATATTCCTGAGCATCTTTCAGACTGAAGATCTGTCGGGCGATAATTTAATTTAAGACTGCAATAATTTCACGTTTTGGCTCTTTGTATTTGTAATTTTTTTTTCAGGAAGATATTCTATAAGTTGTCTATTATAATAACGAAGTATAGTTGAAAAATATTTTTGTTAATTTACGTTGTTCTACGTCTGGGCAAAGCCTCATTAATTTTTTTTTTTTTTCAAGGAGTTATGCGTTGGTAATGTTTGGTCAATCTCTATCTCGTTTTACAGCCGATAGATGGGCGTTTGACCACTATCTAACCTGATGGTAAGTAATGATAAGGTCTAAGACGTAACACGCTCATCTAGAAGACGGAAGACGGCAGCAGAAAAAGATTCGACCCGTCTTAGTGGCTGCAGCTGCTTTTATTCTACTAATTTCTTATTTTATCAATTACAGATTTTTCTTCAGTTTTCGCGATAGATAGATAGATAGATAGATTAACGCTTTATTTGCACAACAAACAATATACAAAACAACATACATATGTAAGACAAATACACATAAAGCTTAAAACTAAAACGTTGCACAAATGGGCGGTCGCTTATCGCTAAAAGCGATTTCTTCCAGGCAACCTTTGGATGGAGAAGGTCATTACAGCATGCGCAGTAGGCAAAGTGAAATTGAGTCAGATTGGCTTCGATATAAGTATTTAAAATAGATAAGATACTGATATAATATTAAATTATTCTAATTTTTCGGATCCCTTATTGTCGCCTTTTACACACGGGAAGAGATGTAACTCTCTTCCCGATCATCTATCGTCCGATTTAAAGTCAGCAGTCTAAAAAGATCATAACGTACAGTACACAACGAATAAAGTTTTCCAATATAAAAATTCATTATATCCAAACGGAAGGATGATTTTATCAATTCGAAAAATTGAAAGTAAACAAATATGTGTTCATCGGAGTAGTAAAAGTCAAAATAACAGCTTAAAATGACGTCAATAAGGAAGATTTTGGAAATTTTTGTATCGACATAATATTACTTTTAAAGCACAGAATACATAAATAGTACAAGTACTTAAAGTGTAATTTTGACTTTTACGGTTCAAGAAAGTTGCGGTATGTTTGTAAGTTTAGAGTTTTTAGGCTTGTTTCGACCAAGTTGGAATATTGCAAATAATTACAATTTTACGCTTACATCGTCTTTTATTCAAGAGACTCTCTTGCTGTTGAAACGGAAATAAAAACCGGCTAAGTGCGTGTCGGACTGAAGATGAGAGTTCCGTACCATTATTACGTTTGTTGTATGGGGTCCCACTTTAATATTTATTTTATTCCGTTTTTGGTTATTATAAAGCGGCAACAGAAATGCATCATAGATTTGTGAAAATCTAACTATCACGGTTCATGAGATATACCTTGGTGACAGACAGAGAGACAGTGGAGTCTCATGAAAAGGATCCCATTATAACCCTTTGTTTACGGAACCCTGAAAATAAATCATGAACCGGTCTTGAAATAAAAATCCGAGTAAAAAGTTGCTTAAAAATGAAGCCAACGACGCGAAACTAATAAGCACAGCCATTAATAAAGAAACTGGTCTACGTAGAATGAAAATATAATACAGGTGAGACTATGTAGGTAAGTATGCAAAGATTTGGACGCCTTCCAAAGATCTCGAATAGCGAAGCCTAGTACTGACGTAACGGGTTCTATAGTAGTTCCTTAGTAGTTCTCTCATTACCCTCCACGGTACTAGTGCATTGTTCTATTATGGGCAGACGATAGTATACATAATTTATAATGATTTATTTTTACTAAGGGCGGAATAGACCATACTTAGATAACTTATATTCAAAGAATAAATCGCCGTTTTTTCGAGCATTTTTTTTTACATTTTATCAAACACAATTTCCATGGATTTTCTTCTGCTTTCGCGATGTTGGATGGAAAATAAATTATTTTTTTGGTTTAAATTACGTTTAGCATTGTTTCAATGCTCAACGTTTCGAGACCTTTACTTACAGGTCTCTTCTTTAGGATTTTCAATCCAGTTGCGTATTGAAACAACGCTAAAAATAATAACCACACCACGCGATTAAAACCGAAAAATGAGTTTAATTTCAATCCAACATCGCGAAAACAGAGGAAAATAAATGCCAACGAAAAACATAACTATGTTTTTAAATACAAATTTTAACAAAAAATATTTTTTGTGTTTTTAACATATAGATAACACAATTTTGAACTTAAAATTTAATATAATTTAAGCATTACAAGTCTTGAAAGTTCAAGTTTTAAACTGAGATAGGCTAAATTTACTAGAAAATATTAAAACTCTTGTTTTCTCTTGAGGAAACAGTTTTAAAAGAGAAAAGAAACGGTTATGATGCTTCCACAAAGGAAAATCTTAGCAACGAGACTAGGTAAACTTAAAGAAATATACTAAATAGTTTTTTGTTGTTCCATATTGTTCTAGTCTGTTATACGCGTCGGGAGAGGCCCGACTGCAATGCAGAAGGTTGCGAGTTCGATTCCCGCCGCGTGCAAGTATTTATGCTTAAAAATAAATATTTTTTTCTGGTCTGGGTGTTTTCTTTGTATGATAATGTAGGTATGTATTTACAAAAAAAAAAAGTTTTATAATATGTAGTATATTCGTTGTCTAAAACCCATAGTCTAGTGCTTAGTTTGGGGCTAGATTGCGCTATGTGTAACGTCGTGCAATTTATATTTATTTATTTATTAGTAGTTGAAAATTTGCAAAAATAACCTGATTTTATTTAAATATACCTACCTACTTTTGTGAAAAATGTTCTCAATATTATCGCGGTATCGGGATTTACACAGGTAAAACCGGGCTTAGCTAGTAATGTACAAAACTAATAATTCAAAATTGAGAATTAAAAACTTCATTGTACCTTCATCACGTCCAAACTTCAGGAGAATGAAACGTTCAAACTTGGTCAAGGATTTCTCAAAGTCAATCAATCAATTTTGATAACTTTATCTGTCAGCGAAACGTGTTGGCGGAACAAAAGCTTCTTACGCATCCCTTTCTCGCTTCCTTAGAATCACGTAGGACGGCATTCATATGTCGCGAGCGGTGGGTACCGAGCTATTATAATTTGTCATCAAAGCGATGCATGTAGTCGTACGTTTATGTTTACGTACAGGGTGTTTGGTTTCCGTAAGGAAAATACTATAGTGTCGCCCCTGGAGTATACTGGAATCCTGATGCCATGGAATATTATGTTAGGTATATTTTAAATTGAATATATATAATATGTATTATATACTCTTACTTGCGACGAGCGCGGTGAGGTTATACATAAGAGATCATTGTAATATATTTTTAGCCTTCTCTAGCCCACTGCAGTGGAAATGCCTGCAGTGGGACAGAATAAATAAATAAAATAAATAAATATTGTACGAATAGTTTAGAACTTGTTTAATGTGTTTAATCTACCTGCGGGATAAAAATTAAACAATAAGAGGCCTTACAACGTCAACGACCTTGAAACTTAAAATCCCTGTCGGGCTCATCGAAAATTGTTGATTATTTCATGACGGAATGTCGTAGAACTTTTTTTTGTGCACATATTGTAGGTGACATTGTTTTCTACATTTTGGTGTAGTTTTAAGACAAGAACCTCCTATTGGTGCAAAGCCTATCCAAATTTTAGACAAAAAATGTCTGATTTGGCTAAAATGTCGATAGGCTTCAATACGTTTCGACATATTTGTATGGAAACTGCACTAAAATATCGGAAACAATGTCGCCTACAATCTGTACACAAAAAAAAGTTCTACGACATTCCGTCATGAAATAATCAACAATTTTCAATGCGCCCGACATGGATTTTCAGTTTTCCGGTACAGGGCCCTTAATAAGAAGTAAATTAATAAGTTGCATACGTGTAAGAGGCCTATAAATTAATTTATAAGTTACTAGCCTTCCGCCTCGGCTTCGCATGGCACATATACTATACATAAAGATCTTCCTCTAAAATATATTCCTCTATGTCTATTAGAAAAACCGCATTAAAATTCGTTGCGTAGTTTTAAAGATCTGTATACATAGGGCTGGAAGCGACTTTGTTGCATACTATGTAGTATCTCGAAAAAAAAATGAACGCATAAAATATAACCTCTATTTTAGGAAGGTTGTCTTAAACAACTAAGATTGTAATATATCTTAATATAGTGCTCCTAAATGAAGTTTGAAGGTCAGAATACAAAACTTCTTACGATCCTATGCTGCGTTTATTTAAAATTTAAATTAAAGAGTAAACCCTTTGTAATATCCCGGAAGATAATGTACATCGTTTAATATTTGCGACAACCTGTATAAGTGTCTGAGTCACGAGCTTGCAATGTTTGGATGTTCTACGAGGATGAAAAATGCATGAAAAATACGTTTTACCCTCACAGCTAGACGTTCTTTATTTGAATAAAGAGAAAAGACCGCAGTTGGTGGTGTAACTTAAGAATTATAACTGCGTCCTCTTTATTTATTTGCACCACTCAAAATGTTAGTACCGATTTTAATATCAGGAATGAAGCAATTTGCTACACCGGGTGGAAACGACATGAAAATGAACAAACGGAACGTTTTCACTGTCTGTTGTCTAAACGGAATAAAATAAATAAGTGTATATATAGAATTACATTTAATTATATTTTTTTATTTAGAATGTATTCGATTTTTTTCATATTTCGGTTTTAATCGCGTGGTGTTTATTACTTTTGGCATTGTTCCAATCCCTTCTTCTTCCGGTCTCTTCTTCAGGATTTTTTGGATTGGTCAATCCTGAAGAGTAGACCTGTAAAGGTAATATTAAAATTATTGAAATGTTATAAAAAAAATCACGGGCATTAGTTACCCATTAAATTCAAACACGCTTTATACGAGAGCCATAAAGCTATAATGCGACCTTCTTTATCGCATTAGGTACCAAGAACGCTTGACGACAGGACGGCAACGTCACAAGCAAGATGTGTTCATTTCGCAACATGAGTCCATGGCTTAACTGTTACTGCTGTCAAATGAATTAAAACACCACTAGCATACAAACGCACGGCAGTCAGATACGCTTTCAATTTAGGCGTTCGGTGTCGGAGTGCTGCCGTAAGCAGCGGCACGGTAAACGTGCGACAGCGGTCCGACACGAAACGTCTAAATTGAAGCCCCCTTACAATGTAAGGAAATATAACAATAAAGCAGAATATAAACAACATTATGATGTGACAAATAAAATCGCTTCAATAGTAAACGCATAAAACCTGTTATCTTTTTGAAATTGTATCTTTTAGTGCTACTTATTACATTTTATTAAGGGTTTTACGTTTTACTGTTATATTTGGGTCAAATTATAAAGTGACAATATAAAGTTTATCATTTCCTACAGGGTTTTAAGGGATATAATAAATAACTAACTGCGTCCCGTGAGGTTACACGTCTAAATCGCCATCTTTTTGACCGACTTCAAAAAAAAGGAGGAGGTTCTCAATTCGACCCGTATATTGTTTGTGTGTATGTATTGGAGCACCTAAATCCACCTTCTCATCACAAAACTCCTCCAAGATTAAAGTTATGGTTAACGGATGAAGTTGGGCAGTTTTACTGGGTTGGCCCAGATTGTAGTTTGGGTGCCCGACTTCAGATTACATAACAGATAAGCCGGTGGCACTGTATGTAGGTGAGGTTATTTTATGCTTTTTTGAAGGCGGTTTTTTATATCTAGAATTTCAGCTGAAAAGGTTCACCTAATTTAGATGATTTATTCAGCGCAAGCAACTTCAATTCAATATTTATCGTACTGCAGCGCCCGAGAGAGGCACTACAGTATCAGGCTTGCCCAGCACTTAAATAGCTCAGCATAGTCAGCTATGCCCAGAGAAAATGATGGGTCAATAACGTTTGGGACTAAGTAACCCTTATAAACAATGACTAACGGCCGAATACAGAAACGCTTCGAGTTCTACTTAATCAAATAAGCAGCTCTCAAACTCAAAAATTCTCATTCAAATTTTAAATGTAGAAGCTGCTCAATTATTTAAGTACCCCTCAAATTTTAAGCGGCGTTTCTGTATTCGGCTGTAAATTTATGAAATATTTCTCTCTGTCTGTCAACTTTGAAACTTCATTTTACAGTAAAAGACAAACGATGTACATATAGTTTATGGAGCTGTTTATTAGTAAGACGGTAAGTCTAACACTAATCTATCAAGGTTGTATTAGCAGAACTGACTGATTGACTGTATTTTTTTTGGTTAAAAAGCAATGAAATCAAAATAGAGAGAAAAATCTCCTATAATGAAAGTTTAGTGAGCGCGCTTTCAATCGAGCGCGCCTGCCTACATGTGCTTCGAACGAACTTCTAAGCTCGTAGTTCGAAAACACGCTTACGAGAGACAAATTGAATACGAGCGTCTAATAAAAAGTAACGAATGTTTCCCCTCGGTCTCTATCTAACAGACAATAACTTACGACGTATAATTTTATTCTGCATCGGTGCCAAACTGTTCACCAGCTGCAACACACCACGTCACTTGTTGCTACCAACACCATCTGTACAAAGCTCGTGCCAATACCTTCTGTAAATATCATACGCTGACGTGAAAACGTCGCGTGGAATGTCGGTCACAAATTTGTTCAGTTGTTTTTGGAAGTTTTGTTTTCGCCAACATTGTTTGAGAATAATTGGATTTTGGAATCGAAATTGGAGTTATTTACCTATACGTTTAATTGGGACTTGTTTCGATTGTAGAGTTTAATTCTATTTTAATCCTCGACGGAAAAATATCTTCTGTTTCCGGTGCCGTAATAAGTTTGAGGTGTCTGTGTATTTGGGTTGCTTTTTTATTTAAGGCCACATTAAGACTTTTTTTGTCTACCCGTAAGCAAGAGCTCTGTAAAAACCTCGAAACATCAGGCGTTTATAATAAAAGCAAGACGAAAAAAACCGAAAAATAAGTGAAATTTTATACATTTCTTTGTCCAACTTAGTTATTTTTGCGAGAAACTAGACAAGTAGGTCGCCATATAAACGGTACGGCTCTGCTAATGTAAGTTTAAACATCAATAATAAATAGATAAATTGTCTTCAAGTTCCCAACTGATACAGTTCGCGATGACAATTCCATGCACGATCGCGAGGCACGATGTCTCTTGCCATTAAAAACGCGTTATTCCTACTACATTTGCCTTCTTATAAACATTTGCAAATGTGACATGAAAAACTGAAAATTGATTTTGTGAGACAAATATTTTTTCATATTAGTATTTATATTATTTAAAACAGTCATAGTGTCCTACAAATTGCGTGGTACGTTATTCCGGTCCTATGATAAGATCAGAAGTAGTAGTACAGATTCTACCTCTGTTATCTACCACAATCGAGAGTTTCACATAGGAAATTGTTGGGCGTCTCATCAAAATGAAGCTACTCAAGGAAATCTAGCTTGATAGTAATCAATTGCAAAAATGTACTAGGGATCCTGAACAATTAGTTTGTTTACCAATAAAAATATGAATACCTATACTGTATTTCAGAATCTTAGATCAAAAATGTAAACAAAAACTTATACTTACATTTATATTTATTTACTTTTTCCATTGATATTGACAGTTCTTTGTTTACATTTTTTGATTTAAGATTCTGAAATAGAGTATACTTGAAATTAAAGACATTTTTCGGTTTGAATCGCGTGGCTCTTATTACTTTTAGCATTGTTACAACGCTCAACGTTTCGAGACCTTTCCAGGTCTCTTCTTCAGGATAGACTATTCTATCCTGAAGAAGAGACCTGGAAAGGTCACTGGAAATTGGAATTGTTACAACGCTCAACATTTCGAGACCTTTCCAGGTCTCTTCTTCAGGATAGACTACTAGTCTATCTCTTCTTCAGGATAGACTACTAGTCTATCCTGAAGAAGAGACCTGGAAAGATCTCGAAACGTTGAGCGTTGTAACAATGCTAAAAGTAATAAAAACCACGCGATTCAAACCGAAAAATGTCTTTAATTTCAATACAACATCGCGAAAACAGAAGAAGAATCTAGAGTATACTTACTTACTATACTTTATTTCAGTTACTTGAATGAATGCTTTATTTGCACAACAAACAATTACAATTACTGTACAGGCGGTTTCACCCTCGTCCTCGTAAGGCCCGATCCCGCGGGAATATCGTGATAAAAAGTTACCTGTGTGTTATTCCAGGTCTCCAGCTATCTACATACTATTTCAAGGTAATCGGTTTAGCGGTTTTTACGTTATTAAGTAACAAACACACACACATACATACTCACAAACTTACAGCTTTATAATATTCGTAGGATTTTTTGGTGTTACAATAAAGAATTAATCTATCTATCTTTCTAGAAGAGCAGCTGTTCTAGCAGAGCAGTTAGGAAGGTAGAGAGAAACAAATGCTGTAATATAAACATCAAGCACGATAAAAGCAGACAATAAAACTACCCTCGCTCTACTCTCGAGCTAGGCACGCTACTAGAGTGCTCATCAGTTTAAATAAGATATTTTCTTTTACCATTTATTACCGAAGAAGCAACTAGAAAACTAGACTAACTTTTCTAGTGTGTTAAGAGCATGACAGACTTTATTACTTACAATCAAGTAGATTGAATTCAATTTAGTTTTGCTATAACTTTCTTAACAAGGCGTAGGATCTTAATAAAAGTCTTGTAATTCGAAATAAGATGATTGTAGGAGCTAGCAGTGTCTCGCGGTTTTACCCGCGTAAGTCCCGATCCCGTTGGATTTTTCAAAAATGCTTTCTCAGTACACATCACAAAGAACACAACCTCCGAATTTGTGGTCTGAGATATTTATTTTACAAAAAAGAATTTACAATTCACTTACCTATACATTGAGAATTCTTCGTCTAAAATTTTTTTTTTTTGAGAAATTAATATCTTTATCCAACCTCCAAATTTCATGTGTCTACGTCCAGTGCTGTTTAAGTTGTGCGTTGATATGTAGTTAAGTCATTCAGTCAAGAATTTAAATTTTATATGAATAGATTGGTACTGACAAGTTATTTATTAAATGCTGCTGGTTACGTCTAACGGTTTTACTTGAATTAAACAATCTTTAAAAATTACAGTGGCAAAGCGCCTTTACTTCACATGTCATCACCGCGTCAAAATCCGACTTGGGCGCGAGATTTTTATCGATTTCTCCAGATTTATTTATTTATTTAGATCTACTAATTCGATTTTGAAGTAGAATATACCATTACCTTCTCAAAAAATAGATCTAGCATATGATACCAGCTACGAATTCAGTTAAGTTCAGTAAAAGAAAAACTTCTTACCAGTATTATAAATACCTACCTACTAAAATAAAAGAAGACATATTTATCTTAGCGAAACACGTCTTTTTACTGAATTAATAAATCAGCCTACTCACGGTTCAGCAAACATTAATTTCCAGTATGAATTATCATGTTTCGTTTACAAAATTGCAGCTCTATAAAAAACGTTCGCTTATAAAACTGTGCGTGACACGGCGGTTATTTCGTGCCAGTTTTTTTTTAAACACCGCCCTAAGATTAAGATATGATTTTGTTCGAAAAGTTATTTTAAATTATATTTATTGCTGGTCGTATTTCATGATTGAAGATAAAGAGGGTATTGGTACATCGACCATATGCTTGCCCTGTGCCCACCTGCGTCTATGAAAATTCTCAGATAATAATATCAGCAGATAGGTAGGTACCTACATCTTACCCAAGTTATTCGCTGCGTTTTTCTTCAACAGTCGACTTACTTAAGGACGTGGCGACTCTTACCATTTCCATACAAACTTAATACCAAAATAAATTATGAAAAATTTAGTTTTCCAAAATATTCATTCACATTCAAATAAAACGGAGAAACATTTTTCAATGAAAAAATGTTTCTCCGTTTTATTTCATTTCGAATGAATATTTTGGAAAACCTTGTGATGGGGACCCTTTAAAAGTAAAATCTTAATCCGAATAATATCGATATTAAGGTAGAAAACTAAGTTTTTTATAATTTATTTTGGTATTAAGTTTGTATGGAAATGGTAAGAGTCGCCGCGTTCTTAAGTTCCATGTACGTAATGTAAATCCTTAATTTGGCTGTTAATTAATTATATACGTAGGGACGTTATACGTAGGCATAGTCTGTTTAAGCCTTAAAAATATTTCTTCAATAAATAAATAACTAAAAAGTGCTTTAGATTCGCAGTGGTAACAGAAAGTATGACCAGTTTGAATAGAGCAAGTCTTGAATACAATTTGCGCGAAAAATACGCTTACGGTAAACAAGCTAAGTAAAAGTAAAGCTACTAGTGTACACAAGTAATTTTTGCATTTTTAAACAAGTATCCCAAACAACTTGAACGACAAATGTGACGTCATGTTTGACCAATAGTTCCCAGTGGGAATCGAACCCGCAACCTTCTGCATTGCAGTCGGGTATTCGCCCAACGCGCCACAGAGGTCGTTTAACATGTTACATTTTTAATTGTAATGCTTTTTTGGTAGACGTGTAAACCAATTCTGATATTATTCTATTGGAAGTCACGTCCATCCAGTGGACAGACAAGTAATTTAATATCGTGAGCACCACACGCCAGTTAATATAATTTGTGAACAATTCTGCTCTGAATAAAAACTATTTTAACCTATGAATATATTCAATAGTTGCGCCCGTGGTTTTATTACCACTTAAATCACAATATTGTGGTAAAAATTAGCTTCAGTGTTATTTTAGGTCTCACTATCCACAGACTGAGTTTTATCACAATCGGTTTTGCGGTTTTTAGGTGAAGACGTTTAGTAATAAACACTTACTCAGAAAAGTTTTACCTTTTCAGTATTCTTTTATATTAAAAAGGAAATCAAAAGTATATTTAAGCGGTGTTGGTCTAGTGGTAGATATACTAATTAATACATACTTAATTCTTAAATTCGCCAGTAGTGTTAGAGCTAGTGTGGTCAAGGGGTATGGACACCCGAAAGAAAACCGAAACCTACGCGAGTACGAGCCTCAACGCGAGCAAATTTTTGAAAATGTATTTTTCGGGAAAGTACAATGTATTTTCCGTTGAAAATCTGCCAAATGTCTAATATTTGTTTATCCGAAACAACAATCGATGACCCACACTAATAATTAAGAGATTTTCGATAAACTTCCCCTGTCTAAAGGTCTGTCGGTCTCGACTTCGGATATTCAAGTCATTTCTTGAGGGCCTTTCTTGTTACGAAACCCAAACTAATTGAGGAAAAGTACAACATAGCGATGACTTTAGTAGATTTTCGTAGAAATAACAAAACTTGATTCAAAATATCTTTAGCGCAATTAAATGCTTTAGGATATTTCTGAACAAACCGGCCAAGTGTGAGTCGGACTCGCGCTCGAAGGGTTCTGTACCATTCCACCTTAAGAGGACAGTGCTACTTACTATTTTCTCCATACAAATTTAACAAACGTAGTCGACGGTTGCCTCCCTGGATAAAGATATTAGAAAAAATATATTTATGCCATAAGTCCTATATCAGCCATGACAATGCCCCTACGTTTTAAAGAAAAAGAGTAGGTAGACTGTCCTCTTAATAGCGACGAAAAAATACATCATCTGTTAAATTTTTAACTGTCTAGCTATCGCGGTTCATGAGTTATTACAGCCTGGTGACAGACAGACAGACGGACAGTAGAGTCCCGTTTGTAATCTTTGGTTACAGAACCATTAGAATACCTATATGAATTTCCCACACAAATAACGTTTCGAGACCTTTACAGGTCTTTTCTTAAGGATTGACAATCCTAAAGGACTCGAAACGTTGAACATTTTATTTTATTAATTAGGTAGGAGTAAAGTACACTATAGCTAATACAGAAAAACACATTTTTTGTAAGATGAACAAGTGTGCTTACCAATTATTACCAACATTAAAACAATGCTAAAAGTAATAAACGCTACGCAATTAAAACCGAAAAATGAGTTTAATTTCAATCCAACGAACAGCGAAGTAGGCACATAATATACACCTACAAAAAATCCACAAATTTATCACCGATTTTATTACTAACATTTCAACAAGAATAAAAATCGTCGGTACCATCTAATAGGGTCCAATGTCTAAAGACGTCATTCATAATCGGGGTTGCCCAAAAGCAGATCAAAGAATTACGTACGTGAACCCAGTGAACCGTTATATTCGGGAATGATTCGAGTGGAAACTATGGAAATTAATATTCCTTGTGGAGCTCCGATATCGAGTTCTAGGTTTGTATTGTTTCCTTCCAATGTCTGATTACAAGTTTAATGTTGCTAGGAGAAACTTTAGCTGGAAGCTGAACTAAGCCACCGGGCTATAGCGTGTTAAGTGAGCTTAGGCGCCTTATGCCTGTTCAGACTGAAAAAGATAGATTTTTATTTGTACAACATTATATTATGCATAGGAAACACAACAAAACACAATTACATTAAGTAAAATTATATCTCCTAAAAATCTTAAAATTCAATTTTACAATAAATAGGCGGCTTTATCAGCGAAATTTCTTCCAGGCAACCTTTAAATAGAACTGTTGCAGTAAGTGAAGATACCCATCTTCACCTTTCGCGTGCGCCTTTGTGAACTATCAAATGTATGAAGTAGTTAAGGAGTGTTTACACTGAACTAGCGGCGGAGTGTGCGATTTGACACACGTTTTCGCTCATAGCATACTTTGAATATTTAGCCTAGAGCCTAGAGGCTAAATACGTGCGCGTTGAGCCTGCCAAGACTTCTTGTTAGGCTCAAGGCGCTTTTGACGTGTCGCTTCGAAGGAGTGTCTCTATCACGGCGCTGTATCCCTCTTCTTATTAATAAACGTAGAGTTAGATCGGAGTAGTGAAAACATGCTTTGTCTTTTTCCGTGACAAGATCCTTCAGAGTAGACAGACAGAAACAAAAGATGGTAAAATTATTCCGACCTTACTCCACGTTTATTAATAAGGCTATCGTGACTGTCACCTATTCAGTGATTATGTCGAAATAATTCGCAACGCGACGACGACGCGTCTCCGACACGACTATTCAATGAGCGTTGAGCCCTAAGGCTTAACGCGCATTGAATAGTCGTGTGTCTAAAGAAGACATAATTTCATTAGTGCGCACCCTTTCGCGCTACATGATTGCAATTTGTAAATAATATTCTAATGATTTATTGCCAAAGTTTTCGCAAAAATTGGCTGCAAAATGGGTTCGAAAGTTGACGTTTATGGCGAGTTCCTTACCTATACTATTAAATAGTCAAAGGTCGCGCGCTGTACTGCGCTAAATAAGGACAAAGAATACTTTCGTTCGTTTGTGTAAGCGGTGCGACACTAGCGAAATATGACAGGGTTTTTTATTAATTAAAGCCTTCTTTACAGTTAATTAGAGCGGTGTTGGTCTAGTGGTAGATACCCCGGCTTTCATTCTGAGAGTCGTGGGTTCGAATCTAGACCGACCGCGCACCAATGTTAGTGCTTAGTTTGGGGCTAGATTGCGCTGTGTGTAACGTCGTGCAATATTTATTTATTTATTTAATTAGAGATCAGGGTAAGGCCATTCGTAGAACTTGAATGAGAAAGTTTAGTTTAGCATTTTTCTCTTTTTTAGGGTTACGTAAGGAATCCCTTTACTAAAATTAGACTGTCCATCTGCCGGTCTGTCTGTCACTGCGCTATATACATATTTCATGAACCGTGATAGCTAGACAGTTAAAACTTCTCACAGATGATGTATTTCTGTTACCGCTGGAACAACAAATAGGTACCTAGGTAGGTACTAAAAACAGAATAAAATATATAGTTATTTTCGGGTAGTTTATACTAGTTGTTATTTCGTGTCCTCAACCCGTATAGACTCCTGATAAGCACATAGCGCTACTCGTATGTCCTACTGTTGGAATGATAAATAAAAGATGGTTTTTACACCAAAATAACTTGTTTATTTAACAGAACCTAAACCACTCAAATACTCAAACGGGAACCGATTATGAGATACACTTAACAAGACGTAATTACGGTTCGGCTAGCGCGGGGTAACTGAGGTCCGGCCTCGCATGGCCGCGTGTCGTAGACATGACGTCAGATACCCCTACACTACACCCCCCAAATTTTTACTTAAATATAAAAAATTGACATAACATAATACTCCTATTCCTAATGTTGGTTAACTAACATTCATTCAACCGTGCAGAAGGCACAGTCTCGGCGCGCGGAATTCGCCGCGTTTACAAAATTGGCGTTGGCTGCCTGGCGCCGTAATGCCTGTGACCTCATTATGCACTTTTATCTAATTACATTACACAACCTTGAATTTACTTATGTTGTTTTTGGAACGAGTTTAAAACTTTTTAAAGATACGTTAAATACAATACTGGCTGTTTTTGATAAACATTTTTAATTTCCGAAAAAAATTAATAATTCAAAAAAAAATTAGGTTTACCTGAACACAAACTAACTTATTAAGTTTAGCACTTTACAAATTAAATATTTTTAGGTCTAAATAAACACAAATATGCGTTACAACTCTGTCTTTACTGAAACTGCACAACTTGTGGAGCTGGAGTAGGTGGTGCTGGTGTGATTTGTTGTTGCGACGGAACCTTGTCCGTCGGCATCACCACAACCGAGCTGAGCTCTCTCCGGGCCCACTTTTTTATACCTCTATTGCAGCGTTTGTACATGATAAATATACCGAAAATAAGTATGATCGAGATGAGGCTGACCGTTAACATGCCGTAAACCTCGATCTTCTGCTCCCAGTGTGTATTGCTGGCATCGTTCGCTCCATTTTGCGATATGATTATTTGTTCCTCTTTCTTTTCTTCAACGCTTTTGTTACTTCCCATCTTTTCGTGACAAAACAAAAAAATATACTTGAATTTAAAGTTGACTCTGCGTGGTCGTAACGTTTACTTGTGTGTAGGTTACAATAATTTTCCTAACGATTACATCTCTTTTTATTCAAATAATTTACACAGTCATCAAGTTCCTAATTGTGTTGACATAAATCATAACTTTAACTATAATATTCTGTCATACTTAACGCTAAGCTAAGCGATGCGTCACGATGGCTCTGTATGTTTGTACTGGTGGTCCTGTCGTCTCTATATAATGCCTTACGTTATGTAGCGGTGGCTCCTTGAACGACACCGGCTTAGTCAAATCAGGAAACCTGCTTAACAGATGATAACAGGGATGAGATTCTGCGGCCGTTACCACTGACACATGTTGTACATTTACAATCGTAGAGATGACATGTAAGTTAGTGCTTTGATCGATCAACCGTCTACCTTTTAAATCTACTAATAAATTATAGTTACTAAGAAAGTCTGCTCCAAGAATAGGTTGGCTGACGTCAGCGATCACAAAAGTCCAATTAAATGCTCGTCTTAAGTTTAAATTTAAAACTAAAGTTTTTGTACCGTAGGTTTTAATTTCTGTACCATTTGCGGCGTAAAGTCTATATTTACTAATTTCACTGTTATACCGCACTGATTTATGAGATTTCGGTAACACTGATATGTTAGCACCTGAGTCTATTAGATAACGAATGCCGCTTTGTTTATCGGTGACGCATAGTCGATGGTTTAAACTAGCGATACAGGTACCCACCGGCGAAACCTGCATCTGCTCTAGTTTCCCGCCTTCGGTTCCCAACTGCAAGGTTGCTCGCATCTCGTCGCACGCGCGCGGTATCGATAATGATGGGTACACAACCAGTCCGGGCTGTCCGGAGTACGCCGTGGCCTGCTGCTGCTCCTACCCCTGGATTGCGACCGGCCACGTGGCCCTCCACGTGTGAACCGCGACCTCGAGCGCTGCATCTGGTCGATTCTCGCGCTGAGCTTGGCTATCTCCGCCAGTACCGCCGAGTCGCCCGTTGAGCGTCTGCCTTCAGTCACCTCCGACACCTGCTGGGGTCGCATATTTTCGATGACCTTGTCTGCGATGGCCGCCAGCCTGTCCGGATCTACTGCTTCGGTTGCTGCTAGCACGCCTCTAACTGGTGCAGGCAGGTGGTTTTGCCACAACACCGTGAGAGTCTCGTTTCCAATCTTACCCCTGGCCAGATCCTGCATCTTCCTAAGGAGCTGACTGGGTTTTTGTTCGCCGAGCTCCATTTCGCCGATAAGCTTCTGAATTTGTCGATTCTCGGACTCTTCATAAATGGCAAGAAGCTTCTTTTTCAGTTTCTCGTATCTTCCGTCTTCGGGTGGTGCGATCAGGATGTCCGTCACTTGTTGTATGGCCTCTTTACCTAGTTTGGAGACTACTAGGTTGAATTTCGTAGCATCACCCAACTTCTGTGGTGCCAGCATCGCCTCCAACTGGATAAACCAGACCCTGGGCTGATCAGTCCAGAACTCTGATATTCTCGATGACAGCGAAATCGCTGCTAGTCCTGCGTCTTCATACTTCACAACCGCCGGTGGTTGCGGTGGCGGTTGCGGTGGCGGTTGCGGCATGGCCATTTTTTAAAAAAAAAAAAACAGTTCTTTCACTTTATTTAACTTAAGTTCAAAGAAAAAAAAAAAAAAAAAAAAAAAAAACAAAAACACTACTTGAAGTATCAGTTCCCGTCGGTACCATCGGTTCCCGTGACTTACCCTTTTAGCACGCGCTAGCCTACAGCTCGGAAATGTTCAAAACACTCTGCAATACAGTTCGATTTATATTCCAACAGATCACGTCGGGGTCACCAATTTCGGGTAGTTTATACTAGTTGTTATTTCGTGTCCTCAACCCGTATAGACTCCTGATAAGCACATAGCGCTACTCGTATGTCCTACTGTTGGAATGATAAATAAAAGATGGTTTTTACACCAAAATAACTTGTTTATTTAACAGAACCTAAACCACTCAAATACTCAAACGGGAACCGATTATGAGATACACTTAACAAGACGTAATTACGGTTCGGCTAGCGCGGGGTAACTGAGGTCCGGCCTCGCATGGCCGCGTGTCGTAGACATGACGTCAGATACCCCTACAGTTATTAAATAATACTCATAGGAGTATTATTTAATATCTATATATTTTATTCCACATTGGTGGTTTTTTAGTAATAATAGTGCAGAACTCTTCGTGTGCGAGTCTGACTCGCACTTGGCCGTTTTGTATTTTCCATACCGTAGCCTCAGAGCCCCATGGCATCATGGCAGTAGTTACACCTTTCCGGACTATCATTATTATTTTGTCAATTAGAAATCATCCATCACCTTCATCTTAATTCCTCATTTTCTTTGAATTTCAACGTCTTTTCAATTTATTCTATACCAATCTATCAAGCTTTCGTTTAAGAATAATTCGTCTCAATTATTTTCAGACTTAAAAATTTTTCTTCTTTTATTTAGACTACGAGCTGCGTTCCGCGGTTTCACCCGAGGAAGTCCATATTCCTTAGGAATATCGGGATCAACAGTCGCTTATGTTACTCCTCGATATTGTGAAAAAAATGTTGAAATTGGTCTAGTCGTTACATACTAACAAATAATCTTTCCACTTTATAATATTAGTGTAGATAGGCTGCGAGTCATCATTTCAGCTGTAAGAAGTCCACTGCTGGACATCATAGATTTCCAGATGCTTCGGTCATAAGTGGCCTGCATCCATCGTGAACCCGCGGCCTTAAATCAGTGTGTGTTGCCAGTGATGACATACGGATCCGAAACGTGGTGCTTCACTATAGGCCTTATGAATAAGCTTAGAGTTGCTCAAAGAGCTATGGAGAGAGCTATGCTCGGGGTTTCTCTACGGGATCGAATCAGAAATGAGGAGATACGTAGAAGAACGAGGGTCACCGACATAGCCAAACGGATTAGCTCTTTGAAGGCTGCGAGTAATAACAATTAATATACACTGAGCGAGCGTTTTCATTCTAGGCAGAAATTAAAGAGAAAAAGTAGGTCTGTGAAAGTAATATAGGAATTTATTTTTTATCAAGATGTTACTAAAATTTAGGGAAGTCAACCTTAACGACCTAATGTAACGACCTAGTATGAGGTTGTATTACTGACTATCTTATTAGAATGGCCAAAGATTAGCCAATTTAATGATTTATCATGAAGTACAAGCACACTATGCTTTTTAAAGTAGTAGCAATATCAAAAATTTAAGCATAGAACTGTCAATATCAAAGGAAAAAGAAAGTAAAGAGCTGTCGCTTTTAAATAAATGTGTGAGTGTTTTGCTTACAGTTTAGATCTAAGATTCTGAGATAGAGTATAGTAAGTAACTTAAAGCCGCGTACAGACATCGCGAGGCATGTGCCACGAATGGTTCGCCTCGCATGGCTCGGGCTGTGTGGACGTGTGTGCTCACAGTGAGCATTCGCGTCATACGATCGTCGCGAACGCCGCCTGAGTGATTTTCTATTGTTCTACTGACGAACCTTATACTTGGTTGTTTGCGTGCTCAGCTTGAGCATGAGTCATGTGGGATGTAAATGTAATCACACATGCCTCAGGTTGAGGCATGCGAGGCGAACCATTCGTGGCACATGCCTCGCGATGTCTGTACGAGACTTTATAAATCGCTAAAACAATATGCTGAGTTCTTAACTCAAATTAATTGTGCCCAGTAGTGTAGGTACGAAACAGCAACGCCAGCGGTTTTGCTAGCTGTTCTGTCACGCTATATCCGGACGTCCGCAGCCACGTCTTTGTTGTTCAGATTGCTTAATTAATTTGATTTTCAATTTAATTGTAGGAAAGTGCTTGTAAATTGTCGAGGTCGTGGTGTCGTTGACAGCGCGGTTATGTAGGTCATGAGTTTGTAATAAGGAAGTGGTAGTGAGTGATCGATCTTTAATTGTTTCTTAGGCTTTAAATACACGACGGACACTTACACTGACACTTTACCTAAACAGACCACAACTACAGCACACATATAAAGAAATTCGTGCATGTGTGCTGTAGGTGTGGGCTGTTTTAGGTAGTGTCAGTGTAAGTGTCATCGTGCAGTTTGACTTTTAGCTAGCTGCCCCTCCCGGTTTCACCCGCGTAGGTCCCGATCCCGCGGGAATATCTGGATAAAAAGTAGCCTATGTGTTATTCCAGGTCTCTACATACCAAGTTTCATGGTAATCATTTCAGCGGTTTTTACGTGATTGAGTAAATAACACACACACATACACACATTCACACATCTTACACAAACTTTTAGCTTTATAATATTAGTAGGATACGATAATTCACTCTGCACTACTATTCAAGTTTATGTTAGACGTCCTATAGCCGTTTGACCAGTACGTCTTTTCGAGAAAGGGCCGCTATCCCCCTATAAAATTGTAAAATTGGTTGGTCTGCGGAACCCTCCAACACCGGTCTCGGCCGACATGATTTTTTAGACTCTATTAATTCATTCTAAAGGCAAAAGGAAGGTTTCGTTCGGTAACCACATGAGATAAAATGATGGTCCGAAGTGGACCATATTTTAATTCCCTGCGAAGGACCCCCCAAGCTGTACCCCGGCAGACCAATTTTTTTCTTATTTATTTTAGGTCTTCTTTTCGTGGAAAGTGATATTTTTCAGTAATTCGATGAGGTTGATATTTTGCAGCCGCCGCCCGGACTACTAGCAATGAAGGTTCCTTCGGGGATCAGATTTAGTCAGATCATGTCTCCAAGTTTAGTTCTCGTACCTAGTGCTCAAAGTGTCACTATCTATGGTTATTATATTGTAGAGTTGGCAAACTTAAATCAGTACTTTATATACTCGTAGTCTTCTTTTTGAATTGTGGTATGGTAAGGACTCTACCTTGAGCCAGCGACTGCTATCAGTAGGTAATAATACTGGGACCGACTGCTTTATGTACCAACCAATAAAAACGACTTATGGAAGTGTAATCTTAAGCTATATAGTGGAACAGTGATGCAAAAGTCGCAGGTTCGTATTCTAGGTTGAAAATTTTTAAAATAGCTTTCAAATAAAAAAACCCGGCCAAGTGCGAAACTCGCGCACGAAGGGTTCCGTACCACTATCACAATTGGGTACGGAACCCTAAAATGGTTTACAACAACTTTGATTCAAAGAAAATCTGAAACTTATAAGAAACTCTTTGGACAGTGAAGGCAGACTAGTATATTTGACAGATAGGGCAGCCATTTTGAATTCCATGACCAACTCGATTTGTCCTGACCAATCAGAAGCGACCTCACATTGTACTTAACTCCTTGTTATTTTTGAAACACGTTTGTTGTATGGGAGCCCCTCTTAAATATTTGTTTTATTTGTTTTTAGTATTTGTTGTTGTAGCGGCAACCGAAATACATCTTCTGTGAAAATTTCAACCTTCTATATAGCTATTACGGTTCATGAGATACAGCCTGGTGACAGACGGACAGACGGACGGACGGACGGACGGACGGACAGACAGACGGACAGACAGACAGACAGACAGACAGCGAAGTCTCAGTAATAGGGTCCCGTTTTTACCTTTAGGTACGGAACCCTAAAAACATCATTAACATGTCTTAAAAACTAAGTTATGACATATAATTTATAGAATAGGTTATTACTTTTATCGCAATAAAAGGTTTTACTTATTCTATGTATTTAGAAGAAAGTCGTGTTAGTTACACTATTTATTATTATAACTCAAGAACGGCTAAACCGATTTGGATGAAAGTTGGTGGAGCTTAGAACCAGGATATGGACTGGATACTTTATTTTTGCCTCTAAGGAACAAAGTTTGCCGGGTCAGCTAGTAAACTATAAAACAGCTGTTACTGTTAGTAGCACTGCAAGATTTATACTCTGTTCATTCTACCAACAAATTGTTTTCTTACTAACATTAAAATTTAATGGTTCGTAAAGTATAAAGTATATACTCGATTCTGGTTTAGATATTGTTAAAACTATAGGTCGAGGTAAGAAAATAAATAATACGCGATAAATACCCGGGAAAATCTAACTATTGTTAAAACTATTCTGTTTTGTTGTTAAATTTTAACATAGGTAATGTTATTTTCGCTTATTTCCGATTTTTTGATTATTCCATTTTTAGTGCGTTGATCCATGAGTGAGTCAGTTAGGACAAAGCATTTTATAGATAAGGTCAGATAGATTTATCACCGGGTTTCGCCAGTATTTGTATTCTGTATTTGCCTAACCAGTAATAGTATTTGTGTGTTTGACTAGAGCTTGAACTATGCATTCAAAACCACAGCAATTTCAGCTGCTGTTTCATGGAATTGGTACTAAATATTCAAATACTACTAATCTAATATATAAAATTTCCATGTCACAGTGTTAGTTACCGTACTCCTCCGAAACGGCTTGACCGATTTTTACCAAATTTTATATGCGTATTCAGTAGGTCTGAGAATCGGCTACTATCTATAATTTATAAGGCAAAACAACGTTTGCCGGGTCAGCTAGTATTATAATAAACATGAATGTTTATGAGAATTTAAGTGATTTTGCAAGTACAATTGTGTAGATTTTTGTTACTTCTTCGTGCTTAAACTACTAAACCGATTGCTATGAAACCTTGAAATGCAGACTCCTGAACGTGAAAAACACAAAGACTACTTTTAAGCTATTGCATAGCTTTTATCGCGGCCTTTGAGCGCGGCCACCGAATCAAGAAATTCCGTAACGAAAATAAAACCTAACACCCCCCACTCCACCTACCATGTTGCTATATTTACCATGTAGCTCGGTCATGTAACCATGGCAACATGGTACAATATAAATAAATACTTATAATTGCATAAGTTGATAAAAATGCTATGCAATAGCTTTACCGCGACAGTCCCAATTGCCCCATGTTTTTATTTCTATATTCATGCAGGTTCGAGACTTATTTATTTATTTATTGGGAAATTCAACAGCTGTTACACAAGATTAGAAATAAATTTAAGAAATAGAAAGCCAATTACAGAATCTCACTGTTATGAAACAAAATGTTTAAAATTAAGGAGCGAACTTAAAATACTTATGCGGATACAACCACAACACGAAGCTAGTAGAGAATAGAATATAAAACATTGTAGAAGATTGAACTGAACGACGACGTCTTTTCTTATATCCTCGCTAATTTAAGACGTTTACTCGTAAAACTACTTCTACCCTACTTTAATTAAGATGATTAACTCCGGCCATGACGTCATGCCAAGTGTCAGTTGTACCAAACGTGACTCGATTGTCGAGACAGCAATAACTCAGGTCTGTATAGCTTGGATGGAAGGCTTCACTGGGAAAAGAAGGTTACCGATTTTTTAATAGACCGATAGCTCAGAGCTCAAGACTGAGGTCACTATCGGGCTCTGTGGTCCTAGTATGATCAACTGCTCTTACTTCTGATGTAAATAATGGTCAGTGTTACAAAGGGACAATATGGCAACTAACCATGGTTCCTTAGCACCAGGAGCTATTAGGGACCCATCCCTAAACGCTCCTCCTGGCGAACGACCCATTGTTTGATAGTCAAATGTCAGAGGTCAGATGCAAGCCTATATCGGCTAATAAATAAACATTAGCCGATATAGGCTTGCATTTGACCTAACCTCACCAGATGAGAAGCATGCTTGCCTAGAAAATACATATTCAGTTTCTACTTGAAAACTCCAAGATTGTAATTTTGGTAAACCAGCGACGAGCAATAACTTCCACCATCTCAGCAGTTCGCTCAAGGAGTTCCTTGGTTCCTTGTTATAGGTAGTTTATAACCTATAACCGTTCTGGCAGATTACCGGCAGTAGCTGTTAATCAACTTTCTATCTTTATTTAGTCCAGGAATATTAGAGGTTTCACTATGGAATAAGAGATAGTCATCCTAGCCCTACGATAAGTAGGTTTTAAGACAAGTTTAAACAACTTTACAGCCGACTGATTTGACTAATATTCTTGGACTTAGCATTTAGTCCGCGAGCTATATGTCGACAGAAAGTTTCTGGTCTGTTTTCAGATTCACCCTTAGTGATGTCACTGTCTGGAATCTGGGACTGAATTTTTATTGCGTTCCCATTGTTGGTCGGATTTTAATACTGTTTATGCAGCTTTGTATCGTAAACTATACGAAGATTGTGATGGAATTTGAATTCTCTCCCGTTGGACATATTGAGCTGGATAACTGTCGTTGATTTATCGAAGTTTTATTGGATATTTTATCGCACTATTATTGCGAAACTTCTTAGACACCCCCGTACTTATAAACGATACCTAAGTCTTTTTCTGTGTCATAAAGTTTCAAAGTTAACAGACAGTGACAAACGTTACATAAACTTAGCCATCGCTTATAAGAAAGAAAGAGGGTCTATTAACTTTTAAACTTCATGTCAAAGTAAAATATAAACGTTACATAAACTTAGTCATCGTTTATAAGTAAGAAGGGTAATATCTTGCATAGGCGTGTTTTCATTTAATTTGTCTTGTTTGGTGGGTGCTTGATCAAAAGAATGCTCACTTTCTATTTGTTTTACTATCTAACGCCACATAAGTTCATTGCAATGGGTGCTCAACTTTAGCATATCAAACATTCGGTAAGACAAGGGCGTAAGTGCCTTAGGTAAGCAATTATACTTACGCCTTTGTCTTACCGAAGGTACGATATGACGTTTGGGATGCATGGAACTACCATCGTTTGCTTAAGGCATAATGGTCAGGCATTTGCAATGCACGACGTTTCTCGATGTCTGGTTCCATCCCTAGATTTTTCAAAATCAGTCTCTTTTGGTCGAAATTCAACATTCCTGACTTTTGTCACTGACCCAATGTAAATAAGCTCTAACACGCATCAGTAACATAGCAGTAAGTACAGTATCTAACCCAGTCCAGGAAATCGTTAGCTCTGGAATCACCGGTAGCGATAAGGCGCCTAACTACTATATTTCTACAAAGGGGACCAAAACGAATAGTAATTCCAACATTCACACATGCAAAGATTAAAGGCTTTTAAAGGCCCCGTGTCAACAATAATTAGACGATTAGGGTAACTTAAGTAAATACTTGTTGCGCCTCGCGGTTTCTAACGTGTTAGTGTTGATTCAGTTTAAAAATCAGGAGTTTCCACCGGCGCGGGTGGCTGGTTCGTATCTTAGGCGAGCGAGTGTTCGTGGTCGTTGATTAGTCGGGTTCTACTTGTTCGATTTAGATGTAAAGTATGCTACGGCTTTTATTTTAAGTAGAGCTATCCAATAGTGTTAAAACCAAATTTTAATCTGTTCAGTAGTTTTTAGTAGTCCATAGGTTAGTAGCAGAGAAATAGACATGAATTTCAAAACTGTATTAAAGTTATACTGAATAAACGACGTTATACACAGTGCAATCTAGCCCCAAACGAAACTCGGCTTGTACTGTGGGTACTATATAGACAACGGATTAGGATAGGAATCGAACCCGCAACCTTCTGCTTTGCAGTCGAGCCTTTTCCGATGCGCCATAGAGGCCTAAACTTCTTCTAAGCTTTTTTTTTCAATTTGCTTCCACGTACAAGCCTTTTTGTCTACTCTTCCTTCTTTATAAGTATACACAAATAAACATACTCATAAGTCCCTACTATCTTATTAATAGTGTGCCCGCTTCCGCTAAAGTACATCATAAACAGATATAAAGCTTATTTTATCTCATAAAATGTATAATCTTCGTACTGCAGACACACGGAACTTTTCCCAGGGAGGGAATTTAGTTCAAGGGCGAACCGATTTCCCTTATTATTTGCCCGTACCTTCGCGCTTTGGAGAAATTTTCTATAATAATTTGAAAGATATTTGACGTCTCTCAATCAGGCGAGTTAATTCATTTTATTTTGAGGTTTAAAAGATGGATTACTTAATATTGAAGGTCGAATTAAGGTCAAGGTTAGACTGGAGTTTGAGGCTGCTTTTGATAAGATGTGGGATACGAGATCTAGCATTTTTTGTTCGATCCCATCATCTCCACCAGATTATCCCTTCATCTCCATTACAGTGGTGGTATTTAAGGAGTCATTATCATCATCATCTGAGCGATGTTCCCGGTCCCAGTCTCGAGAGCCCGGGTCCGCTTTCCTACTTTTACGTCTCTACTTCGCACGATCACGCACCTCTTTATACTGCTTATTGAGCAGCTCGTGGAAATAAGAGCGCCACCTCTCCTTCACCGCGAGGTCCTCGCATAGCAGGTTGCCATTAGGATCTTTTACACAGCGGCACTTGGATATATCCTGTGCCGCTTTGATCCTAGTACGTGCCAACTTATAAATAAGCTTCTGCCCCTCAGACGTTTCCAACTTATCGTACAATGGCTGTAAGTGCGGGACCACTTACAGCCATTGTACGATCTAGCTCTGGCTACTGCTCTCTTTGTGGCACGTTTGGCAGACCTGTACGCGTCGCGATCTTCAGGTGAGTTGGACGCTTGCCACTTTTTAAGGAGGGCTTTCTTCACCCTAGTCTCCCTCTGGACTGTGTCGTTCCACCACCAAGTTTCCTTGTCACACTTGCGTCCTCCCTTAGACATACCGAGGACCGCCCGCGCCGAATCAGCGATAGACACCTGAATCCTGTGAAATACCAACATAAAACTGGGCTGAGTAGGGACGGGCCCAGGCTGACTCGAGGGTGACCGAGTTTTTTAAGCATAACTTTTAGTCTACTTTCTACCATATTAGTCCCAACTTGGTACTAATGAGGTAAGTTCCCAGGCCCGATTGATCCCCTAAAAACGGACTGAGTTCAGACGGGCCCAGGTTGACTCGAGGCTGACCGACTTTTTTTTAGCATAACTTTTACTACCAGGGTTGCCAACTCATTATCTTAGATAGGTGCTAAATGACATCTCAAATAGTGCTAGATTGATAAAAAAAATAAAAAATAGTGCTATTTTTTAGACATAATTTTTTATTTTCTATGTGTTTTTTTGATTCCGAATGCCGCTAAATTTCAAATATTCTCGCATTAAATTCTGTTTTGAAAAATACACACATTGCTTTCAAACTATCTCCAAGCACAGGTCTAAGCTACTTTTTGTATTTTGGATCGTTCTCCCACTCTTTTCTGTAATTTTGAACTTAACTCACTTTTTTGCTTAAAGGAATATCCATTTTAGTAGGTTTTATAGTTCACGAAACACTAAATTGATAAATTCACAACTAAAAACATTCGCAGTTCGCTTCTACAGTGACCAGAAAAAAAACAGAATGATGGCTATATAGTGCTAGATTAAGTGCTAGGTGCTGAATGTTAAATTACAGTGCTGGAATTGCGAAAATAGTGCCAAATCTAGCACCGAATGTGCTAAGTTGGGAACCCTGTTTACTACTCTTTCCACCATATTAGTCCCAACTTGGTACTAATGAGGTAAGTTCCCAGGCCCGATTGCTCCCCTAAAAACGGGCTGAGCTCGGATAGGCCCAGGCTGAATCGCGACTGACCGAGTTTTTTAGGCATAACTTTTACTACTCTTTCCACCATATAAGTCTCCACTTGGTACTAATGAGGTAAGATGACCAAACTCCTAATCTATTAGCAGTAAGATAAATTTCAGAAATAAAATTTATGTTTAGGGGCCACTAGTTAACTAACTATCCTAAGCAGTTAAGTTTTTTAAAGGTAATTTAAGAATACCATTATTGGGGAACACATTAAAAGAAAAAAATCCAAACTAAGCCGCATATAGCGAACGTGAGGACCACAAATGTGAGGAAATCTGGAAATTTTCTAAATTTTACAAAAAATGTCGTAGACCGCGGACCGTTGGGAATAGATTTTTTTTGGGATGTGGGGCCCCACCCCCTCCCCCGCACGTGCAGGATTATCCACTATTTATGGGAAACCCTGTATAACGTAGGTAGTACGTGAACCCGCGGCCTTAACCAAGTCGTCCGTCCATCTCGTTGGTGGACGTCCAACGCTGCGCTTTCCTAGGACTCACTATGGTCCAAAGACATGGGACATCCGGAGACACCACGAAAGCCTTGCCGTCGTGTCTTACTGCCTAACCCAGAGGAAGAGGCACTTGCCCTACAAGTGGACGCATTAACAGGCTAATATAAATAAATTCTGTTAACATAACACAGCGCCATCTAGCCATCATCTAATAACAGTACAGTACGTTGAAAATGTTAACGTCCAGTTCTACGACTCGAAAATCAGATAAAATTTAAAGGTCGGATTATTAGGTCATTATATTGGAGGATTCATTTGTTCATTTTCATTTTTAGTTTAATTTTATTCTTTACAAAATTATCGAGTTTACTTTCAAAAACAGCAATTTTTTTCGAGTAGGTAAACAAAACCTCACAGTTTCTAATTTTTAATTTTATTTGTATGGATTTCTCAGTGTTTACAATGCAGATTACAATCATTACCTATTGCCAAATACTAATTGGCTTGAAAATCTCAATTACCTGGTCGTTAAATATAGTATGTATATAAGGCATCGAGATTAATTGCTAGATATTATTATCGCATCAGTTTTACAAAACTCTGCAATAACTTTTGAAAACATGAAGTTTTTCTCTTTTATAACACTGATAATTTCGGCTGCCGTTGCCATATCGATGGTACAAGCTCAGGGTAAGAATTTGTTATTTATTTTTATTTTTTTTTAAATTAACACGATTTAAACTTTTTAAATTCACACGATTTGTTAACATAGTTACATTTTCCCGGGTCTTTATCGCGTATTATTATTTATTTTCTAACCTCGACGTTTCAACGATGTTACAATGGTCTCAGTCCCCTCGCGACCAAGACCATTGTAACATGGTTGAAGCGTCGAGGTAAGAAAATAAATAATAATACGCGATTAAGTCCCGGAAAAATGTAACTATGTTAACACGATTTGTTAACATTTTTGCTTTTTATTATAAGAAGCACCGGTCTAGATCGCGCTGCACATAATCGTTGTTATTGATTGCCTCGACGTTCTAGACCCATATCTTATCTTCTATGTATAAAAATCAATCCCTATTTCCCTTGGTCACGGCATCACACTTAAACTTTTAGACATCTATATATAAAATTTCGATAATTCTTTTTTTGTTGTGTTTGCTATTGTCAGGAGAAGGTTCTTATGAAAGAAAAAATGCTAAACCAATTTTGATGAATTTTATTTTTTTATACTAAACGACAGGACAACGTCTGTCGGGTCAGCTAGTTTCTAATAATACCCTTACGTTTCCCCCGACGCGGAAACGTAAGGTACCACATACCTACTCAGAGACATGAAATTTGTTTTCGGGTTATTATTTTTGCCTTTTTAAAGTTTAGTTTTGTTTTAACTTTGAAGATTTTTTAAGTCGGGGGTTTTTTAAATTTTTTTTTTTTTTTTTATTTCACCCTTTTTGTAAAAACGATTTTGATGAAACATACTTATTGTTGTCGCAAAAGTCACGTCCTTTTATTTGATACCCCACTCGGGTATATTTGAAAACATTCGGTTTTTATTTCCGAGTTTGACCCTACATATACTTTGAACGGCTGAACCGATTTTGATGAAACTTGCATATTGTTGTCACAACAGTCATGCTCTTTTATTTGATACCCCACTCGGGCATATTTGAAAACATTCGGTTTTTATTTCCGAGCTTCAACCACCATATATTATGAACGGCTGAACCGATTTTGATTAAACATAGCTAAGAACACTCGCGCAAAAGACACCTATTAAACAAAAAAAACTACATTCAAATCGGTTCATCCGTTCGTGAGCTACGATGCCACAGACAGATACACAGACAGACAGACAGACAGACAGACAGACAGACAGACACACAGACACGTCAAACTTATAACACCCCTCTTTTTCCGTCTGGGGTTAAAAATTCAACTATGTTAATAAATCGTGTTAAATTACTAAGTGTGTTTTACCGTAAGACCCGTTACATGTTATTTATTTGTCACCAGTAAGTACTATTTAAGGGAGTTTGAGACGTCAATGACATAGAGTTACCGATAATTGTATATACACTTGAAAACTAAAGACACACATAAATCTCGTACCACACTCGCGTGACACTCACACCCATCCCGCGCTACACTCGCACTTTCCCGCATCACACTCGCTCCCCACTCGCGCCAGACTCGCCTTATTTTTAGGGTTTCGTAGTCAACAAGAAACCCTTTTAGTTTTGTCTTATCCGTGTTTCTGTCCGAGATCTAACAAAACAAATTGGTGCAATATTGTATCCAAAAAAATCAAAAAATACCGGTTAACATAATATCGTACAGACATATGTATTATTTACTTTCATACAACTAATAAAAATACTATTAAGTTAATTTTGAAAAGATAAAATCTCGCACGTAAACAAAGGCATCTAACCAAAAAACGTAGGTAACCATGATTGATAACTGCTCCAGTTGTAATTGTTGTGATGACGATTGTAATTTAACCCCCCTGAGTTTCTTATGGTTTCTTGTCATCGGAGGGCGCGTTCCAAACCACACCAAAATTATAGTCAATCATGTATTTAAATACTTTGCTTTCAATGCATAAAGAATTTTTGAATTTGAACCATAGTCACACCCTTAAGGTATGAAAATGGGTTCCCTATAATAGTAAGTAACTAACAAAAGTCAATCAAAAGGTTTTTCTTATGGAGAGGAACCCGTCTCATTGAAATGATGTTTTTTTCCGCAGATTGTGTGACCGAGGCAGATTGCGGACCGGGATGTTTCTGTAAACATAATTTAGGTTCATTAACAATATATTTCTGCACTTGCCCCGACGATGACGACTATTATCGTTAAATACAATAAATACTGCAAAAATTTGCTGCACTTCAAATATTTTTAAAGAATAACATGAACTACGTAGGTTTTATTTTTAAGATTTATGTAATATTGAGGATGCCTACAAGAATCATACTGAGTTCTCGAGAGAAGCTTCAGCAGCTTCAATTCAGCGGCTACCGCAGAGGAAAGCGCTTATTTTTCGGGAGTTTTAGCACTGCTTCAACAGCTTAAATTGAAATAAAAATCAAAATAACCGACCGAGATCTCGAGAAAACTTATGAACCTATTGAAATATGAGTACCTATATACATTTTTTAAATTAACTCGATTTGTTACCATGGTTACATTTTCCCGGGTCTTAATCGCGTATTATTATTTATTTTCTTACCTCGACGTTTCAAACATGTTACAATGGTCTTGGTCACGTGGGTCGCGTGGTTGAAACGTCGAGGTAAGAAAATAAATAATAGTATGCGTATATATCTATTAAAAGCCTTTGTTTTTATTAATTAAAACTTTGTAATAAGGTTATTTGCTTAATTTTATTAAATTTAAAAAAAAAAACGAATTATCCGAAAATTATCCGGATATCCGGATAATGAAATTTTAATATCCAGATTATCCGGATAATGCAATTTTAATATCCGGATTATCCGGATAGCCAAAAGTTAACGGATAATGCAAGCCCTAGTAGTAGGGCATGGCATGGCATGGTCATGGCTGATATAGGACTTATGGCATAAAGATATCTTCTATAATGTCTTTATCCAGGGTGGAAACAGTCGAGTACGTTTGTAAAGTTTGTATGGAGAAAATAGTAAGTCCTATCCTTTCCTCTTAAAGTATCACCGTTCATAGGCAGGACTTAAAAGGAGTACTTAATCGGCGAGTCGATGCGTACCTACTTCTCACGACGCTAATTCCGGCTTTCCACTGCGAGCGGAGCGGAGTCATTAATGTGTCAGTTCAACATACAACGGTTGTTTTCATAGTCATATAACAACAAATAGTATATAAACAAGATCGAAACTTCGGAGGTAGACAGAGGGCTAACTAACAATGAATTAAACACACTCGTCTTGGTTTGCCTGTCCCAGTGTTCCTGTACCGAATCGCCTTCAGCATTAGCACATTTGTCGCCGATTGCTGAGGCGAGCATCTGGGACTTGACTTCATCAAGCATCCACCATCTAATTCGGCGCTGACATGGTTCCGGTCGTTTGTCTTTGGTCTTTACACAGAGATCTATGACAAGGAGACGGTGTTGGGCAGTGAGACTCTCACCGGGTATGACTTTGCAGTTGGCCACGTTGCCGATATGGTGTCTCCTAGTGATTAGAAAATCGATTTGGGTAGCGCGCCCTCCACTCCTGTAGGTGATCAAGTGGTCGGGTTTCTTTTTGAAATATGTGTTCACGAGTGCCAGGTCGGCAGTAGCACACGTACGCAGAATGTCTTCCCCTTCCGTATTCCGACTGCCGTACCCGTAGCCTCCATTAACATGTTCAAATTCAACCCCCATCTCACCCACATGACCGTTCAGATCACCACCCAAAACGATTCCCTGTGACAACGGGATGGCCCTAAGGACCTCGCCGAGTTTATCCCAAAACGACCTCTTATCAGCGTCGCTACAACCGACCTGCGGCGCGTAAGCACTTACTTATTGAGTAGGAACCCCTCCAATAAGCACCTTCACGCACATAAGTCGGTCGCTAAAGCGATTCACCTCCAAGATATCGTCATGCAACCCCTCAGCGAGCACCACAGCCACCCCGTTCTCTCCACCAGGTGCACCCGTGTAGATCAGCTTGTAGCCATTCCCAATGAGCCGGGATCTGCTGTCTTTCCATCGAGTCTCCTGCAGGAACGCCACGGCCACCTTCCGCCTGTAAAGTACGTCGGCTAGCTCCCTCGCGCGTCCGGTTAGTGTGCCAATGTTCCACGTTGCGAAGCGGAGTTTCGAAATTAATACTTATTATTTAATTTAATACAATAAAAATGTGTAAAATCTAAAATATTTAATATAGGTATTTAAGACTCTAGTGGTTTCATTAAGTAAATAAGTTACTTTGGGTTTAATTTTAATAGTTCTATTCAATCATTCCGTGAGGAAAAATATAGCTAAAAACCTTAATTTGAGCCCAAATAGTAAATTGGTCAAATCGCGATATCGGATCACTCAATCCCGGGATTATGGAATCGAACTTTAGCGTCCGAGATCCCGGGATTACGATATCGAGGGGTTACGATTCATGCCCTAGTCCCACCCCTAATGGGGGGAAGGGTCCTATTTTGTATGAAACGGCATTACCCCAGTGCACCACGATAGCAAGCCTTTGTGAATGAGCCTGGCCGCACACATACGCTTTCCTCATACGATTTCTTTTTTTCCTTTTTTTTCGTTCGGAAAATATACTGACTGTAACTGACTGTTCGGCCAGGCTTAATATTGATTTTTTTTTTATAAAAGGTTGATGTTCTTTTGTTTTAGTTTGATAGTTTATAAGTAACCTAATCATTCTGTGTGTAATTTAATCAAAAAAGTCGTAGAACATTACTTGTTCGCCTAGACGTGTATAACAGCACATCAAATGGCCAACTTATATTTAATAATCCTGTAGACTAAAACCTCTTTAACTACTCTAAATTTAATTGTGAAAGGAGATGTCTGTTTTTAATCTTAATTTATTTGGTTCGGCAAAGTAGGTTAGTAAATTTAAATAGGATTGTAGTTAAATGTAACAGACTGATAATTTGAAACGACACCTAAATCTAAAGTGATTCATTAAGATTGCAAATGTTCTATAAAACGTTCTAGATTCGCAAAATCATGCATTTTAATCAGTAAGTAAGTAATTTTGGAGCTATAGTAGGGTTATAGCATGCCATAATTTCTATTTAAGAACTCTTGTACCTTTTATTTTATTTTAGCGGTTCTTATTTTACTATAATGCCGCATAAGGTTTATGTTAACTATACCGCAGTTTACGTAATAGTTGGTGGGCTAGGCAAATAGCAGGAAACTATACTCTATTCAGAAACTTAGATCAAAAATGTAAACAAAGAATTGTCAATTTTAAAGGAAAAAGTAAAGAAAGAGGTGTCAGTTTCCAATAAATAAATGGAATTTGGAATGTGTGGTCACATGCTTTACTGAATTATCTGTTCAGTTGGATAAAATTTGAACAAAAATCAACAAAAACTTGTACTGGGCGGAATTCGAACCAGCGCGCGCATGAAATCGCTTCGCTAGCAGTAGGTACGTATTTATGAAAGCATTTTTTTATTTTCATAAACAATATATCCTAATGTTGCTTCACTAATAGAAATTATGTTTAAATATCGACTTCTAGAAATTCATAGTTTCGGAGTAACCTAGCGCCACCGCTGCCAGTATCTACAGTTAAATTTATCGAAGTGTAGGTACTATAGTGTCCGTTGAATAATTTACCGACGTTCCCAGCGCCCGTTTTGTCGCGTTACACTTTCCGCTCTCTCGCATAATGCCATCCAGCGAATAGGTGACAGTAACAAGTTGCTTCCTTATTGGACGGTGTTATGCAATAAATACCAAACCAATAATTGCCTTCGTTGAGATCGGAGACTCAATGTTTCAATAGCTATTAGTTTTAATGTCGATTTCAAGTTATGAATGTGTTAATAAATCGTTTTAATGTTAGAAATACGTACCTAAGTACTAAGTAGGTACAGATTGTGAGAGCTGTTACTTGAACTCGGTATAAAACTAGTTATGTCGAGTGGTTCTGTTTAAAAACTGGGGTGAATTATGGCGTTTGGAACGATTTATGAAATTTACTTAAGTGACAATTTTTTTAGGAATAAAACGACATTTTTATCAAAAGTATCACTGAAATTACGTTTTTTTTGTGAATATTACTGGGTACAAAACAAAAAAAACTTTTCCAATAAAAAAAGGTTGCGAGGTAAATCTATTGTATTTTTTTACAAATCGTGTTTCGTAAACGACCATTGTTTCGACTGTTTTGTTGAGTATCAGAAGATCTCAGATTTTTTTATGGGTTGTAAACACTTAAAAATGAAATCGAATCTGCAGAATAAATAGGCCAATTGAAGATTATATCTAGAAAGTCGTGTTATTTACACTATTTATAACTAAAGAACGGCTGAACCGATTTGGCTGAAAAATGGTAGGGAGCTAGCTTAGAACCTAGGGAAGGTAATAATATTAATATTTGATCCCGTATATCCCGAGGGGTCGGGACTTACACGGGTAAAACCGCGGGGAGCAGCTTTTAACTTAAAAATAAAGCGTCTCAAACAATTTGTCGTCAATTTGTTCATGCAATATAAAAAAAAACTAGTAAGAGAAACTTTTAAGGTTAAACCACAACAAAGCAATCTTACTCATAACACAAATATCTTAAACTGTTTTTAGTTGTTCATATTTCAAAACAAAGTTATAAAAGGAGCGAATTTATTAAACTCGTCTGCATAGAGTTTGCTTGCGTACCTATCAAGTTTCAGACGGTTATTACCAAACAACATTTTCTCTTCAAAACCATAATATTTTCTACATTCTAGACACTAAAGAATTTAAGAAATAAAGAAGTTTAGTATTTTATTGGTAATACATTAGGAAAATAAATGAAATGCCGATGTAGTGGACAATTGGTCAAGTCAAAAATAGTGTCAATTAGTCAAGCGTATCCGAATTTTATTATAATACGTGTAGGTTTAATAATATATTTTCTATGTTTTTGGACTTGTATGGCTAAAAATCACTTTTTCGAGCTCCACCGTACATCAAAAGTCCTAATAAGCAATTGACCTTGCTTGTTATCTCTGATAGTAGCTCAAGTGAGAGGCCGAGCGACCTAAACACTCTTTCACTAGGGGAGCCATAGGTACCACTATACGAAAAGAAGAAGAAATACGTCCAGTAAGTTACGAGATGCACATTGAACATTAAGTAGGTACTGTATCTAAGTATGCACTCAGCATGAAAGTATTAAAAGAAAATGCATTTCCAACATTTCGTTCAATAAAGGAAAGAGCTCTACTTCTATAATCATAAATCCAAATTGTCTCTGATTTGGTTTTGTATGCGTTTTATTGAATATTATATGGAATGTGGTTTCGTACAAAGCCGCTGTTATTATAATTCAGCACGTTTTAAATTAAATTCCATAAATAGATGCTTGTACAAATATTTTAGAAGCTGTATTATATAAAAAATACCTATTCAGTTATTTAATATGTAGATTTTTCTTCTGTTTTAGCGTCGTTGTATTGAAAATAAAGACATTTTTATGTTTTAATCGCGTGGTGTTAATTACTTTTAGCATTGTTTCAACGCTCAACGTTTCGAGACCTTTACAGGTCCCTTCTTCAGGATTGACGGAGGTGTGATTTGTCACACCACGCGATTAAAACCGAATAATGTCTTTATTGAATATTTTTCAATACGTCTGCATTTTACTTAAGCCGTGGGTTTTTTGACGATGATTTCTTTCACCATAAGACCGAACGCGATGTTAATAGCACACAAAACTAGTAAAAAGAGATTGGCATCAAGGGGTATATACGAGCTAAACTCAAAATCCATGTCAGGTTCTTCGAGAATTGTTGATGATTTAAGGATGGAATGTTGTTGATTATTTTTTGTGTATGGATTGTAGGTGACATTGTTTCCTACATTCTGGTGTAGTTTTAAGACTAAAGCTTCTTATTGTTTCAAAGCCTATCCACATTTTAGACAAAACTGACTGTTTTAGCTAAAATGTGGATAGGCTTCAATACCCTTCCACATATTTGTCTGCAAACTGTACTAAAATATTTAATACATGTTCCGTTATGAAATAACCAACTATTTTTGATGAACCAGACATGGGTTTGAGTTTAACTCGTATATACCTATTGACCGGTTCTTCCTTTAGGCATGACTGACAAGGCCTACATTGTCCCGAGCACTACAGCATGGATGAAAGTTGATTGCGCTAAATTGTTTGTGATCATGTTTACGTTACAAAGCAAGTGGGTAAAGTCTCGTATGGTCCAGTGGAATGGATACTCATCCGGGAAACGAAAGACGCGCTTCCCGGGTGTTCTGTTCTGTAGTCGCAGGCGGATTTTTAAATATGTATCTACACATAAGTTAATATTTTCCCGGGTCTTAATCGCGTGATTTTTACTTTTTAATTCTCTTCAGTCCCCTCGCGACCAAGACCGTTGCAACATGGTCGAAACGTCGAGGTAAGAGAATTAAAAAGTAAAAATCACGCGATTAAGACCCGGGAAAATATAAAATTATGAGTTCCAATTGTGTTAGTTTAAAAAGTTTATGTATCTACACTCATTGATAATGTTTATGTTTAAGAGATCCATATGTATGTTTGTCATAATTTGCCCACAAACTTTGTACATTTTGTAGTAAGTGAAAAGTTAGTTTCTACTATTGAACAAATATTTATTGTTTAACTATGAAATGTGATTGTATTTCTGTTTTAGTTTGTCCGTTATCGGAACATTGAGTTACTGTGTTCCTACGAACCAATATTTATATATCCGATTTATCTGTCTCTCTATTGTTTTAGATGGCTATTAATAGACAAGTATTAAGATCGTACTAAGTTAACGGGAATGTCTATTGTTTTTGTCTGTCAACCTTGGAAGTTGACTTATCATCTAAAATCGAGCGATACTTTGATTTTTCAACGATTATAACGATGATGAATTATAATAAAATGAACGCGATTAAAAATGAAAAAAAAAAATAGTTTAATTTCGATCTATTATTAGTTTTAAGAAATCTATCTGTGGCAACGCATTATCGCTTAGCTCTGGTGGCAACTCAGTTTTCACAGTAAAGTAAAGCTAGAAACCTTTGTACGAGTTTATTAATAACACAGATAAAGTCGTGTACGCCCTGACATATTTAACTTTACTTCCAGAGATAGTTATGTAGCTGTGGCAAAACGAGAGAGAGCTCAAAGAATTATGTATATTTAGGCCACAATTTTCATTCAAATTCAGCACAAACAAACAAATCAAAAACAAAGAATCTTCTAGGAGTGTTTACAGCTTATACCACAACGTCTGTTTATGACAACCATCCGGTGAGACACTAGTCAAACATAACTACCTCTCCATTTACGACAAAAGATTTCGCTCTCGCCTTTTTCCTAAATTTTAATACAGTCTACAATACATAAAACACAAACTGAAATTCACACTTTATGGAAACTTTTATTAAAAGTAGTAAAGATATATCCACTTCCACTTCACTGTACATCTGGATAATACCCGCCAGATTCTGTTTTATCTTACGAAATACGGATTTCAGGGTGAGTGACGATTCATTTTTAATGTCATAAAACTTTTATCAGTTATGTAGGTATTAGACTCAACTTTGGTGCTTATAGATTTCGATATCGTGGTCGGTTGACATCTACCTGCCTACAAGGTTTCTGGATAGATTCCCACCGTAGTACAAAAATAATTTTATTATCTACTTACCTTGTACCATTAAGAGGATAGTCTACCTACGCTTTTCTCCATTTGAACTTTACAAACGTAGACGACTGTGTCCTCCCTGAATAAAGACATTAGAGAAAATATGTTTATGCCACAAAACCTATTAGATATATATATATTTTTCATATTCTATTTTAGAATTTTCTTCTGTTTTCGTGATGTTGGATTGAAATTAAACTATTTTTTTGGTATTTATTACTTTTAGCGTTGAAACAATGCTGAACGTTAGATATATATATATATTTCATATTCTATTTTAGATTTTTCTTCTGTTTTCGTGATGTTGGATTGAAATTAAACAATTTTTTTGGTATTTATTACTTTTGGCATTGAAAAAATGCTGAACGTTTCGAGATCTTTACAGGCCTCTTCTCGCTACGCGATTAAAATTGTGCCAACTTATCCACAAAGTATGCGCGAGTTGAAATTAGTTTAAAAAAATGTACGGAAGAGGCTCATAGCGCCATCTATCGGTAAAACTTCACAGCTTCCTCACACCCCAAAATACCGTGCCATTAGTTAAGCCCTTAGCTGTCGATAAGACCCTCCACCTAAACCGAGAGACGCTTCTATTTTTCAACATGGAATCCAATTTAAATGACTTTCATTTGAAAATAAGCAGTTTAAAGTCTTAGCAAACTTGTTCGTCCTTATTTATTCCATTTGTTTTGTTAAAAGGGTTAAGAAAATGAAAGACGAGAGCTGTTTTTTTATTTCCTCCGCGGGGATAAATCGTGGAACCAAGTGTCCCTTTGGTGAGTACAGTCGAAAACGTTTTAGGTTGGTTTCGGTCCCGCTCGTAAAATGTTCAACGAATTGAAAGGATTTTAAGAAGCCAATTTCTTAAAGCTTAATATGCCCTGATTTTAAGTACTACTGCGTATATTTTATTTAAAGATTGTAGTAAAATAGGGAAAAATATCGATTTTAATGGGTTTTTATTGGTTTTGAGCATGCCTAAAGCAATTCAGTCCTAGATTAGGTTTGCCCAGTTCCAATGCTACAAACAAGTCATCTAATTCGGTAGAAAAACTTTGAACAGCGTTTCGTACAGCGAGTTTGTCATTTCAGGACCTTTCACACTGCCATCTTGTAGATCAGTATTGTAACTTTCAAACTGCCAAAATACGTAAAAAAACTCAGAAGACTCAAAATCTATTGACACCTTATATGCTAAAATCCATCGAACCGTTTAGAGTACAGAGAGTGACAAACGAAAATTGGATACATACTCGTGTATATTATAATATTATACGCTCTATAAAATAACTGTTAAAAAAAAAGACGACAAGCAAATTTAGTTTCTTTAATCCATTTACCAATGACTTTTTTACCCTCTACCCTTTTAAAGTAAACAACCTACTACCTATAAATAAAGATTCTTTTTCTTATACTAAAAACTCACCCCGAATCAGTGTTATTCATAATACTAAACGGTTCATAGAAAACTTCGACAAGAAACTTCATAAATTCAATTTATGTTGTCACCTCGGGATTTACAATTTTTCAATTCAACGAGCATTTTCATTTAAACTTTAGTTAGGTACTTATTTTCTTAACGCGTGAGTTGGCTTTTATCCGACTATAAAAAAGGAGGGTGTCAATACGTCACGTATAACCGATTACAGTAAGGTGGCTAGGCCGATTGTGATGATAATATAGATAATAGATAGATAGGAAATGCTTTATTCTACCAACACGTTATTTATCCACACAAAATATATACTCTCATTAATCTCTTATTTAAGAGGAGTATATACGCCAACGACCTTGAAACTGAAAATCCCTGTCGGGCTCATCGAAAATTGTTGATTATTTTATGACGGAATGTCGTAGAACTTTTTTTTGTGCACAGATTGTAGGTGACATTGTTTCCTACATTTTGGTGTAGTTTTAAGAAAAGAACCTCCTATTAGTGCAAAGTCTATCCAAATGTTAGACAAAAATTGTCTGATTTGGCTAAAATGTCGATAGGCTTCAATACGTTTAGACATATTTGTATGGAAACTGCACTAAAATATCGGAAACAATGACGCCTACAATCTGTACACAAAAAAAAGTTCTACGACATTCCGTCATGAAATAATCAACAATTTTCGATGCGCCCGACATGGATTTTCAGTTTTTCAGAATAGGGCCCTTAATAGTAACTTTTTTTAGAAACGATAGATGAGCGTTCGACTACTATCTCACATGGTGGCAAGTGATGATGTGGTCTCAGATATAGCGCACTCATCTAGTAGGTAGGGAGTCGACAACGGAATAATTTATCTGAGCCTACACCAAAATGAAGAAAACAATATTACCTACAAAAGAGGCAAAAAAAAATGTTCTAATAATAATGCTGGGCGCAAAACGTGTAAGTCTAAAAAGTGAATATATAGTATATTCGCGCGGTTTCACCCGCGTAAGTCCTGATTCCGTGGAAATATTGAGATCAAAAGTAGCCTTTGTTACTACTCGATAAAGTAGCTTTCTATTGGTGAAATAATTTTTGAAATCGGTTTAGTGGTTTCGGAGCTTACCACCAACATACATAAATACATACAGGTTACCAACGTTACCTCTTTATAATATTAGTATAGATAACTAGCTGCGCCCCGCGGTTTCACCCGCGTAAGTCCCGATCCCGCGGGAATTACGGGATAAAAAGTAGCATATGTGTTATTCTAGGTGTCCAGCTATCTATATTCCAAGTTTCATCGCAATCGGTTCAGTAGTTTTTGCGTGAAAGAGTAACAAACATCCATACAAACTTTCACATTTATAATATTAGTAGGATACCTACTATAAAATAGCTTTCCAAAGAAACACGTACAAACTCTACATCTACGTCTAATACCTAACAAGATAAAAGTAATGAACAAAGACAGTGAAGTACAGTTCCTACATAAATTGAGTAACAATTCAAGCGCTAACGCAAGAAGACGTAAAGAGGGCAACCTTAAACAGATCATTTGTATTCAATAACGGTTTATATTCGCATGATCGGCGGCTAAATTACGACATTTTGACGGTAGAACAGTTCAAACACTTTTACCCATTTAGATACCTTTCTATCAGGGCTTTTGTGGGGTCAGTGACATAAGTCAGTGGCTTGGGATCGTAGATAAAGGAATAGAACCCCTGGTTGTATTTTTGAGCCACTTTAAACGATTTTAAAAGCTTGATTTCTATTGGTTTTCGATTGATGTCTGTAATTTTTTTAAGTAAGTCGCACGAACGCAACGAGTGGTCTCAACCGCCGCAGAAGTCCGACATTGAACGAAAATCGGCAGAAATCAAGCTATTTAGATCACCCGAAGTGACATGAGCGATTCAAAAATAAGGCTCCAGTCCTCCGTTATGTTTAGGATTTTAGAAGTCAGTCACTGACAAACGAAATGTTGCTGACTTATATCACTGCCTCCAATAAATCAGCTTTTGCAGTGTGATAATTTTATCAATTACCTATTTGATTACAGTTTTTATAAGCCATTGACACGGTCTCCATTCCTGAGCCACTCCGTTAAGCCATAGATTATATAGATGGTGGGTATTCTAACAATCAAAAACGGGACTAAGTTTTGGCTAATAGAGACTAGTCCAGTTCTATGGGCTCGGGTTTCGGTTAGATGGCTGGAAATCTAGCCAGTCAGTCAGTGAAAATGTTTACCTACTTATTCCTAAAATGCTTACTTGCTAACTTAGTTGAAAACTGAATTTTATAGGTGCACTGCTGCTTTAAGGGCCCTATTCTGAAAAACTGAAAATCCATGTCGGGCGCATCGAAAATTGTTGATTATTTCTTGACGGAATTTCGTAGAACTTTTTTTTGTGTACAGATTGTAGGCGACATTGTTTCCGATATTTTAGTGCAGTTTCCATACAAATATGTCGAAACGTATTGAAGCCTAAGACATTTTAGCCAAATCAGACATTTTTTGTCTAAAATTTGGATAGGCTTTGCACCAATAGGAGGTTCTTGTCTTAAAACTACACCAAAATGTAGGAAATAATGTCACCTACAATCTGTGCACAAAAAAAAGTTCTACGACATTCCGTCATGAAATAATCAACAATTTTAGATGAGCCCGACAGGGATTTTCAGTTTCAAGGTCGTTGGCGTATATACTCCTCTTAAGGTAGTCACTGGTGAATCTCAACTTGGGTCACAGCAGCAATGTACAGCATAGAGCCTATCAAATTCAGTAACTAATTATCAACGAGCAAACATACAGCTGCTGGATTACTTTTGAAGCCATAATTACATGGTTCACTTTTGCTGTTCAATTTGGTTAAAGCAACCACAATTGAATCGTATAAACATAAAAGCGAATCATTCAATGTCTTTGTTCAATCACTCTTCATACATTTTTGTGTCTTTTAACCAGATTGAATTCAATATGGATGAACCGTGTATTCTAGCTAGTAGCTTTAGACTTCAAAATTAGCACCATATGAATGGTCCATTGACTTTTTGGACTGGTTAATTTTCTACATAAAAAGTCCATATACCCAATGGCCGAAAAAGCCAATCAGCAATAAATATATCGTCCATTTTACACAGAAATAAATTTCGTTAAACAACCTACGTCACACTACTCACGCCCCAGTGTAATCATGAATCGAAACAGATCGTAAACTTCGGGGAGTAGTTTGAGCTTCATCTCACGTTGCATTCAAGTAGGTACTAGAGTTTATTGCAATCAATTCCTACCCTCAAAGGAATGCTCTATTTACCAAATACAAGTCTAGGGACCTAGGGAGCGAATTGACATAATAAATTTTCGAATGAGAGCTATGTGTCACTGATTTTAAGCTTAACTATTCTAGCGTGGTATAGCATTAATCTATTTATCTCACTAACTCTCGGTTTCTTGAGGATTTTTAAAAACGAGACCCTATTTCTGAGACTTCGCTGTCTATCCGTCTGTCACCAGACCGTATCTCATGAACCGTAATAGCTAAACGGTTGGATTTTTCACAGAAAACGTATTTTGGTAGCCGCTACTACAACAAACAACAAACTAAAAACAAATTAAAACAAATATTTAAGTGAGGCTACCATACAACAAACGTGACTCAGGAACAGATACCGCAATGTATTTTGACCACTAAAGCCATTTAATGAGACTGGAGAAAGACTAGCGCCAATGGGTAAATAAATTGTAATGTTCGGGTTGCGTTAACAAATAGGTTGGTCCAGTGCTCATTTTAGGGTTCCGTATCCAATTGTGATAGTGGTACGGAACCCTTCGTGCGCGAGTCTCGCACTTGGTCGGGTTTTTCTTAGCAGCTATGCTAGTTAAGCTAAAACACTTAGAATTATTCAGTTGGGTAAGAGAAGTAATATAATGCTTATAAATTGAATTGCAAAATAGGATCGCAGAGATTAAAGAATTAATTCTTATAACCGACCGTTTAGATTAAAATGGATCTTTTAATTAATTCTCAAACGAAACGGTTCACTTATTCTATTCAACGTGTAAAGTGTTAGTTTTTGTTGAATTTCTTATTTAATTTTTACGTAATTTGAATTTTAAAACGTGATGTTATTATTGCAATTACAGTTTTCATCAAATTGAAACCAAAAAGATGTAATTAAATAAATATATTATATGAAAATCAGACAGCGCCATCTAGCCCCGTGGTAAGCTACAAAGCTTTATTACGGTGACTAGACAACGGATATAATGCTCATCTTTATGTTTCATTTGTAAACACATTTAAGATGTGCACAGTGCATACATACATAGAGACACCCATATATAAACTAATAATAACGTATTTTTTAAGAATAAACATAATATTCTGGCGATAATCACATCCCCAACCTTCTGCATTGCAGTCGGGTATTCGCTCAATGCGGCACAGAGGTGAACCTGTAGATATATTGACAAATAACTATTTGCATCTTGAAAAGTAATGCGGAAACACACAGTAAAAGTAAAAGTAAGATCGGAAATTACACGGATGAAAACACAACGCAAGGCTAGTAAAAAATAACTTAAACACAGCTCCAGTTTCCATGTCACATGGCACACGCACGACCGAGTCAACACAACGGTCCATTCTCTAGCCGTTCTGCAATAACATACAGCTCTACAAACCTTTTGTCCCCGTAACACTGCACTTCAACCCAACAATTTAACCCTTGACCACCGCACGGTTTAAGCTACAAAATGAAATGTTAGTAGAGCTTTTTTAATATCTAGATTGTTTGAGTTGTTCGGGGTATCTTTTTCCCGCAATTTTACAGTCAATAGGTTTGTGGTTTTGTTTTTTACGGTTCCGTTTCTAAAAGGGTAAAAACGGGACCATTTTAGTAAGACTCCACCTGTATGTCTGTAACCTGCATGAACCGTAATAGCTAGGCTAGCTAGACAGTTGAAATTTTCACATATGGTGTATTTCTTATACTTGTTATAATAACTAATACTAAAAACATAAAAAATATATATAAAGTAGGGCTTCCATACAAAGAACGTGTATTTTTTATTATTATTATACCATTATTTTATTAAGGCGGCATAAAGGGTAGGTACGGAACCACCAGAGCGTGATTTCGACTCGAACTTGACCGGTTTCTTACCTATACCACAGTTTACGTGATAGTCAGTAGTCGCCTCGTGGCGCTCTCCTAGCACAGCTTACCTAGCATTTGGCACTTCGGCTCAAAGTCACAATCTTATCACAAATAAGATATATTTTACAAGATCGTTTTGAATCGTCAATAATCTAGTGTGTCATCGGACCGCGACCGCGACCTCCAATGAGAAAAAGACACAAAAAACTCATGAGGTTAGTTTTACAGGGTTATGTGTTTCACATTGTCGCATCTTATTATAGTCTCTATCCAGCTACGCAACAAAAGTTTAAATTTAGAACCATCGAATCGGCAACAGTGACGTTACTGTACTAACCAGCAAATAGCTATCTATAAGGGTATAAAGTTAGGAACATCGGAAACTTTGTTAATTATCCTGGTTTGCCTCCAAGTTAGAGTTCCTTTAAGGCTCGGTCACAAAGATAACGCAATGACCAAAGGTGTTACAGACGAGATCTCGGATAACTCCTGATAACTTCGTCTATGTAAGTAGTTTAAGTAATAAGGGACAAAGAAAACCTCCGTTGACTTATGACTTTGGATAAAGGGTCTGTATTTAGATAATAATACTAGCTTATTTATTTAGCTGTACAATCAACAGCCTTGCTTTTCAGTCATTTAATTAAACAGCCAGGTTAATGACATGAAAAGATAGAAACTACTTGAAGTATAGGTACAGTTAATTAAGCGCTTGTTTCGCTCACACTTCTTGAACCTAACCTAACTTAACCGTGTCTGTTCAGTGACATAAAAGCATCCCGAGATAAAAGCGCCGTTTACGTAAATATGATATTTAAACGTCTATGCTTGTTGCCTGAGATGTTAACACAGTCTAGTGCTCACTTAAAGCTCAAAAGTCAGTATAACTGCCTGTCTGTCAAGTCTAACCTACCTGAAATTTGAATTTTATACATTTCACTGATAAATTGAATCCGCGCTAGAACGGCAGCCAGTTAAGCTAAGGCTAGAGCGAGAGAGAAAATCCAAGGTCGTTTTGAATCGCAAGCGAAGTGTGAGTGATGACGAAAGTCACTAGTGAAGTAATTTTTAGTTTTACAGAATAACACTCCGAAACCACACTAAAATCATAGACTTGAGCTGACTTTTATACATTGCTCTCAGTGAATAAAAAATAATTGTAATAAAAAAAAATAGTTGTTTGGTGTGTTTGATAAATCGAGTAACTGGGCCCAGTTACTGTCTCCATACAAACCCAAATATAAAGATTGGTCTTACATTTAATTAAGTACTTATTGCTTTCTTGTCGAGATGCGTGTAACCGAGATAAAACGAAACGAAAGACCCAAAGTCGATGGAATTTCAGCTATTCAGACTAAATAGCCGAAAATAAAGCTATAAATACTGGAACCTTCTTCTTATTGTGTCAGAGGTTTGGCTGATTATATTTTATCTGGCTAATAACTGATCTCACTGCTATAATTTATTAGAATGGAACGCAATTATAAGTTCTTTGAAAAGTAAAGGGGATGGATCTTACTCAAAAAGTAAAGCTCGATCGAAAAGTAAAGGGGATGGATCCTACTCTTTTCTCCGTACAAACTTTACAAACGTAGTCGATTGTTTTATTGCTATAGTTAAGGGCCCTATAGCCGCTAAACTCAAAATCCATGTCGGGTTTATCGTTTTTTTTTTTTTTTTTTTTCTGTGATGATCTTGCAATCAGTCCTGGGACTATGAGCAGATGTGTTCAGCGAAGTGGCTTGCACTGCAAGTGGCCTCATTAGGCAGATTCTCTCGTATGTGTTTAGGACAGACTATCGCGGTCCATTATCTTCCGTTTTTTTAGTCTTGATGGACTTTGTTTTTTGGTCAAGTGAACTGCCAGTGGGTTCGGGTGGTTATTTAGTCTTTCCTTGTAAGTTCCAGAATAAGCTCGAATTTCCTCCTTTACAGTGTTGATGTTTAAGTAATGGTGAACCTCAGAGTTCCTGATAAACCATGGAGTGTTGGCAATTTGTTTGAGCATATAGTTTTGAGCTCGTTGAATGAAATTGACACTGGAGTCGCAAGCTGAACCCCACAACTGAATTCCGTATGTCCATATTGGCTTGATTGTTGTCTTGTAAATAAGGAGTTTGTTGTCTATGGACAGTTTAGAATTACGGCCAAGTAGCCAGTGTAGGGTCCTAAATCTAATGTTCATTTGGTCTCTCTTAGCTTCGCCTGTTACAACATTGCCTGTTTTTTTGAATGCTTCTTTAATTTCGCTTTGAGGTGTAGAATGATGTAAGTTTCTAATAACTATCCTACAGGATCTTTCTTCTTTTCTATTGAAGGTGTGTCCTATAAGCCCTTTCTCTCTAACTGTTGAGATCAACTTTTTGTATACTTCAACCTCGTTAGTCATTATTCTCAGCTGATTCCTATTGACGATCTTAAACGTAAATTGTGATTTGTCTACTGAAGCTTCCAACAGTTGCGTGAGTTTGTTAACATCTTCAACTCCATACAGGATAATTGGAGGTGGAAATTTAAAATCGAAAATTGAAAATTTTATGACGAAAAAAATGTTGTTGAACTTTTTTTTGTGTATGGATTGTAGGCGACATTGTTTCCTACATTTTCCTACTACGATTTAGATAAGCCTTAACATAGCCGCAGCCATAACATGGTTTACTACATAGTTGGTAGTTAAATTTAACTCGAAACTTTGGATGATTTAATTGTTTACTATTCAGTTTATGCTTCGGTCAGAATTGGCCCAAAAGGACATTGTCAATAAATATACACGACAAAATGCGTGCGTAGTGCTGCGCATTGCTATAAATCGATAAACGTTACCTATATTGCCGCTCATAGCCGTAACATTAATAAAATTTATAACCCGGTGTGTAACGAGTATAAAAATGGACTATAGTAAGCAAAATCAGTTTTGAATACTAGAAATAGAATAGGTGGGAAAATAAATAATATTTTAGTGCTTAAATAGAATAATATTGACAATCCAATATCCCATAACCGTTGAAATAAATGAGTTTTTGAGGACTTTGCGGATGGCTTACGTTGCTACGACCTTTTTTTAAATATAGCTATCGTTCATGTAACTTACACAAAATATAAGTATTTGATTTGATTTGAACAGAGAAATCCAAATTTTAATATCAAGCAATCTATATCTATAAAATGCTCTGTCCTGTCTGACTGACTGACTGATCATTGCACAGCTTAAACCGTTGATAGCAGAGGGCTGAAATTTGGTGAGAGTGTTCGTTATGTGATGTAGACATCCGATAAAAAACACATTGATTTTGTCTTGAAAACTTTAACACAAGGTACCACACCACAGAACAAATAGAAAAGAAGACAGTGCTATATACTCTACCCTTCTCTCCCCGTGGACCCCAGCCTTAACGGTAACTAGGTCATTGCAGGAATAAAACCAAGCTTAGCATCCTAGAGTGTGGGTATAGCCAGTGATTTATAATAAGTATAAACCCACAGCGGGATTCATTGGAATGAGCGTTGTTTTAACAACTTTTTCAACTGCATTGAGGAAATGGCACTATAGTTCCATTAGGATTCGAAAAACATCAGTACAAATTTAAATAAAATAACAATTGCAAACAAACTCATTTTTTCGGTTTGTAATCGCGTGGTGTTTATTACTTTTGCCATCCTGAAGAAGACACCTGTGACGGTTTAGAAATGTTGAGTATTGAAACAATGCTAAAAGTAATAATCACCACGCGTTTAAAACTGAAAAATGAGTTTAATTTTGACCCAACATTGCGAAAGCAGAAGAAAAATCTAAAATAAAATTTTACACACAGCAGTTAGAAAAGAAAAGAAGAAGAAATAAATTTTGCCTTTGAAACAATGCTTTTCTAAATGCTTCTCCCGGAGAATTTGAACCTGCGACTGGTTCCAGATATTAATTTGTTTTAAAACTTTGTTAATGTCCAAAGTGAGAATCTATTTTCAAAATAGATTAGATTTTGTTTGGTAACATCAATGTCAAAGAAATTGATATTATAACAATGTCAAAATTGAGTTTTCTGCTTATAATTCTCCTTGAAATGAATTAAGGTGCGACCAGACATCGCGAGGCTTGCGTCACAAATGCCTCACCATATGCAAGCAAACAAAAGCAATGCAATTGGGCATGCAAAAAAAACGCCGCCGTGTGCCACTAAGGCGAGGGTTCGCAACGAATGCGAAAGTATGCGGCGAATGCTAGCAGAGAACACACATCATCCAGACATCCCGAGGCATACGTGGCAAATGCCTATATACAATTCGTCCTGAGTCAAACAACGGTACATTTATCCATGCATCCCAAATACCAAAGGCTCAAGCAGAGCATGCAAACAAAATGTCACGCCACCTCGCACTGAGCACAAATCATCCAGACAGCCTGAGGCATGCGTAACAAACCATTCGCATATGCCTCATGCAAGAGCCTCGCATTGTCTAGTCGCACCTTTAAACAATCATTTAAAACCCCTTAACTAGAAAGTCTATTACAATTTACAAAGGGAATGAAATTAAATACCGAGAAAATAATAACATTTTATGAACTTCAATCGGAAACCGAAACCGTTTGATTTGCTTCGATATTTCGCACAAATTGGTTAATTTAACTGGGAAATGTTCGTTACGAAAGCTACGAAATGAAAAATTGAGTTTTATCTGCAGTTATGGAGTTGCCGTATGGCTCAGTAGTATGGACGCTCGCCCTGCAAGTGATAGACGGGAGTTCGACATACATTTTTCGTTAACACATTATTTTTCAAGCTTAACTTAGTCAGAATTGGAAACAATCCTAAATTTGAATCAAATTTACGACGGTTTCAAGGATGAAGCAGCTGGAAACATCATAGGGTTTCTAATTGCAAAATAGATTGACATTTCGTTGTTATCTAGTTCTTTTTTTTAATAGAAAAATATCCAGTTATGCTGGAGCTATATATTAGAGAGGCGGCTACGGCGAATATTTTGTGTTTAAGCGATGTATGCGGCCGGGTAGGTTGTTGCAACGCGCAGTATTCGGGTGAAGACGATGTTCTATCGAGGCGCTGTCTGGTGGCTACACCTGCGTCAATTCAGTGTCGTCTAGACTTTGCTACGTCTGAAAACTGAACAAAGATGCATCGCGTCAACGTGTCACGAAGCTCTGCCCGCCTAATCTAGACAAGAACATCGCGTATGCGCGAACACGATGTTTTTGTCGCGACAACGCGACACGAATCTTTGCCCGCTAATGTAGCCATTGACAAGGTTAGGTACTTTTGCGGAACACCGAAAAAAAAAACAACAAATTTCACGTTATACTGCGCTTCCAACTTAACGACAACAAATTAGTTCGGTTAATCGAGTTTCTATTCTACTGCAGTATTCAACAATACAACTAGATGCGGGCCAACAATACTATCAACCAATCAAACGCCCTGATTCAAAAAACAACTAAAAACAGCAAACAGGTTCGGAATTCCAGTCCGAATCCAATTTAAAACTCAAACCGATTGAGTTCATTATCAGAGATCAATAATGGTCTTCCGGACGAGGATATGGAAAAACTAAAAAACGACCAAGTGGGAATCGGATGCGCGTACCAATGGTTTTGTACCAATTTATCAGAAAAAAGAATTTTGTTGTATGGGAACCACACTTTCATATTTATTTAATTCTGTTTTTATTAGATTTATAGCGGCAAGCAGAAATATGTATCACCTGTGAAAATTTCAACTGTTGCGGTTCATGAGATACAGCCTAGTGACAGACAGACAGACTGGCGAACAGTGGAGTCTTACTAAAAGGGTTTCGTTTTTAACCATTGAGGACGGAACCTTAAAAATACTATTTTGTCACTCGAGGCACGGCTGATCCCTAGTTTCTGAATACTATACATACAAAATTCAAAGTTCTGACTGACCACTATGTCAACGCCAAACCGCTGGTCCTAGAGACAAGAAATTTGGAGAGTTTATTCATTGTGTTGTGTAGGTATCTACTAAAAAAGGGTTTTTTGGAAAATCCTGCAGAAACAGCACTTTTAAGCAGATGAAACCGCGGCTCACAGCTTGTTTAAAAAAAAAACAAAGGTAAGCTTAATAATCGAATAAAGTTAGGTTAGAAAAAATCAGTAAAGTATTCCATAAAATTTAACTGCGGTCCTAAAGGGTTTCAATTTCAAAAGTCAGCAATGAAAACGGAATTGGTTTTGACCGACTTCTTTAGGTGCCTTATATTTTTAAAGGAATAGGTACCTAACTACATACTTATTATCTATACTAATATTATAAAGCTGAAGAGTTGTTTTGTTTGTTTGAACGCGCTAACCTCAAAAACCGCTAGTCCGATTTGAAAATTCTTTCAGTGTTGCATAGTCCATTTATTGAGGAGGATATTAATAGGTAGGCTATATTTTCAAATTTCCAAAAATGATAGGCGGGTGAAGTCGCGCGCACTGCTAGTAATCAATAAATTTAAAAAATATAATGAAAAAACTTTTTCTTTAAGACAAAAATATGTGCGCTATTAAAACATCGCTACTGGAAAACGTTGCATCAACGCCGGCGTCTAAAAATCACGTACCGCTGCAATAGTACAATTATGAGACAACGTACGGACTGCGGACGATAAAGACTCTAGCTAGATCGTCCGCTGTCGGTATTTTCGGTATCTGTAAGACGCTTTTAAGATGACGACTGGAACAATTTGTGCAATGGATATTAATAGAAGATAAGCCTAAGACTTATGACGATTGTAAATTAACACATAATCACAAAAAAAAGCCATTAGTTTCTTGTGGTTTCTTCTTATCGGAGGACGCGATCCGAATCTACAGCAAAATCACGACATTTCTAAACGTTCATGTAACTTATAAATGGTTCTTAATGAATAAATATATTTGACTTTGACTTAGGCCCTAGAGTATTTTACGATAAATTAGATACATTTTAAACGATATAGGTCACATACAAAGAAACATAATTATACTTAGGTACATACATCGCGGTCAAAACCATAACCCTCTTTTCACTGTAGTCGAGTAAATTAGCAGTCTTTTGCAAGCAACAGTATATCTAGTGTAGAGGCAGTTATTAAGCCAATCTCTTTAATGTAACGAAAAAAAATTGTTTTAATTTTCGCTACCAAAATTTACGGCCGTCCCTTAGGGCAAACGGTATCACCATGAGTAATTAATTAAATTATTTTTAACGCGTCTGGATCATTAGGGTTGAGTGGTAAACGCAAATTCACCCCCAGACGAATGTAGGTACATATTTAGTTGATTAAGTACCTTATAGAATACGTCTGCTTGTGAGACTATTTTCTTGAAAAAAAAGGGATGTATTTTTCAAATTTTTAATGAAAATCTTGTAAAGTCTTTGTTTTATTTAAAGTTTTTATTGGTCAAGACATATTTACTAGAAATGGAACATCAAAAATTCTCCCATGACAGGATTAGAACCTATGCCATTTGCTTGCCAGGCGAGTGCGCCACGACTGCGCTCGGTAAGCCTGGCCTAAAAGCGAGGGGTACAAGTTCGGATCCTGTCATGGGAGATTATTTGATGGTGCATTTCTCCTTGTAAATTATTACAAAAATAATGAATTGTATCAAAGTTCTGCAGACACAAGATATGAACCTGTAATCCTTAAAAATCCATTGTAAGCGTAAAGCCACTAGCGCCACAGGATGTCGAATAAACCTGTAGGTACTTCCAAAAACAAAGCACGTTCTCTCCTTATGGCAAAATAAAAACAAAATCAAATAAAAGGCAACTCCCCGAAAGTTGACTGAACCTTTTTAAAGTTTAAAGAATTTGAGAAACAAGCGACACTTCGAAGTAACAAGTAATCCAGGTGGAATAAAGTGGGTACGTCACGTTCTGCTTGCATAGCGCATTTGAAGAATTTTCTTGGGAAGTTTTCTTCTAAAATAATATTCAGTTGTTTGTAAAGTTATGATCCGTTTTTAGAAAATATAAACGTACTTACAAATTTTAATACACCCAGTACCAAAAGCATTTAATAATTATATCTATCTGTTAAGATGTACATATATATATGCTAAACTCAAAATCCATGTCGAGTTTAGGATATTTTTTATTTAATGTATGATATAGATACTCGGTCGGATTCATCGAAAATTGTTGATTATTATTTTATGACGAAAAGTTGTTGTTTTTGTTTGTGTATGTATTGAAACTTATTCACAATTTAGCCAAAATAGTTATTTTTGTCTACAATGTGGAAAGGTTTTGAAACAATAAAATGTTTTTATCTTGAAACTACACCAAAATGTAGATTGTAGGTAATAATGTCACCTACAATCCATACACAAAAAAAAATCAACAACATTTCGTCATGAAATAATAATCAACAATACAATTTTCAATGAATCCGACATTCGCACTTTCGACTACAAGTATTATCTTTTGTTGTTGATTCCGTGACATTTTCATATAAATGTTTTTGGTTTTTGTCCGTTACCGGAAAATTATACATCTGTACCTTTTAGTACGAAACCCTTTGTTGCTTTCCAACTGTCGCTTTTTGCGAGCTTTTCATCTTTCTTTACAATTTTGGCATAAATGTGTGATAATAACATTTATGCCAAAATGCGTTGCGTATACCTACTCAAACTAGAGGTACAATTCCACTGCGTTCAAATATACAATTTTTCTTTTTTTTTTGCATACGTATGCGGATAAAATGATGACCTCTTCGGAGCGTCAGGGGAAGGCCCGACTGCAATGCAGAAGGTTGCGGGTTCGATTCCCACCGGGTGCAATTATGGTCTGGGCGTTTTCTATGTATCATTCATTACTTATGTGTATGTATTTACAAAAATAGTATAAAATGTAGTATGTCCGTTATTTAGTAGTACATACCCACCCATAGTACAAGCCTAGTGCTTAGTTTGGAGCTACATTGCGCTGTTATGCAACGTCGTGCAATATTTATTTATTAAATCGTATCTACATCTAACTATAACATATCATATCGTATATCGTATAACAACGAGCTCAGATTTAATTTGTTCGTCGTTGAGTTATAATTAAAATTAATACTTTCCTCTAAAGGCGGAACTATAAAACATTAAAAAGCAAAAGTCAAATTCCGACTGTTCTCTTTGCAGCAGTATTATTTTACCAATCTGCTCAGTTACTCCTCGTAGCTTCGAATATTAATTTCCTAGAAAAACTTTTCAGCTAAAGAATCGGTTTTGTATTTTTAATAAAATTTGAAAAAATAGGTGTTACAACAATTCGGAAATTTTCATTTCATCTTTCTTCAGTTGTTGTCTTATCATTTTGAAATCAATTTTCGTATTTCATAGCAAGAATAACGAAAAGATAATTTTGATATAACCTTTAAGAAATTCAAATTATATAGGTACTGAAATACCAAAGATCTCACTCTGTACCTGGTATTTGACTATTTACTAAAATAATGAGATTCAAGCTCTAAGGTTCACTTAAATAAATAAAAATAAATAAATAATCTGAACAACACACAGCGCCATCTTGCCCCGTGGTAAGCGACTAGCCTTGTGTAACGGTGACTAGACAACGGATATAATACTTATATTTATTTATTTTTCTTTTGTAAATACATACATTTTATACATAGAGGAACACCCAGACCAGACACAAATATTTATTTTTTTAAGCATAAATATTTGCACCCGGCGGGAATAGAACCCGCAACCTTCTGCATTGCAGTCGCGATTTCGCACGACGCGCCATAGAGGTCCTCAAACTATATAAAGTTCCTTAGTAAGATAGGACAGTAGGTTAGAATAGTTAGTTACTACCCTTACTTACTGTCCTGACTTACTGTTCTTTTTTTTACATGATATATTGTACCCGATTAAAGTCTAAATGGAAGTGACGGTCAAGTTGATAATAATATTATGTTTATATTCGTAGTAACTAAGAAAGACATGTTTGGGCGTCCAGGTTCCGGTTGCTAGATCTAGGTAACGGCCAGACTTTAAGCTTAAAGGATATGAGAAGAACAGAAATTAATGAAAACTCACTTAAAATGCATATTTAATCATTAGATAGGTAAGAATAGATAGTACGTAGTAGGATAATAGATAGAAGGGACCTGTAAAGGTCTCGAAACGTTGAGCGTTGAGACAATGCTAAAAGTAATAAACACCACGCGATTAAAACCGAAAAATGACTTTAATTTCAATACCACATCGCGAAAACAGAATAAAAATCTAGAAAATAGGTATATTATAAACTCATTTTATTATAGGTAGTCAAAATACGTAACAGTAATTTTCTTGCGTCAAAACATTTTCACAGCTACACAAAAGTAATAAATCTGATATAGCTAACTCAAACAAAACTCTTCCTCAAAACAAAACTTGATTTCGAATACGAGTCCCCACACCGAAACCTTGCAAACATTGAAGTTTCAACTTACAAGAAAAGGTAAACGTTACAAACCAAGGAAATACAACAAAAATACGCACGTAATCTCAATAAAATCTTTCGCGTAGACGGAAAGGTTATTTTTATTATATTCTTTGAGATAACGTGTTTGTTACCGAAGCGTTTGTCGGGTTTCTTAGCTTTAGCAGCATACTTCCGGGAAGCTGCGAGAGATGGTTAAGAGCTTTCCAATTTTTTTTTCTAACTATTTCGAAGCCGTATAGCCCCAGCATAGAATAGGGTTACCCCATCTCTTCCTATGGGTGTCGTAAAAGGCGACTAAGGGATCTTAGGGAGATTAGCAAACCTTAAGTTCTCCCCGCGCGGTGGCAGATAAACTGCTTATCCCTAACAGTGTTTGTGTCAGGCAGGCGGCCAGCCATAAAAAGATTGCCAATCTAATTGCAGAAGGTATGGTTAATGAAAACTTACCGACTGCGGCGACACCAAATAAAAAAAAATCAGTTTAGCGGACCCCAGGCTCCCGAGAGGGATGCAACGGGGAACATCGCTGGGATGAGAAGAATGGCGAACCTCAAAGGGAAGGGTGCTGAACCTACAGGTAGGTACAGTTGTAATATTTAAATCATACTTTATATTAAAATCCAAGTCCTCGACACTTGGCAGCGAGCCCAAAATGCTGGCCGCATCGCCACGCTGAACAACAATGCTTATTCTTTGCGCCAAATACAGTCCACCATTCTGATCAAGCGTAGTCTCCACCAGGCGTTCGGACAAAAACCGGTATATTAGCATAAGGGAAAGGGAAAATTAAGTGTGAAATTGACTGTTCAAAGTGGGTGTCCGACAGCAGGCGTGTCAGCGTGAACCAGTCGGTAATTGAGTATACTATGGACTACGTCTGAAATAAAGCTATTTATTATTATTATTTTAATTTCAGGTCGGACAGGTGCCTAAGGAGTTCAGTGGGGTCATTTTGTAAAATTTTTGCTGATCTTTCCTGTTTCAAAGCTGTTGCTGATTAGAAAAATCCATTAAAATTAACTGTCAAATTGAAAAAATCAGAAAATTATGAAAGATGGAACATTTCTATTGTTTCAATCTAAATGACATTAGCAACGTTTTTACGGAATCAGCTAGCAGTAAAAAATGTTTTTATCATTTAATGCTCCCGATGAAATTTAAACCCATGTTTCCACATCAACTTTAAGAAGGTTTGCCTTGTATTCAGATTTTTTTTATGTAAAAAATCATTTGAGATAAAGCCTATTTTAGGTCGTTCCTAAAACAAAATGTCCTATCCATTTTAAATGTCTGTCCATTTCAAGATCGCAAGATTTATCAAATAAGACGTATCTCCCGAAAAATAAAACGAAGAAACATCTCAGAAAAAATATTTGGTTATTCTAAATGTAAAAGTTTCCGAGTTAGTGGTTATATTTATGTAGCTAAGTTTTGTTACTTCTTCACATAAAGACGATTTAACCGATTGCGATAAAACTTGGAATGTAGACAGCTAAAGTTCTGGGATAATACCTACATTTTACCAACATTATTTCTCATTACAAATATTATATAACGGGGTATTTACCATGTTTAGATTTGTTTATATGTGTAGTGAAAACAACCATGTAAGTTTAAAATCGTACATTATTTCTCATTTTATTGGTAAAATCCAACTTTTAAATAAATGTCCTTCCGTGCTTCGGAAGGCATGTAAAGCAGTTGGTCCCGGTTGTTATCTCTGATAGCAGTCAATAAGTCGACCTGAAAACTTAACACTAGGTGAGTCACATCACACCATTAGGTACATGAAAAGAAGAAGAAGAAAATAATATTTACACATCACACATTTTTAATTTACACGATTTCCGTCCATTATTAATATAAGAACTACAGGTCTAGATCTCGTTGTAGATAATGGATTTTAATTACCTCGACGTTTCGGCAAACGCATTACACCGGCCTTAGTCGCGAGAAGACACGCGTCTGAGTTCTACAGTGCCACTGTTTTATCTATATCTATACAACTCTGAGTGACAGACTGACTGACTCACTGAGGGATCAACGCACAACCTAAACCGAAAATAGTAGAGACATGAAATTTAGAGGGTGTGTTCTTTATAAGATGTAGGCATCCGATAAGATAGGATTTTTGAAAGTCTGGACTTATGCGGGTGAAACGGCGGGATCCAGCTAGTCTGTTATGTAATCTGAAGTGGGGCAGTAGGTTGATGTAGACAATTAGGATCCCCCAGGATTCTCTAAAGAAGTTCTTTATGATAGTGTTATAAAAGAGAGAAACATGGACGGAAAGTTATAAAACTAAGATAAACGATAGATAAACAGTGTTTATTGAAAACCGATACTGCGCATAAAATCGTAGTTGATGACTCGATGCCCGCAGACTATAAATACCTATAGCGATTTATATACATACAAGTCATCTATACCTACATTTAAAATTTCAAGTTCTGACTCATTGTTTGACAAAACAGTCAATTAATCAGTCAGGACCTGGAATTTTTAATCACTGACTGACTGACTTAATGAACTATGTATCAGCGCATCGAAATAAAACGGAGAAACATTTTCTTTTTTCATTTTTACAGCGTAAATTACTTTTTATTGGGAATAATATAAAACAAATGAGATGTAAACTAGTAATTTACGCTGAAAAAATGAAAAAAATGTTTCTCCGTTTTATTTCATTTCGAATGAATATTTTAGAAAACCTTGTGGTGTGGGCCCTATAAAAATAAAATCTTAATAATATCGATGTCAAGGTAGAAAACTAAATTTTTCATAATTTATTTTGGTATTATGTTTGTATGGAAATGGTAACAGTACCCACGCTCTTAATAGCGGAGCCAATTTTACAATAAAATAACTGGTGGTACCTGATATACAGACAGACCTATTAATTACCTTTGTTGAATCCAGGAAGGTCCTTGTATGTAATATTTATTTTAAAAGTAACAACCATATCATTATTTATATGGCGAGTAATATATTTTGCATAAATAACGTTTGTTACAATGAAAATATGCCTTTGTAATCAAATTTTGTGTTAAAATTAGGTACGCATTGTTAGTTTAACACGAAATTTCGTGACTCGAGTGAAATTTCAAAAAGGTTTTTTAGTTGAAAATTTCGTTTTCAGTGAATGAGTTTACGTAATTAGATACCTACTTTTTGGGAGCTATATCTGTTTGAATAAGGAGTCTCTCAAAATATTTTACGGCATGCATGTTTAAATGTATTTAACTTTAAACATTTTTAAAAATATTAAGACAAGGCATTTTATAAAAAAACATTTGTATTGGTAAATGTCTCATTTTAGAAGTAAAAACATTTAACGCTATTGAGAACCAATAGGTAAATATGTTTACTTATTACCCAACTGCCGAAGGAGGGTTATAATCGCGTATTATTAGACTGAAGCGTCTTCTTGCCACCAATATTGGGACATAGTGAAAATATCGAGTCAAGAGAACCTAGTAAAATGCTTTGTTCTAACTAACTGACTATCGACGCACAGCCTAAACCGCTGATAGTAGAGCGCAGAGAGTGTTCTTTAGTTGATGTAGGTATCAGACAAAAAAGGGTTTTTGAAAACCGGAACTTATATAAAACCGTGAAATCACCAGACCCATCTAGTAAATAATAATACGCGATTAAGACCCAGTAAAATACATCTATGTTAACAAATCGCGTGTGAATTTATAAACTGTTAAGTAGCCACCTAATAATTTCTAAAGTCTTGTTAAGTAGTAAGTACAGCCAAACTATCTGCAAAGTGGAAGTTATGTACATCGGAGTTAATGACAACACAGTAAAACTTTTACAAGTGTTTGCATAAGCATTCAACAGTTGGTATATAAAAACCATAAAAGTTAATCTATTGTTTGTTTAACTGCGGATAAAACAGAGATTAAAGAGAGGTCAAACTGAACAGGAAAATTAGTTCAGTCCATTCCGGCCGACAGAGGTGATTGTATTACTTCAGCTTTAAGAGGACATTCTACCTACTCTTTTTAGGGTTCCGTACCTAAAGGTAAAAACGGGACCCTATTACTGAGACTTCGCTGTCTGTCTGTCTGTCTGTCTGTCTGTCCGTCCGTCCGTCCGTCCGTCCGTCTGTCACCAGGCTTTATCTCATGAACCGTAATAGCTAGAAGGTTGAAATTTTCACAGAAGATGTATTTCGGTTGCCGCTATAACAACAAATACTAAAAACAAAATAAAACAATTATTTAAAAGGGGCTCCCATACAACAAACGTGTTTCAAAAACTACAAGGGAATTCTAGTAGGTACGATGTGAGGTCGCTTCTGATTGGTCAAGTCAAATTGAGTTGGTCATGGAATTCAAAATGGCTGCCCTATCTGTCAAATATACGAGTCTGCCTTCACTGACCAAAGAGTTTCATAGAAGTTTCAGATTTTCTTTGAATCAAATTTGTTGTAAACCATTTTAGGGTTCCGTACCCAATTGTGATAGTGGTACGGAACCCTTCGTGCGCGAGTTTCGCACTTGACCGGGTTTTTTTCATACAACCTTTACAAACGTAGTCGACTGTTTCCTTCCTGGATAAAGATATTAGAAAAAATATGTGTATGCCATAAGTCCTAATCAGCCATGACCATGTTTTGATTTTTTTCATTTTCTAAATTTTCTATATTTTATTTCTATTCTAAATTAGAAAATTAAAAAATTAATAAAAACCGTAGGGGCATGGTCATAGCAGATATAGGTATTATGGCATAAACATATTTGCTTTTAATGTCTTTATCCAAGGAGGAAACAGTCGACTACGTTTGTATGGAGAAAGAGTAGGTAGACTGTCCTCTAAAGGCCGTTTCATTCAATACACGACACGGATTTATATCTGATCAGGCGGAATTGAAGGTAAAACTGATCGTATGTAAAGACTTTAGGTCGACGTTCATATCGCGTCCTTGGGATTGTTAAAATTTAGTTATCCCCTGGGACCCACAACCCCTGGGATGTACCTACTGAAAAAGTAATTCGTTCGCTTTTTCCCCGGTTGCCATTTCTGATAACAGACGTTAGTTCAAGTTAGAGCGACCAGAAAAACTATACGCGTTATGAAAAATGTATTATAAAGAGAAAAGAATTTTTGTGTGTCACAAACACACAAAAATTCTTTTGTCGTATGATTGTAATGAATAAACTTTAAAAAACTATTGGACCGATTTCAAAATTTCTTTCACCATTAGAAAGCTAAATTCACACTGAGTAACATAGGCTTTTACTTTTGGTCCCGATATTCCCACGGAATCGGGACCTACGCGGGTGAAACCGCGGGACGCAAGTGAATAACAAAATTAAACCTATTTATACTACTTAATGTACAATAATATATTTTGAATTAGACCCTTTTAAGGGCTATTACAACCGATGCATTATTGTTCTAAGATTATTCAAATTTATTCATAGCAAAATTTCCCCAGTTTATTATTAACTTTACTACATAAAATTATGGTGTTAATCTCATAAAATTTAACGATAACCGCTGAAGATTAGTTCTGTACTTAATCCTGCTTAGTTTAATGAATATCAAACATAATTTTAACATAGTATGTAGGTAAGGTACCTATAGATAGATTAACTATCGCCTAATAGCTGTTCATCGGTGTTTATTAACACTATAAATGTATGGTTAGATTTGTCTTCTGTTTTCGCGATGATGTATTGAAATCAAAGACATTTTTCAGTTTTATTCGCGTGGTGTTTATAACTTTTAGCAATTCACTTTTTTGAGTCAATCCTAAAGAAGGGACCTGTAAAGGTCTCGAAACGTTGAGCATTGAAACAAGACTAAAAGTAGGTAAAAAATAACACAACGCGATTAGAACCGAAAAATGTCTTTAATTTCAATGTTTAGTAATTTATGTTTCTGTTTGTATCATATTATATTGTACCTATGTATTATATAATATTTTTAATATATTATTAAAATAAGGATATTTTAACATAAAAGTCTTCATAAATAAATAATTATACATAGAAAATATTGCAGAACATTGCACACAGCCCCGCCTAGTCCCAAACGTAGCAACTATTCTTGTAATATCTAACCACTAAATATCCATATCCATAAATAGACAGGGTTCTGTAGAAGCCGATATAAAAATAGCAGTCTGTTTTTCCCTCAGACAAATGGTGATGAGAATTCGAATGCACATCCATCCGAGATTTATCTCAGAGCGATAATGGTGATGATCATTTGAGGCAATTTCTCAACACCATAAAAGGACTTACGTATATTGCTTATTTCCTACCTTGTGTGAGTACAAATTGTCCAATTATGAGAATTTACTTTAAGGACATACCCCCTTACTTATACACGATGATTAACAGATGACTTAGTTATGTAACGTTTGTTTCTGACTGTCAACTTGAAACCTCATGTAAAAGACAAACGATGCTTAGTTTATGGAGCTGTTAATCATTGTTTATAGTAAGGGGGTTAATAGATAGATAATACATTTTTTTTTTAAATAACAGAGTAAATAAATGAATGAATAAAAAAAATTAACTAAATCAGCTATTTTGGGAAAAAGTATAATTTTATTTATATATTTTGGCATAAGATTTTATTGTAACTTATTTAGAAATAGATAGGTAACACTTTGAAGCCCAACCTCAAAGTGTTTGAAATCTATTTGAATTCTCCTTCAACTTAAGAGGACAGTCTCCATTCTCTTTCTCCATACAAACGTAGTTTACATTTTCCTCCCTGGATAAAGACATGCACCCTGCATCTACCTTTTGATTTTTTTTATTTTTTAATATTATTCTAATTAGAAAATGAAAAAAATAAAAAGGTAGGTGCATAGTCATGACAGATATAGGTTTTATGGCATATACATATTTGCTCTAATGTCTTTATCCAGGGAGGAAAATGTAAACTACGTTTGTATGGAGAAAGAGAATGGAGACTGTCCTCTTAAAAAACATCATTTCCAGCACCTCGTCCTTTTCGCATCTGTTTTTATATCGTTGCTCTTACAGCTAAAGTAGGAAGGTATTAAGAAAACAATGTCTCCAAATTTTTATCATTTAAAGAAACGAGAAAGAATATTTCGTTGGAGTGAATATTAAAATTTATGGGGTCAGAAGCTCAGATTTATCGCAGTTATGAACCTTTACCGCTGTGAGATGGGAATTATGGCAACAAATGCGTTTGATCGATGCCTTTAGATATTTTTAAGCTACGTTTTAGATGTACGTCGTCTTTTTTATGAACTTCATTAAAAGGGGAAGTATGGTATTTTTTTCGGTATTTCTTTTCTTCATATTAGCTTTGTTTATCGAAAAAATGAAAAAGGAACTCGAGTCTAAACACTTGTTTCACTATCTTCATATTGTCGTTTAGATAAGAGCTGCATTTGAGACCGCATTGTATTTAGTTACATTTTACCGGGTCTTAATCGCGTATTAATATTTATTTCCTGACCTCGACCTCACCTAATGATATGTGGTAATACGTTTTATTCACACTGTTCGTTATTTCGTTAACTTTGTTACATTTTACTGAGTCTTAATAGCGTAATACCTCGAGGTAAGAAAATAAGTAATATTACGCGATTAAGACCCGTTAAAATATAACTATGTTAACAACTCGCGTAAATTAAAAAAACTGCAGAACCACTTACCATCAGCGGTGAGATAGGTAGTTTCAACCCTCACATATTAATAACAAACAAAGGCCTGCTTGAGTTGTAAAACTTTTAAAGATAATACTTTGTAGTTTGTGCCCCGCTTCTGAAATCTACACTAAACATTTGAAGTGATATATATGATGGTATATTAGTAATCAAAAGCTGTAACTGACAATAATTTAGGACACTGTGGAGTTGCGAAACTCCGATATAACTCGGAATACTAAGTGTTTCGTATTCTCAAGTGCGAAACCACTAAAAAGACACTTGGGGCGCCTCTCGTCTAAGTTTTACGCTCGACCTATTTTCTTGTTGGCTAACACTTAATGTAACCTTATCTATTGAGAGTAATTATCAGTAATACGATATAGCATCAAATAGTCTACGGTCTTTTTAAATTCATAAAATTTGAAATATTTTACAAGAAGAAAATTCTCCCGTAAGATTCGAACCTTTTCTAATTTTGAACTGACTTCCAAAAAAAGGACAAGGTTTTCAGTTCGCGTATATTTTTGATGATACATTACTCCTAGTTAAATGTGTGTAGCAAAATGTCTTGAGCAATTATTAAACGTTAGAAATATTCATAAAACTTATCATGCTTTACAAATTTAAAAGTCAAATGCTAAACTTAATCATAAAAAGTCTCCTTGCATTCTCGACTATAAATTGCACTACTACAAGCATGGTTTGAATCCATCTCATTTACATCCTGCCTTACGTAATGTTTCCATTTCCCATCAGTTGTTATTCTTCTTAATCAGTCCGTGTTAGTTTGTTTTAATTTAAAACGTTTAATGGAAATTAACGTTGAATGTTTTTGTAGTTTCTCAAATATAATTGTTTCTTTCACTTCTTCTCATCTTATGACTAAACCAACTGAAACATTTCCATGTCCATGTCCATGAAATGACAAAAAACCGATGAACCGATTACCATGAAACTCGATATGTAGATAGCTGAAGACCTGGAATAACACATAGGCTACTTTTTATCCCGATATTCTAGCTAGTATTTCATAAAAAGAAAAGCCTTTGATTCCTCTTCGCTCAAACGATTTTTTGGTAGGAGAGAACTTAAGAGGAGTATATACGCCAACGACCTTGAAACTGAAAATCCCTGTCGGGCTCATCGAAAATTGTTGATTATTTCATGACGGAATGTCGTAGAACTTTTTTTTTGTGCACAGATTGTAGGTGACATTGTTTCCTACATTTTGGTGTAGTTTTAAGACAAGAACCTCCTATTGGTGCAAAGCCTATCCAAATTTTAGACAAAAAATGTCTGATTTGGCTAAAATGTCGATAGGCTTCAATACGTTTCGACATATTTGTATGGAAACTGCACTAAAATATCGGAAACAATGTCGCCTACAATCTGCACACAAAAAAAAAGGTCTACGACATTCCGTCATGAAATAATCAACAATTTTCGATGCGCCCGACATGGATTTTCAATTTTTCAGAATAGGGCCCTTAAACTATTTAAAGTAAAAGAATAGAATAATAGTTATCCGCTCCGCTGAGCTATTCATACCCCACAACTAGCTGATCACCCTTTATTAGTAAAAACCAGCTTTTTTAACGCAATAGCTTTAACGCCTGTTAATCGCCTTTATCCCAAGTAAGCTTCAAACATGTTATTGGGCGGTGTTCCTTTACCATTTGTCACAGTAAAACAAAGTGGAAAAGCAGAGGTTGAATCGATCGGTTTAAAGTTAGTGCGCCACGAATAAGGCTCGCATTGAATTATTTATCATCCACAGAGCATGTCCGGAAGCGAGCGTACCCGCCGTACCTAATCCTATTTTAAGATTCTCAAACAAAAACACCAGTTTGTCGGTATAATAAATATTTTAACATCTGAATTTATGTAAAAATTAATGCTCGTTGAAGTAGAGATTTATTATTGGGAGTAAATATTCCAAAACGGTACTCTGTAAGGTTTAAAATCAAGACCATCTATTGTTTACTGATTCTTACTAACTTTTTTAAACGAATAAACGATTAAGCCCTATTCTGAAAAACTGAAAATCCATGTCGGGCGCATCGAAAATTGTTGATTATTTCATGATGGAATGTCGTAGAACTTTTTTTTGTGTACAGATTGTAGGCGACATTGTTTCCGATATTTTAGTGCAGTTTCCATACAAATATGTCGAAACGTATTGAAGCCTATCGACATTTTAGCCAAATCAGACATTTTTTATCTAAAATTTGGATAGGCTTTGCACCAATAGGAGGTTCTTGTCTTAAAACTACACCAAAATGTAGGAAACAATGTCACCTACAATCTGTGCACAAAAAAAAGTTCTACGACATTCCGTCATGAAATAATCAACAACTTTCGATGAGCCCGACAGGGATTTTCAGTTTCAAGGTCGTTGGCGTATATACTCCTCTTAATATATTGGTATTCAAAATTTGACCTTTTTTTTGAACAAAATGAAAACTATAGTAGAAAAATTATCGATCGTTTTGATCGAGGTCGATATCGGTTCATCTAACTGTGGTTTAATACTTTAGGAATGTAGGTGACCTTTCAAGATTTATTATTCTGTGATAAAACTTATTCTGTGACGACCTCTGTGGCGCGTCGTGCGAAAGCGCGACTGCAATGCAGAAGGTTGCGGGTTCGATTCTCGCCGGCTGCAAGTATTTATGCTTAAAAAATAAATATTTGTGTCTGGTCTGGGTGTCCTTCTATGTATAATATGTATGTATTTACAAAAGAAAAATAAATCTATGTATTATATCCGTTGTCTAGTCACCGTAACACAAGCTTAGTCGCTTACCACGGGGCTAGATGGCGCTGTGTGTTGTACAGAGAATTTATTTATTTATTTATTTATTTAACTACAAGTATCTAAACGTTAAAAAAAAGAAAACTGGAACCGAGAAGCATGAACTACACTCATATTTTTTGAACTTCGATTAAAAAATAAACTATTTACTTTTTTATTTACTTCGATTACGTGAGAAAGAAACTCGATTAATTTTTAATGTTTTAATCTAGTGTAGACAAACAATTAACAAATTGTAAACCATTTCAGTTCACATTCACTGAAATGACTTAAAGTTATCGTAAGTTAAGAGCGAGAATGAACACATGAACCATATTAATGAAAATAGCCATATAGATTCAAACACTAAACTAAATTTAGCGGTCAACACAAGACTAAGTACAATCCAATGTAATGCCATTATGCGCCTGATCGAACGAGTAAATCACTGCCTCCACTTAAATGCTTACTATGGCACATCTATTGACCAAAGGACAATGAAACTTAGTATTAAGCATAGACAAAATCGTCTTTAATCTGTGGTATTAAGTAATTACTTAAAAAGTAAAGTATAACTTGCAATTTAAGAAATATATGAAAGTGGTAATAAAACAGTTGCAAATCAGAAAGAAATACTATTTGAAAACAGTAGGTAGTTAAAAAGTTGAAGAGAACTTCAACTAGTAATAAAAAAAACAGCAGAATATTAAAAAAGGATTTAAATAAGTAATAAAGAAAAACTGGTACAGAAGAAATAATGCAGTCGATCGTCGGCGAAACAATAAAATTGTTAAGAAATTAGGATGCTACCAAAATATGAACTATATTTACTATGAAATTAAAGACATTTTTCAGTTTTAATCGCGTGGTGTTTATTACTTTTAGCATTGTTTCAACAACTCAACGTTTCGAGAGTTTTACAGATCCCATCTTCAGGATTGGCCAATCAAGTCAAACGTTGAGTGTTGAAACAATGCTAAAAGTAATAAACACCACGCGGTTAAAACCGAAAAATGTCTTTAATTTCAATACAACATCGCGAAAACAGAAGAAAAATCTGTTTACTATTTTCGAGAGCTAATTGTGCATTAGTTTGATTAACCCTTTATTACTCCACTGCACCTCTCGATAGATACCAATTGCCACTCTACGTCAACCGCATTCGAAGCACTTCGAAGTCTCTACTTATAGATGACTTTTAGCTTTTTTTACTGTAGGTATGTAAATTATTTTCGTTGTGTGTGCAAAAAACATTTTCTCAAAGTAAAAGTCATAAGGCGACTAGGTAATTGGAAATAACAATAGGTGAGCCACACCACTATAAGAAAATATGAAGAAAAAATATAATTTTAGTCACATGACAGGTTAAAAAATTGATTATTTACAAAATGGATTTTTTCTCGGGTTTTTAGTCACGTAATATACGCAAGTAAGACCCGAGAAAAGAATGTACCTAATTATGTTTACAAATCGTTTTGAGTTTAATGAATTTTTGACACTCAAACCGATATTCTATTTTCTGTTCTATCAGAAATCAGCTCAGCATAAGTTAGTGACTTATCCCCGTATTTATAGACAAGTTGGCTTAGTAATACATTTGTGTCGCACTTGTCAGTGATTTTAAACGTCTGCGAAAATGCGACAGAGATTTTACTAAGCCAGATTAGTTACTCGATTTGTCTATAAACACCGGGGTTAGGATTTTAGACAAGTCACTGGAACCAGTCACCGACTTCGTTTAACGCAGCCAATATAAACAGAAACAGTATTATGACGAAACAAAACATCATGATCGACAAACGTAGGTATTCGAATGAAAAGCTGCATCAATTCCCAGATCTTCGTTATCCTTCCATCTATTAAATTACCACGATTTATTCAAGAGGGTTGAGCGGATCATAAAACTATACTTCACACGAAATATCGTGGCGTAAAAAAGTGGCACACATCTGAATGCCAGAGGGCGGGGAGAGACCCTGGATCCTCTATTGATTTTGCAACCCCCCACCCCGCGGGCCACGCATCTCAACTGTTGCTTAACTTTTGCCTCAGTCTAAACAATGATTTCTGTAGGGTTTTTTATCGTATTTACAATTTTGGGACAAGCTGGAATGGTTTATTGTTTGACAAGGCGTAGTAGATGTTTAAATGGAAGGAACATATGTAATTTTATTAATAGTAATTATTTTTTATGCATAAATTTAAAAGAAAATGACTAAATCAGCTCCTTACTGACAGACGTTACCTACTCTAGAAATATGTTCAACGAAAAATAAGCTTTAAAAAATTTACTCGCGGCGAGGATTGAATTCGCGTCTTTAGGTCTGTACCCCAACGTCTATACCAACTAGACCACGCGAGCTCACCGCTCAGCGCGGGCATCTAGTTGGTATAGAGTTGGTAAAGACGCGAGTTCAACCTCGCCACGAGCGAATTTTTAAAGGCGTATTTTTCCGTTCAAATATTTCTAGTAAAACTGCGTAATTAAAACTAATTACGAAATATTTAAATGTTACTCTTTTTTAAGTCGGATTATAACAACAACGAAAGAGACCAAGTGAAATAGTTTTAATTTTGTTTTAAAAATAAAACTATGAGTCGTCTATTGTTAAGTGCTACTTAGTTCTCCAGTCTAGAATAAATAAGTAATAAAAACAAATGAACAAAAGAAACAAACGTCACTGGTTAAAGTTAATTTAAACTTTCACAATGCGAACATAAACTATCTCTTTAGTCTCATGCTACTCTCTGTGGTTAAAATTAACTTTAGAGACGAAAAATGTGTAGCGCAAATCGGCAAAATATCTTTGAAAAGTTTAATCATAATCATGCATAAATTTAATAGAATAATTTAAAAACGTTTTTAGGTTTGAATCGCGTAGTGTTTATTACTTTTAGCATTGTTACAACGCTCAACGTTTCGAGACCTTTCCAGGTCCCTTCTTCAGGATTGTCTAGTCAGTCAATCCTGAAGATATCTTTAATTTCAATATAACATCGCGAAAACAGAAGAAAAATCTAGCATAATTTAATAAAATAGATTTTTAGAACAAAATTATTAAAGAAATTTAATGCTCTTACTAGCACGTTAACGGTGCCCCCTTGGTCTACATCGTGTTTCCAGACTCTTTTCTCTCAAAATTTCTTTCACCATTAGAAAGCTACATTCACCCAGAGTAACTACTTTTTACGCTACTTTTGATTCCGATATTCCCACCGGATCGGACTTACGCGGGTGAAACCGCGGGACGCAGCTATGTATAAAATAACTTTATTACCCCAGAACCTACAAAATAAAGCACAACTCAAGCACATCTACTCCTACTACCTAAAACCTACTCGCATAATATTTTGTAACAACAGACTCGGCAACGGAAAATCAATCTAAAAGCAAAATATTATGACACATAATTGAGTGATACATAAAACATGAGTTTACAATATCAATAATTCATAGCGATGGAGTATAAGTCAAATGGATTGGATGAATATATTTTTTGTTACCGTGAAGTTTTAGAGCCTCCGTAGACAACAAATACAGTCATTAGCAATTTGAAGGCGTTTGTTTTTACCCGACTGCCGAAAGCGGGTTATGTTTTTCGAGAGTATATAAGTGAGTGAGTGCGTGTCTATGTACGTATTCAATTTTTGTTTGACACTCTTTGTAGCCTAAACAGTTCAATGGATTTTAGCATAATGCACCCCTGAAGAGGCAGACCAAAAGGCTTTATGGAAGCGACACTTGCTACGATATGTCGGAGAGGCTGACTGTGGTAGTTTTGCCTGTGCAGGCCCAACGACCAATGGTGTCGTACCTGAAAAACTGCACTTTTGATTATACACTCCGTTTTGATGCACAGCTGGCTAACTTTTCGGTGGACCGTAAAGTGCTTGTCTTCTAATAGAAGCCAAAGACGTTGTAGTTAACAGGTTCTAAAATACAGTTGCTATAGCGGTCGAACGCTGATAAACTGACATCATTAGTAAAAATATTACTAAGCATACCTAAATACCATAGCCGATTATGAAGAAATTACCCTTGCCCATCGGCTGACAAAAAGTTTCTGCTTTGCGTTACTCGGTTGAGTATGTATTTATCTGATAAGTGGACTGGGTAGGTACATCTGATTATACTTTAATAGTTTTGTCAAAAAATACATCAATATTTTATGGTTGCTCATAGTAATTTTGAACTCTAGTATATTGATAGGTAACTTTTGAAATAGACAAACGGAGGTAGGTATATGATATTACATTTAAACGTTAACGAATTTTATAATTCTTAAATCCACTTCTAAAACTCTACTTTCTAACTAAGATAAGAAAATAAGTAACAATACGCGATTATGACACGTTAAAATGTCACTTTATTAAGAAATCGTATTTTTCGAAATTCCCAACGGTCGGGACATACTCGGGTGAAACCGAGGGGCCCAGCTAGTCAAATATAATACTTAACTAAACCCAGACGGAAAGAAAACATCAAACTAAATATAAAAGTCAATCGAATTTATATACCTAGCTGTATTTATGTTTCAGAAAATTAAATAAAAAAAGGCATCTTGAAATCGCTTTTAATTTTGAAGTTAATTTCAAAAGGCGACAGAATGTTCTAATTACCTCCATATTTCTTGTACACCTGGTGAAACTAACCACACCTAATTACAAGTTACAGCTTTTTAAATACCGTCGCGTTCAACATTTTTATTTCAGTTAATTGCACTTTTACGGTTCAAAGCTTTTAACGTGATAAATTTTAATATATTTCGAGAGCTTTTTTTGAACTTGCAGATTTTTTTCAGCTGCTTTTTATAGTAGATGGCGTTGTGGTCTTAGATGTAGTATACTTATCTATACTTCTATACTATTATTATAAAGAAGAAATGAGTGTGTGTGTCTGTATGTTTGTTATGAATAAACTCAAAAACTACTGGACCGATTTCAAAAAATCTACCACTAATAAATAGCTACATTATTGAGGAGTAACACAGGCTCCTTTAGATCCCGATATTCCCACGGGATCGGGACTTACGTGGGTGAAACCGCGGGACGCAGCTATCTGGAATATAGGAACCGTTCCTAGCTTGACGCTGACTTACGTCACTTGATAGTCACGTGAAGACGGAAATTGAACGAATTCCAACTTTTCATTCAGGCATTGACCTCAAACTAAACAGTAGATATGACATCTACTCGAAAAGACTCGGAAGACAGTCGTAAAAAGCCACTGTGGTAATGTTACCTCAAACTCAATGGTGCTTTTGACGTTTTAATAATCATTCATCGACTTCATCTTAGCGCCCGCAACAATATTATCAGCTCTAAATCCTATATTTCACCACCAAAACCAATTAACGACTTACATTGCATCTGACGCCTACATCATTATAAATCTAGACTCTTCTAATTTCAGGCTCATAATAAAATGCTTGTGCGTTAATATGGATCAACCTACTTACAGCCTAAACCGCTGCCTGACTGACTTTCTGACTAATAGCAGTCAGTCAAGCTAATGCATTTTATAGATATAGGTAGATATTCTGCAATAATTTATTTATCGACTCCTACAAAGTTTTAGGTCTGGGGTGGCAGAGAGGGATTAAGTCAAGACGCTTCCCCCTTGCGCTTAATCGTCGGTTATCAATCTTAATCAATTATGTACTGATCAGATAATTGCAACCACCGTTCGTGATAATAATCTCCTCGTTAAGGCGGTGTCCGACGAAGTTGTGTTACTTCGGTGCGATAAGAATGATGAGGTTTTGAAATAAACAGGATAAAATGCTGCAAAATACGCAAAAAAGGGCAAGAAATATGTAACAAAGCGCACCTTCGCCCTCTTAATTTTGAGAAATAGTAAGGTATTGAAACTACTTCTTTTGATATTAAACCGAAAACTTATTTTGGACGACTTTTGGAAATAAGAAGATATATTAAATTAATTTAAATTAATTTCATTTATTCTCAGATGTATTTGATCAATTTGAACAATTTTCCTTACAAGCTATATTAGTAAACAATATCAGTAAATTGACACAACATACAATATTGAGGGTATTTATTAGTTCAAATAATACCTACTGAAATTAAGAAACAAAAAAAAATATTGTAAGGAGATTCCTCTCCTACGTCGATAATACCCCCGCCTCGCAAGGCAAGGCGCTGGGGATGCAGCGCACATTTTGTTGCTCTGCGCTCGACTGGACGGACGGGTGAATCATCGGCTGGTTGAACGGTTGCGTAAGCCATTTGAATTTAGTTCTGTCGTGTAAGGGTGATAAAGTGTGGTGTTTTTGAACGAGTAGATTAAGTATTTTAGTGAACTGTAAGTAATTTTGTTGATTGTAAATTTAGGTAATTGTAATTAAGAAGTAAAATGGTTTTTTTGTTGTAAGTTGTATTTTTTTTAAGAATTTCCACTTCTGAAACTTATAATATTATAAAAGTTTTCGCGATGCTGTATTGAAATTAACGACATTTTTCGGTTTTAATCGTGTGGTGTTTATTACTTTTAGCATTGTTTCAACGCTCAACGTTTCGAGACATTTACATGTCCCTTCTTCAGGATTAAATGGGACCTGTAAAGGTCTCGAAAGAAAATAAAGGACTAAGTACCTTAATAAAAAACAGTAGAGTATAAAGAAAATAAGAAAGTAGGTACTTAGGTAAAGTAGATATTAAGTGCTAAGGCTTCCACCTTAGCACTTAATACCTTCTAACTACATTGTCTAAGTTGAAAATAGTTACCCATACGAAGACACGTTGTATTTAATATGGTCATTTGTTAACGTGCATTAGCCTGTCCGTCACACAGCATCGCGCTAAAGCCCACTGAGTTGTGTTTAAGCTCCGAATTAATGATTTTCAAATAATATGCCTGTATAATGGCCCGTATTAGGTATAGAACATGACTCAGTCATAAATATATTCTTAAAATAAGATTTGTTAAAGTTTGAACTTTTAAATTAATCAGAGTAATTGTTAGTTTTATAACGATGTGGGCTATAAATCTAGTTTTAAATTGAGGTTTGTGAATCAGTAACTTTTTTCAAATACGGACCAATACCATGCCCCTACGTTTTGATTTTTAAAATTTTATAATATTACTGAATTGTGTTGTATTTGTAGGGGCATGGTCATGGCAGATATAGGTTTTATGGCATAAACATATTTGCTGTGATGTCTTTATCCACACAGTCGACTACGTTTTTGTATGTAGATAGAGTAGGTAGACTGTCCTCTAAAATAGGTAAAAGACCATTTGAAAAAATATGTTAAATTTAACAGAAAAATTCGTTCTAGTTCCAAAATATAATCTTATCAGTACCGAAGACTAATGTGGGCAAGTTTGACCTCTACCACCGGCTATGTTTGGGATAACATTTGACCCCGTATTAGGATCTGAATGTGAAAATTATGGGACGGCAAGGGTTGTGGGGTTAAGGGAACTTCAAACAGTTTAACCAAATGAGTAGAGATTGCGAAGATTCCTTAATGAAGTTTTTGGTTAAATTGTAATACATAACTTTGCTTGTACACGTAACTATATAAAATCGCGGTTTCACCCGCGTAAGTGCCGATCCCGTGGGAATATCGGAATTAAAAGTAGCATATGTCCTTCTCTAAGGTCCCATTTATCTCTATACCAAAATTCATAGAAATCGGTTCAGCGTTTTAGTCGTGATGGGCTCAAATAAGTATTTAGTCCAGCCGCCAAAAAAGAGATGGTAGGATGAAGTTGTACAGTTCAAAAGCACAATCTACGAAATATTAGGTTTTAGACAACTTAGTAAGTAGTCCTGAAACAATTGTCTTTGGTTTTAGATTTAAATAAAATAGAAAAGGAAATATTAGTGTGTTGAAATTCTTATACTCGTATCATTTTCAGTATTCAAAACTAACACTATCACTAGATAATTCCAATAACTTAGAAAACAAAGATTTTAAAGAATAAAAGAGCAAGTTTGTTATGAAAAGTATTTCTTGTTTATAATTAGCAGAGAGTTCCACTTCGCCGTCGAGATTAGAACAAACAAAACAACAGAGATAAAGAATATTTACCCACTTCTCTTGATTAGGAAAAGTTTCGGAATTAACTCCGTTTAATTTGAGGGTTTTGCTGAAATTTTCTTTATTAAAATTTTCGTTATACTTATTAAAAAATTTACTTGATTGTTCAAGACGCGATGTTAGAGAATGTAAGAGATTAAAAATACTTAATCCTAGACTAGGATCTTTTGAGATACTACTTTTTAAATTCGCACGATTTGTTAGACATTTTACCGGGCCGTAATCGCGTATTCGTTTGCGTTAAGTGACATTCTGCGAAATTGACAAAATTTTCTCGGTGACATTTTTGCGAAAGTGACCATCTGCGTCAAGACCTCATTATTTATTTCCTTACCTCGATTTTAAAAAATCTTACAAATGATCTGTTTCTATTATACATAAGTAGATATATCTTCAAAGTCACCGACTTTTCGTCTGTCTGTTTTTTCACTAACCTCTACCTACTAGCCAATTCTGAGAAGAGACCTGTAAAGGTCTCGAAACGTTGACCATTGAAACAATGACAAAAGTAATAAACACCATAGGCGATTAAGACCGAAAAATGAGTTTAATTTCAATACTATTGATAAAAAATCTATAACTTCTACTAAGCAAAAGTTGTTTGTTGTTTTTACCATACTAAGACATCCAATTAATTTTACTATGTTTTTTTGTTGTTAGTCAAAACAAGTTTTTTGCAAAGTAAAAAGTCTCAAATATTTTATGTTATTTATCATTGAAAAAAACTTCTCTGCGTACCTATTTCACTAAATACAAATAATTATTTTGTAAATAAATACTCAAGAAGAGAACTTTTACAGAGCCTAATTAGGTAGTAACATAAAAATCGAACAAAGCAGACTTCTATCACAAAAATATCTGTAGGTAGATACTTGAGAAAACAAGAAAGGAAGACATTATATAATTTACCTAATTATTTGACATATCCAGACAAAACAAGGTACTTAAGAGAACAGTCTACCTACTCTTTCTCCATACAAACGTAGTCGACTGTTTCCTCCCTGGATAAAGACTTTAGAGCAAATATGTTTATGCCATAAAACCTATATCATTACTATGCCCCTACCTTTTGGAGAGGATTATATACTTGTTGGAGCAAATATTTTATGAATCCTTTATTCCATATAATTCATAAATCCTTTTTATCCTTTTTAATCCTTTTTATGCCATAAATCCTTTAAAGGATTTATGGCATAAACATATTTGCTCTAATGTCTTTATCCAGGGAGGAAACAGTCAACTACGTTTGTATGGAGAAAGAGTATGGAGACTGTCCTCTAAACTAAAAATACCCTAAATACAAAGATTTTTATGTTAACATCTTTCAAGTGAGTCGACGCGCGGTTCTATGTGTGCGTGACTCTGCAAATATGCTGCAATGATTTGTATGACAGTGACGCAGCATTCGTCGCGCGTCGGCGTCGTAGACAAGCAAAAATCAAAGTAGGTACGCACGCACACATGAAACCGTGCGTCAACGTGACTAGAAACAGCTGTAATATTACAATTGCTAGCTGATTACTAAACTATGTTGCTAACAAATCTCGATTGAAACATTTGAAATTCTTGATCACACGTCATTTTTCACGTCATCGCTAACAAATTGCCAGTGCGATTAAAACTAGCGACTGTAACTGTCAAATTGTATATCCGTAAACGCAAAAATCAATAATTTCAACTGTTTCAATCGAGATTTGTTAGCAACAGAGTTACGTTATCAGGGGCCTTAAAATTATATTGAAAATAGCTTAAAAGTTAAAAAAAGCTCATGTGAACCTAGGCTATTATTTGTAAAAGTTAAACTACGGAAAATAAAGTTTCTTAATATCGAGGGATATGAAGATTCCTTCAAGGAGGGTCGTATTTCAAATACCATATTATGTATGTACTATATACATATGGTATTTTGCCTATATAAAAGCTAAGATTTATCATAGTTTAAATTTATGAATACGTTTCCAGGGATCTGTGTAAAGCCTAGTAACCGTATATAGGCCTTGATTTCGTGTCTCGTTCATGCGTCTAAGAATCAGAAATGTTGGAAATCTGGGCACCATTTGACCTTGACCCCGCCCCGAACAACCTTCGCCTTCATAACCTGGATAACTTATGACCTTGGATAACTAAATTCGCTTTTACAAAACACATAATTAAAACAAGCTCTGTGCCGTGTCGAGCGAATACCCGTCTGCTAAGCAGAAGGTTACGGGTTCAATTCCCGCCGGGGAAAAGTATTTATGCTTTCCGTAAGTATTTGTTTCTGGTTCTAGATCTTCTTTTCATCGCAGTAAGTATTTAAAAGTCGGCACGCTCGGTTTCAATACAAATCGAGGTACATGTGACGTCTAGCTATGTATATGTCTGTGGATGCAACTGTCAATCGCGTCGCTTGGATGATGAATCGAGATCATAACTTTAGGACCGACATACTGCAAATATGACCCACCCACTTTAACACAAAAAAGAAATCATCAACCCATTTCACGTAAAAAAAAGCGATACAAATGTAAAAAGCGTTTCGAATTATTCAGCGCTTGAATTTCACATCGCGCTAAACGTTTCATCAGTGAACATATAAGAGCTTTCAAAGCTCAGAGGTTTGAAATAGGTATCTATGCGTGGATAAAAACAAAAATAGTAGATAAACTTTTTAAATTCACACGATTTGTTATCATATTTACATCCCCAGTTCCAGTCCCCTCGCGACCAAGACCATTGTAACATGGTTGAAACGGCGAGGTAAGAAAATAAATAATAATACGCGATAAAGACCCGGTAAAATGTAAATAAAAATAGTAGATACGGTATATTCTAACATTGCGTATTCGAAAAATGAGCTAGAAACACCTACATGCATTTTCATAATATTATTGTATTTAAAAACATTTGTCTTTAAGAATGATTCAGGCATTTATAAAATGAACAAAAAGGCATTCTGATGGATGTCAAAATGATAATCACAGCACGTGCTCACGCGGCAACAGTTCGACATACGACTGAGGCTAGTGCGTCAGCTAGACCCAGTTTTATCGTCTCATTTTCCGAGACCAGGTAACGTATCTGCTGTTTTTTGTTTTCATCTAAGTATCTATGCGTGGAAACGGATATGAGGCAACGGTAATTTTGTGAAAGCTTTTTTTCTTTTTTTGTTTGAGAATACTATGGTGCCGTATGATTAGATTACTCGGGGAAAACCTTTTGGAGGCCAAATTAGGATGAACTAAGGAAGCAACCCCTTGAATAATATTAAACATATACCAAAGGTAGATTTGGTATGTAAGTTTGTGTTTTTGGGGAAGGAAATGACGTCATCTGAATGTGAATTTTATTGTTCTAGACGTCTGGACGAACAATATTTTATTTTCGAAACAAGCCAGTTGAAATTACTGGCGAAATATCGAGCTCCGTTAGAAAACAAGTTATAACATGGTAAATACCCCGTTGTTTAATAATATTTGTAGTGAACAATATTTTGTTCTATACTACGTTTTAGGGCTCTATTACTGAGACTCTGCTGTCTGTCTGTCCGTCCATCCATCTGTCACCTACCAATTTATTTTATCTGATTGTTTGAGACGCACAATAACAGTCATAGAGTACTCAAGACGCTACTCATTTCGGTGTGTACATTACAAGTTCTTGAAAATTTGGAAAAATAGTTGTTTTAGTTAAATTGATTTTCTCCTTAAAATTAATGTTTTAGTTAAATCGTTTTTCTTCTTAAAATAAATGTTTTAATTAAATCGTTTTTCTCCCTACAATAAAAATGATTTATTTAAATCGTTTTTCTCCATAAAATAAAATGGTTTTAGTTAGGTAAATTGTTCGTCTCCTTAAAATATTTTTTTTAGTTAAATCGTTTTTCTTCTTAAAATAAAATGTTTTAGTTAAAAACCCCTCCTATAATAAAAGAAGTCGTAAATTCTGTTCTACTTAGGTGTACTCTGTCCTTTTGAGAATCCGTTCTTTTGATAAATCTGTTTTTTTGAGAATCTGTCTTTTTAGTCTTTTTACGAGAATAATCCGTCGCAGTACAACTTTACAAGCAAACCTGGCTCTTGTATTCTGTTTAAATAATACTACAATATCTATAAGTTACCAGTAACAAGAAATGTTTTGAGTTCAAGAAAATTAATTAATTTTACAAGTTCGACTGAGATTTCGTGTTTTGGATAGGCACTGAGTTATTGTTCTAATTAGTACCTAAAGGTATTGTTATGAGTACCTGTGGGTAACTTTTTAATTACCTATGTCCTGTGGTTTTACCCGTTTAGGTATGGATTCCGTAAGAATTTCCAAAGATTCGTCAATACTAGAAAATTGATACTACAAGTACCTATAAGAAAATCTTACCAAGTCCGAACAAATGTGCAACGGTTTAAGATAGATAATAGGCAGTTAATGCAACCTTACAAAGAGGTATAGATAGGTATTTTATCTTACTAAAGTTGAGAATCTATCACGGGTTTTCGCAAGATTTGACTTTCTTATAAAAAGGTTTCAGAACTTTTTGATCAATGACTCAGTATTTTTATAGGTCTTTAGTTAACGACTGATCAAGTGAAATATCGATTCAAATCTATAGAATTTCACTACGATATCTATCAAAAATTACCTCCTCACACATTGGACCTAGGTAATTTACTCACTAAGTTAACTTAATAGCAAATCTTTGATTCCCATTAATCTACCCTCGCTCGTTTGGTTTGTACTCAGCTTTATATTATTTAAAAGCAATTGGCTCCCTTATATCCCATTAAAATTAAATTACTTTCGACGTATGAGAATCAATTTGATTGAAAAATACTAAGGATTATTTCATAAAATCCATAATCCATTTCCCCATCGACAATATTACAAGCAATTATTTTCACATGAATGACATCCATTGACACTTTGCAATAACAGCACCCTTTTGTCTTGATAATTGATGGAGCAATGTAGCAACATCCTATATTTTATGTTTAGTTGCGTCCCGCGGTTTCACCCGAATAAATCATTTTTTTAACGCCCGACTTACTCGTAGATATTATTGTTTTCTATACAAAACACATTTAAAATAAGACCGATGTTGGAAATCTTTATCTATCTTTACTAATATTAAAGAGAAGAAAGATTTGTATTTGTGTATGTGTGTCTATATGTTTGTAATTAATAAACTCAAAAACTACTGGACCGATTTCAAAAATTCTTTCACCTTTACATTAACCCTGAGTAACATAGGCCACTTTTGATCCCGATATTCCCACGGGATCGGGACTTGCACGGGTGAAAACCCATATAAATAGGTACTTAGCCTCATAGCCTGCGTTATTTCGTAATTACAGCTATTTTGTTCTGAAAATTTCATTCAGTTTCGTTTACCCATTCTAGTATGAAAGAATAACAAATCAACTTACACACTCTCAAAGTTTTGCATTCGTAAAAATACTAACTTCGCTCTGCGGTAGTCTCAATTTCGTAGCATATTTAACTAAGAACTGTTATTTATAATATAAAAAGAAGAAAACTTCATCTTAGAATGTTAGTTTTTAACCGACTTCAAAAACCAGAAAAGTTTGTTTATTTATATTTATTCTTAGTTGTTAGATTTTTATGAAAACGCACCCAAACTATGACTGCCTTAATCAAGATCATCATTTATTATGTCCATAAACCGATAACAATCTAATGCCAATTGCATGCTAACAATTAGAACACCGGTAATTGATTTGATGCATATCTAAATAAGGCGCTTATAAACCACAATAGATACATTACATAGAAATACGTTCCACACATTTAGCTTCGGTAAATGCAGATTAACGGTTGAATTTTCATTAATCAGTTGAAACCTACCTTTGCCGTTCTAACTTATTATATCACTTATTCTGTGCTATCACTTATGCTATTCTATCACTTATCCTATTCTATCACTTATCCTTAAAATATTTCAAATTTGTTATGTTTACAACCCCCTTTCCGCTTAATACCCCCTCCTCGGAGCCCCGTGTATGTTAAATGTATTTGATAACCGACCAAAAAGCCGTGGAATCTGATAAAATGCCCGCCCAATCCTGGATCCCCATCGCTTGAATCTTAATTAGATGAGAAAAGTTGTTTAAAATGGCCGAAACGTGCCTTTCCCGACGAAATTGGACAATATCACCATCGTTAACTTTACAGGTATGATTTAAAATTTGATTTTATCTGCCGATAAAAAATATTTTACAGTTTATGGCGCTTTTTTTGGTCAGGAACTTTGTTGGGAACAATTATTCAGTGACGCCTCGGGCCGGAAGAAAGTTTGTAAACAATATCTACATATAAAAAAAAACATTGTTTTTCTTGTCCAATTATAAATTCACAAGTCTTGTTAAAACTCTTGCGATACTTATCTATAAAAGAAAAAAAACTCTTCATTTTCTTTTCAAGAAAGAAAAAGAGATATACCCCCTCACTTATATTATAAGCGATGACTAAGTTTATATAACTGTCTATAACTGTCAGTGACTATTTGTCACTGTCTGTTAACTTTGAAACTTCATGTCACAGTAAAGGACAAGTAAAGATAAAGGACCTAAGGGGGATAAATTATAAATCAAAGACTCTTGTTAACTCTTGCAATAGCCATAAAAGAAAATAAACGTCTTTTATAGACCTATTTCTGTCTATTTACTATTGCGGTCTATTTACTCCTTGAATTATGATTTCACGCGCTGCACTTAGCCAGTGTTGCAAGTTATTGTTATGCAACAAGTAAATTCCCCTCTTTTCGAGCACCTAGTGGAGACGTTTGATTTAGATTATCTCTACATCAAAATCTATACCCAATCTCATCCCGATACTGAATCTCGAAGGCTTTCTACAAGTGTCAAAGAATATTTCGATTTAGATGTTTACTTTACATAAGATTAATTTGTTGACTCTTATTATGTTAATAATTAATAATTGTAAATTTTTATTTAGAAGAAATGCTTAGATTAAGTTACTATAATATTGTATGTCCGGGATGGACAAACTGTTGATCCTTATAACACATTTCCATGTCACCTTAATGTACACAGTTATTCAATAAATATTCTTGATCCTTGATTCTTGAATGCGAAAGATTAATTGTGTGTGAAAAAGGCTCAATGCATTAGACTATTTGGCACACAGGTAGTTTTTAAGTTTTAACCTAAATTAGCACATAGGATAGAACACTTTTTATCTCGGTAATACAACGGGAATAGAACTTACACGGGAAACCGCGGGACGTTGGTAGCATAGCATAAATGTGATATAATTTTCATCCTAACATTATTTATTACCCCGAGCTTTTAAACCTGAAACCTAGATAGGATCTGTTCTGCGATAGTGGTGTTATATGAGGACCATAAACACGTTATTATACAGCCTCACAAAAACATCATACTTAAATTCTAAATCTCCATTAAAACTGGGAAATATCACTCTCGGTAACAGCCGTTTATATTCCATTAGCAGTCTTCATCGGCGTAAGTCCCGATCCCGAAGAAATATCGCGATATAAAGAAGCGATGTACGATTCCTAGTCTCCAGTTATCTACATCCTGAGTTTCATCGCAATCGATTTTGCAGTTTTTGCGTAAAGGAGCAATAAACACACTCGCAAACTTTCAACTTTGTAATATTAGTAGGATTTAATTAAAAGAACGTAGGTGTAGGATGTTTTTAATCTGTGGTATAAACGTTGTGGGTAATGTCACTATAGACATGGCTCAACTAAGATAGTAGAGTAAAGAAGCGAGTTTCATTAATTCTATTCCATTCATTGGCCGAGGTACGTCTGTTTGTTCTTCCGACCATCCCTTCGAATCTCACCGTAATTCGGCCCCGGGGTGCCTAATCGAATACTATTTATTTGTATACACACGGAGATTACATTCAGTATATCTTCATGTTTTATTGCTAGTGGCATTATAGGTAGATTAGCATTGTTCTGCGGTTTTACATGCTCAAAACCGGGTCCCGTATATATGTTTAAATATCGGGTTAAAATTAAGACATGTTAATCCTAATAATTCAACATTTCTGAATCAAAATTAATTCAATTTTTTTCTCTTAAAACACAAAAAAAGGTGCATAATTCAAACTTTGCACATTTTTTTTAATTCTGATTCTGCGTAATGTAACTAGTGTAACTTCATACTAAATAGCTGCGTCCCGCGGTTCACCCGTGTAAGCGTGAAAATATCGAGATCAAATGTAGCCTATGTTACCCCTCGAGCTAGCTTTCTTTTGGTTAAAGAATTTTTAAAATCGGTCTAGTAGGTAGTGTTTGAGTTTATTCATTACAAACATACAGACACACAAATACAAATCTTTACTCTTTATAATATTAGTATATATATCGTACCGCCGGAAGCGGTACGAAATACCGGACAAATGTATCCAAAACTTTAAATTAAATTACGCTACATCAAAATGTAAATAAAAATGTAAAACTTGTTCGTTATTCGCTGAAGTTTAGCGTGGTTAGTTTCGTTAAACTTTATACTTAGCCTTCTAAACTCGGTTTTATAAAAAGACTCTTTGTAACTTTAAGGAGATGGTTTCTCTTCTGAAGTCTAAACCTGGCTTATATCCTAGGTTTTAATATCTAATTATTTCTAGCATAGCTGATCCGGCGAACTTTGTTCCACCTTAGAGGCAAAAAAATGTAGGTATCCTATATCCGTCTCCTGGTTCTGACCAGCCTCCCCACCAACTTAACATTTGAGGGCTCCATTAACAATTGAACAACTTCTTAATTAAATATTCGCTAACTATTTTGAATTTAGAACCTGCTTAAGAGGAGTAACAACGTCAACGACCATGAAACTGAAAATCCCTGTCGGGCTCATCGAGAATTGTTGATTATTTCATGACGGAATGTCGAAGAACTTTTTTTTGTGCACAGATTGTAGGTGACATTATTTCCTACATTTTGGTGTAGTTTTAAGACAAGAACCTCCTATTGGTGCAAAGCCTATCCAAATTTTAGACAAAAAATGTCTGATTTGGCTAAAATGTCGATAGGCTTCAATACGTTTCGACACATTTGTATGGAAACTGCACTAAAATATCGGAAACAATGTCGCCTACAATCTGTACAAAAAAAAAAGTTCTACGACATTTCGTCATGAAATAATCAACAATTTTCGATGCGCCAGACATGGATTTTCAATTTTTCAGAATAGGGCCCTTAACAATTTAAGAAGCTCTCTAATATTAAGTGACGTTTGGTTAGACTACTATGAAAGCCGTTAATAGTCTCTCCTTTCAAAAACATAGATAATCCAAAGGATTTGTCCCATAGCAGTGTACAAAGCCACCTCCAATGTAAATTTCCCTATACAATCAATACCCCTCCACTAAAGTTTCAAAGGCGACTAATACCGATAGTTACCGGCATATCAATCAACCTGCCCTTTAGGCAAAGAGCGGGGTACTAACCAGTCTTCTATTACAGTGGTTTAATGTATTTAAATTGGGATATTTACCTAAATTATAGGTAGATCAGTCTATTATTTGTATAGTAAACAACAAAAGCGGATAGATGTAGCGATTTGAGCGAATACTCGACTTCAACGCAGATGGGTTCGATTCCCGCCGAGAATAAGTATTTAATACTGCTAGCATTTTGGGCAGCTTTGCATCGGGAACGATTGGCGATGGGTTATTTTAGTTTTAGTGATTCTGTTTTTCTTTGTTTTGTTTAGTTAAGTTTTTTTTTCAATCAATATTTTATGAATTGTTGATCCAGAAAATAAATAATTTACTTTATGCTTTACAATAAATACCTATTTGTTTCTGGTATGGGTATCTCTCTATGTATACCTAATATAAAGAAAAATAAATATAAGTGGTCTTAATCAGTTGTCTAGTCACCATAGCATAAGCTTAGAAGCTTGCCGTGGGTTAGATGGCGCTGTGAGATGTTCATAGCATTCATTTATTTGTTTATTGTAGCACTGTGTTTCAAACTCCACCGAGTTATTTTTTTAAATTCTAAATACTTACCCTTTAAATTCAAACACTTACATAAAATTGTGAATAAAACTAACCAAGAACAGCTGTTTGGTATGTTATTGCACATTGTACGTGTGCGAAATTTCTCGCTATGTTTTCATTCACCGTAAGAGCGATGTTAATAGCGCACATAAATTTTCTTTATGAGAAAAAGACATCGGTACGCGGTCGGCCGGGATTCGAAACAACGACAGTTGGCATAAAAGTCAAGATCTAGTGGTAGATACCACTACCACTAGGGTTGATCTAGTGGTAGTGGTATCTACCACTAGACCAACAATAGGAGGGGTTAAAATAAATAAATATAAAAATAAAATCGAGACCTTGGGCTCGTAGAGAACTGAGGGCTTAGAATTTCTTAAAATTATTTCAAAATTATCAATGCAGCCAGCCTTTTGGGTCCAAGGACTCATTTTTGGATTTGTGATTTTAATTATTTTAGTGAATCATGATGGGAGTTATATTTTCCTGCGGTCCCCTCGTGACCAAGACCACTGTAACATGGTTGAAACGTCGAGGTAAGAAATTAAATAATATATTAAACGCGATTAAGACCCGGGAAACGTTACTACATAATGTTAACAAATCGTGTGAATTTAAAAAGTTAATTATGATGGTGTAGGTAATCCTTTTTTTTTCTTTCTAATTTAATAACATTAAATATTTCCGCTGACTTGTTCTAAAATTACAAAATAATTTAGTCAATAAAAAAAGCTTTTATTCCAATAAATTGAGCTAAATTACTGAAATAAAAGGCGTCCCCGTACGCTTCCACTCAGAGGTTCATGCAAAGCTGACTGATTAAATTTGCATTGGGACCCGGTTGTGTTTTAAAGGGGACAGAACCGACCCGGTTATCCAGGCATACAGACTTCACTCACCCGGTTATCCGCGGCACCTGTGCCCATGTTTCCCAAATAAATAAAATGCAAAGTATTGCCTGGTATTGCGAAGGTCGTTTGAAATTCGAATTGCTTCTAAAGATTGTCGAATGTAAAGAGTAGCTTATGACTTGTTAATGTATGTGTCACAGATTTAAATAGAAAAGTAGCGGTGCCCCGCGGTTTTACTCGCGTAAGTCCCGATCCTTCGAGAATATCTGGTTAAAAAGTAGCCTTTGTGTCAAACTAGATCTTCAGCTTCTTCTTCTTCTCGTATGCCAATAAGGTAAAGCATGGCTGATCTTTATATTAATTTATTCCACCTACATATTATGTATAGGTACCCATGTTTATGAGAAACTAGCTGACCCGGCAAACGTTGTTTTGCCTTATAAATTATAGATAATTAAATTTTTCCTGAATTTTCTTTGCTATAAACCTCACGGAGCCCGAGACCTTTCCAACGAATGCAAAACCGTGGAAATCGGTTCGTGCGTTCTGGAGTTATAGCGTCATGCAGGAAGGAAAACCCGACTTATTTTTATATAGTAGAAGATAAATGAAATGAAATGAGCTATCTGCATACCATCGCAATCGGTTTAGTAGTGTTTCCGTGTTTGAAATATCTACATTTAAATGTCTAACTGGTTGTCTGATTGAACTTTAAATTAACGCACAACCTAAACCGCTGCTCCTGAAACTTGAAATTTCGGGTGTATTCTTTGACTTGTGTAGGTAATCTCTACCTACTCTAAGAATGTTTTTGTTTATCGAACTTTCCACGGGACTTACGCGGATGAAACTGCAGGATGCTGCTAGTAGTAGGTACCTTTAGCAGTGGAGCTCCCTAGATGATTTTTAGCTTCCGCAGCTACGTAATTATTAGCAGTCTCCAAAACGTGGTAACGTAACAAGTAGGTACATTTATTCAACGCCAATCCTCTCATGAATCTTTCTAAAGGCGAAAGGCTAAATCTAAAAGGCGTTAGAAAGTTTATTTCTGTTTTGGTATTTAAATCACTGCTTTCTGAACTCTGACTTGAATGACTTTTACTGCTAATAACTGATTATGCAACCTAGACAAACATATAGCTAGACCACGTAAATTCATGTCCTTCCCGTGTCAGAAAAACGTGAAAACCCTGACAAAACGTCACGGTAGTCGGCGCTAACTGGCAGTCTACGCGCGTCTATAGTTGCCGGACGCCCGTAAAAACTAATAAAACCCCTCGTTGTGTGATTAGTAACTGCAAAATTCCAATTTTTTGTCCCAGTGGGTAAGCCTAGCTATCCAGCGTGGCCTGGATGCCAGCGTTTTGGGCACCAAGCCTCGGGAGTGCGGTGCCGACAACTTCTTGTTGCTTTAGGTTTTAGTCTTATTTCTATTTTGTTGTTTTGTAAATTGTTTGTCTTATTTTAACATATTTTGAGTTTTGAAACTCTACCAATTCGTACAAAATCTACCGGGCCACTGTCAACCATTTTATAGCGAATAAACGACACTCCGGCTCTGAATAACTCAGAGTCTTTGGTTAATGTATATTTTATAGGAGTTTGTCTATTCGGTTTTTGATCGAGAATAATTTTGGTATGTTTATTTATATACGACCTCTTATTTATTTGTACAAAACTAAAAAATGTTGGTTTTTACTGTTGAACGAATTTGTTAACATCAGAACGTAAATAACCTGAAAATTTTATTTAAAATAAAAAGTTGTTAATTTTCTATCGCTTTGCCAACTTGAGGAATGAAAAATACTCTACGGGGTATGTGAAAATTATTGTCTAGAAACCTGAAATATTACCTAAGTCAGTATTTTTTTCTCAAAGATTATACCATAACTTTACCTTGGAGTCTAGAGTGAATAGCTATACCTATTCTAGGGAAGCGTGCTACATCGTCGACCTTATCATGGCTTCCCATCGGGTGAGATCTGATATAAAAAAACTAAATCAAAATGTGTTCGTGAGCTACGATGTCATAGATACACAGACTCTTTCGGTCGGAGTTAAAAAAGATCCAAAATATATTAGAGGGCGTACTTTATTTCTACGAACGAACGAACGACAGAAGGAAAATCTGTCATCCGTCCTTCAAAACCCTCAGAAAATTCAATTTTCGGACGAATGTATGACAGGTTTTCTTCTGGAATGTTTTGTTTCGTTTATCGTTCGTAGAATTAAAGTAGAGGCCAGTTATTTCAAGAAATCAAAATACTAGTTATATATAAACTATATTACTAGTTTAATACTAATTGTATTTTAGCAATTCGAAAGGAAATTGCTAAAATTGTAAATAAAAATATCTGAAAAGTTTGAATAGCTATCTAAAACACAATTTATATTAACACGAGATAAAGTTGCAGCTTGTGCAATTCGTTCAAAATTGCTCGGGATTTTTAAATCCGGATTCTGTGCTGTAGTTTTAGGATGGACGCAGACGTACCGACTTGAAATTGACCGACATTTATCAAATCCAGTATTTCAAAGTCGAAGTCAAAAAAGTATATTATTAAGTAGTGTATCCGTTGTCTAGTACCCATAGTACAAACCTAGTGCTTAGTTTGGGGCTAACCACTAGTCTAGTTTAGATTACGCTGTGTGGAACGTCGTGCAATATTTGTATTTATTTATTTATCTACCTTAGCTAAGACCCTAAAACGACCTGTAAATACGGCTCAGTCTGCAGTCAGCTTTCGTCCTTAAATTAACCCGGGTTATATTTTAAAACTGGATTTTCCATCCGGGTATGAACACCTGTGTGCGAATTGCACATTGTACCGGAATGTGCCGTCTCGCCTTCCCCGCTCTACTGTACTTACAAAACGGATATCCGGTTTTCATGTGCTTTAGATTTTTAAAATATCCGTTGTGGTGGCGCAGCTACTCGACAGACTGACTTGTACACTAGCTTGCACTATGTAAGAGCTAGTTAGTAACTAACTAACTAATATGTAAGAGATATTAAGTATACATATTTACAATCACGTGGAATGTCGATGTCTGATTTTCCGATAGGTGTGATTTCCCAACTCTATTTCAAATATAGTCAAATTCGACAAGGCGACGTGTTCAAATCCAAATTCTTTCGAATCTTTACAAATTTAAGTGACAGAAACTATTTTAATCGTATCGAGAGGTTCATGCTCTAGTTCGATCTAGATACTGGATCGTATTTGATTGAAAAAATCGAAGCGTGGGGTTGTTTGAGAAATAATTTCGATGACAATACGCGAGCAATCCGGGGATGGACCCGTAAAGGCTAACTAACTAAGTAGTATTAGCATTCGTTCCCGCCCTCGTTTCTACCAGTTCGTACGCTCACTTTTCATAGTGGGTACAAAAGGCAAAAATAGTTTTATTAAACTTTGTATGGTACTATGGTACCTCGCTTGCTTTCTGAAAATAGGCTTTGGCAAGTCATGTGTCAAAAAAGTGTCAAATTTCGCGATAGGGTTGTCTACTGAATGTATCACCAGTCCAGGCCAGGACTAAATATATCGCGCAGTAATCAGTAGTCTGGTCGTGTTGTAACACCTAACTACGTCTTCGTCTTACCATAAGAATGAGGAGCTCATTGGCCTAGCTGCACCTGCCGATCTTAAACGGTCGTGCTGGTTAAGCAACGCTTGGCGCGGTCATTACTTGGATGACCAATAACTTGTGTGGCAAAAAATCATTTTCTCGAGCTCCTCCGTGCTTCGGAAGGCACGTTAAGCAGTTGGTCCCGGTTGTTATCTCTGATAGCAGTCATTAGGTCAAGTTAGAGGCATTAGGGCGACCTGAAAACTCTAAGACTAGGTGAGCCACACCACTGCACGAAAAGAAGAAGAAGAAGTCTTACCATATACTTTACCATAAGGTGAGATAGTGGTAAAACGATCAACTATCGATAATAAAATTAAAAAAAAAAACAACAAATGAAAGCCGATAAACCAAAGTGCAAGTTGCCATGAGTAAATCTACAGAACACTTATCCCCTTCAATGTTTTATGTGTAAGCGTTATTGTGGATTGTCCCTTGTGATTCGACTTGCGGCCTGGACTCAATTAGTAGGAACTGAGTATGGTAATACAGCGATTGTCTGGTTGGGATCGCTTCGTTATCGATCCGTGTGAATATCATTAACTTAGGGCGGATTCGAACAAGCTTAAATAACTGTTATTCCAAGAATAAATTGACGTATTTTCGTTGGAATAAATAATTTATTATGTTTTTTTCTGAGACTACATCATTCGGCTGTCTATCTGTCTGTCACAAGGCTGTATTATGAACCGTGATTTCTAAACAGTTAATTTTTTTTTTTGATGTATATATTTCTGTCGTTACATTTACATACATCAAACACAATCACAAGATTAGCGACCTTGTACGGCGAATAACTGATTAACCAACTATTTTGGATTGGCTGAAACCTTCTATTTTATAAAGAAACTAGCTGACCCGGCAACTTAGATTAAAACAAAAAACTAAAGATACGGTACCTAGTCTCAGTTTTATGTAAATGCTTGTAGGTGTTTCTAGCTGATTTTTCGAATACGCATTGTTAGAATATACCATATCTACTATTTTTGTTTCATCTAAGCCCGGCAAACGTTGTTTTGCCTTATAAATTATAGATAGTAGCCGATTCTCAGACCTACTGAATACGCATATAAAATTTGGTAAAAATCGGTCGCGCCGTTTCGGAGGAGTACGGTAACTAACATTGGGACATGGAAATTTTATATATTAGAAAGAAGATGTAGGCGAGTTTCAACTCTATCTATTGAAAAATAATATTAAAGTTTTAATAGGGTAGAGTGGCTTATTTACTCACGTGGATCGGTTGGATAGAGCGTCCTTGCGCAAATGCGAAAAGTACGGATTAAAATTACGCCATAAATAACAAATGAAATAAATTATGCTGAAAATAACAAAATACATAATTATATTCATCCAAAGAAAGAAACAACAGTATTTTCCAAAACGACAGTTGCAAATTCAACTGTAGCAATTAACAGTTACATTCAAATCTCGTTCTTACTACATTGTAAATAGGAGCGAAGTTGTGAATTAAGGTAAAGTAGTAGTATTATTCAGCGGTTGTATGCACATCCCTAACGAACCTCGTCCTTGGACTCGGCGCTCGCATTAATAAGAGAGTCCACCTACTCTTTCTCCATACAAACGTAGTCGACTGTTTCCTCCCTGGGTAAAGATATTAGAGAAAATAATGTTTATGCCATACAACTCATATCTGCCATGACAATGCCCATACGTTATGTTTTGTTTTCATTTCCTAAAAGCAAAACTAGAATATGCAAAAAATCAAACCGTAGGGGCATGGTCATGGCTGATATAGGTTTTATGGCATTTGCATATTTTCTCTAATGTCCTTATCCAGGGAGGAAACAGTCGACTACGTTTTTAAGTTTGAATGGAAAAATAGTAGGTAGATTTTACCTTTCAGTTACTTTTACACAAGAAAGGTGAAGATTTCGAGATTGACCCAATTAAAAATTGTGTAATTATAAATATGTATAATTACACAAAAAATACACAACAAAGCAACGCCTGGCGGGGTTACTCCTCCCTGCTTCGGATGACTGTCTCGGTTGTTATCACTGATAGCAGTCGTAAGATCAAGTTAGAGGCCTTAGAACAACCAACACTAGGTAAGCCACACCACTATACAAAAAGAAGAAGTAGTTCCTAAACTTGGCTTACGAGTACCTACCCACATAGAAGTACCCATACCAAATTAGATACTTTTTCGTTGTGATATTGTAAAAACTCCTTTTGAATTTCATTGTGAAACCTTCATAGAAAACCCGTTGAGATTCTCTGCACGGATTTGGTTCTGTAGCCTCAGTAGCAGGATTTAGAAGTTTTACGGTGTAATATCGGGAAATACAATAGTTGTAAATTTATTTTACCAACTATTGTTATTTTTAATATAACTGGCTTTTTGCCCAAACTGAGATTATTTATTAATGCTATAGGTATCCTCTTAATGCTTTGTCTCACTCTTGTGAGTGATAGTCAACGTCTGCGAAAATGTGACAAAAGCTATGTACATGCACTAGTTAAGAACTTCGTAGACCACTAGCTCCGCCTCGCAGTTTTACCCGCATAAGTCCCGATTCCGCGGGAACATCGGGATAAAAAGAAGCTTTAGTTTTGCTCGCAGCCGCTAAGCGTAATGCAGTACATTGCTGCTTTGGGGTAATCACTGCTGAATACCCGTTAAGTCAAAACAGCAATGTACTGCAAAGTGCTTAACAAACTGAGTTATGTACTAGAGAGGTAATACGGGCGCAGGATGGAACTGATAGTTACCAATTATATTCCGACCTCGATTGGGTAAATATTCAATTACGTAATCAGCCATCAGTTATTATTAACCATAATGTCTTTTTAACCATTATTTTCATGAAGCACACATTACATTAATTGAGTAACAGCCATTTCTGCAATAAAATCTATTTAGCCTTATTTATATTGTAATTTATAATTTAGCCTTGGATATTTATTATACGCTTACTCCGCATCCCAATCGTAAAGATTTTGTGAAGTCGAGAATGTTCATATGCGACAAATATTATTTTAGAATGGGATATTTACCATGTTGCAAAATCGAGGTCCATAAAAACAAATTAAAACATGGTAAATATTCCGTTTCTTAGGAGGAAAGTCTACCTATTATAGTCGACTCTTTCCTCCCTGGATGAAGATATTTAAAAAAATATGTTTATGCTATCAAAAATATTTCTGCCACGACTATGCCATTAATATTTTTCATTATCTAACTACGCTTGTACGGAAAAAGAGTAGGTAGACTATCTTCCTAAGCCACGCGTACGCTTAGAGCCGATTGCAAATACGCCCGTTTTCTTCCAGCCCTCCCTTACATAAACATCCCTGTCAATTATACAGACCGTAAGCAACGATACAACAATGATCACGTTCACGTAGCCAATATTTTCAGTCTAGTTCTGCAGTTCCATTAACATGCAAGCGGGGGAGTGGATCGAACGGGACAATGGGGGAACCGACGTGATGCGCCTGGTTATTGGCGTTCAGGTATTTTAACAATGTTAATATTGTCCTTGTTGTTTCTGAGATTGAAGGAAGGAATTGTAGGTAAAGGTGGTATTTTGGTCTGATTAGAATACTGTAGGTATTGGTCCGTTTTTAGGGTTCCGTACCCCAAAAGGTAAAAAAGGGAACTCCTATAAGATCACTTTGTTGTCCGTCTGTCCGTTCGTCCATCAAAAGTAGCCTATGTTACTTCTCGATAATGTAGCTTCTATTTCGTGAAAGAATTTTTAGAATCGGTTCAGTGGTTTCAGTGATTTGATTACCCGGAAAATACATACATACCTACACTTAACCAACGTTACCTCTTTAAAATATTATTAGATTAACCCCCTTACTGATAAAAGTTATATACGATGACTAGGTATATGTAACGTTTGTCACTGTCTGTTGACTGTGAAACATAATGTCACAGTAAGACAAAAACGTTACATAAAGTTAGTCATCGTTTATAACTTTTATAAGTAAGGGGGTAAAATATTAAATAGGCCGCATAGCCCCGGCAGAGACTAGGTTTCATGTGAGTGTTGTAAAAGACGACTAATGGATCTAACAAAACCTTGCGGTGGCGGGTAAACTGCTTGATCCTATGACGAGTCGGTGTAGACTAGTCCGGTCGTAAAGCACTGCCAAATCTATTTGCAATACTTACCTAATACACCTGTTTAAGCGAACCCCGGACTCCCGAGGGGGATAGTTAGTTTCACTGAGCCTTTTCCGCACTTAGCCTCACAATTGGGCCATTGTACGTGATTTCTTAGAGGGCTTAAGACGTCACGGGAGTCTACCCCGCATTGGCGAATATCCCATGCCTTCGGACCGTGGTTTATCCTAAGACATGTCGGTTTCCTCAAGATGTTTTTTTTCACCGTAAGAGCGATGTTAATAGCGCACTTCAATTTTTCTTAAAGAAAAAGACATTGGTGCGCGGTCGGTCTGGATTCGAAACCACGACCTTCGGAATTAAAGTCGCGGCATCTACCACTAGACCAACACCGCTCCGATCCCGAGGGAGATGCAACCGGGAACATCGCTCAATAGGTTATATGGCAAAAACAACAAGGAAAAACATGAGCAATAAAGGGATCAGTGAATTTAGTAAGTAGCCACAAGTAATGTTAAAGTTTATTCTCGTGATAGCAGCACATGGTTTCTCAGATTACGTCGGCGTCGGCTTGGTTTAATTAAAAGACTTTATGATAAAAGATTAATATTTATGTCTCTGTCAACTAAGCGATGATACCAGTTGCATCCCTCTCGGGAGTCTGGGGTCCAATGCAATAAATGTTACTATGCAGATGAAAAGTAATGATAAATTTAAAGTTTATTTGAATTATAAACTCCAAAATTGTTTTAAAAATTTCTTGTAATAGCTACAATGCTAATATCCCCGAATATCAAATAGATTTCGATACCTAAATTTAACAAAATAAATTGGCGGTGTAGTTGTTTTTAGTCATCATTTCGACCTATTAATTTGGCACTGCACAATGTGCACAATCTAAATTGGACCCTAAAACATATATGACGCATAACAAATTAAACACAATGAGGAAACCATAAGGTTTTCTTGTTCACTACGAAAAGGGAAACATATCTACTGCCTACTGAAATACACTACATTTCGATGATCAAATATCGGGACCAGGATAAAGAAGACAGACGTAATTAGAGTCTTCGTCGACATGCGATGTTTATTATCACATTTCGAGAACAGGAAGGACGGGGCAGATAAACAGACACCCTTTTCAAAATTCTACTTACTGTTTTATCTTTTGGCTGTAGCCAATGGGGTAATAGGGTAGTGTGGCCAGCATTCTCGGTCATTTGGACCAGGAACTTTCTAAAATAATAGGACTTTTCTATTATTTTATTCTAATTAGTAAGTATGTATAATTTTAAGATTGAGTTTAGTATTAAATTCAGTATATTTTTGTTTTGTAAATACCTAAATAAAAAGTAGGGTAAATATGATAAAAAAAATAAGAGGTCGAGAGCTTGACTACCGCTCCGCATCTTATTTGGCGCCAAGAAAGCTATTGCCATACAAAGTGGAAATGCTGCCAGCATCTTTGGCAGGAGTCACCCGTAGGTACCTCATAGGGGCGGTTTATTTGATTGATTTCATTTGATTGTACCTATAGTTTCAATAATTAATTTATTTAGGTAAATTTAAATATAACTACAAAATAATATAAATAAATGTATTTATTACCTCAACAAATCGTCTGCATTTTAAGTAGGTGATTACTTAGGTACCTACTTATCTCTATCATTTATATCCTTCTACCAACACGGTTTAAATTTAAAATTTCATAAAGGATAATAAATTAGTGAAGTTTCAGGATCGGTTAGATACCAATCTTCGAACAAAAAACGTCTAACAGTTAATTAATTTTAACTCTTTTAACGTTTTTCCCCTAAATGTCTACAAGATAAGACTCGATTAGTGTGTCCATGATCTACAGAGAAACAAATTAAGTTAAATATACAAAGTGAAATTACTGACAAATCCGATTAGGAAAAACTAACAACTCGAAGACCGTCCCTAACTTAGGTCTTAAGCAAATTAGGACGAACTTTCACAAGTCCTTTTTGTGGTTACAAGTTAAGGTTTTTAATTACATGTTTCTTAATTTCATTGACAAAACCGATATCAATTAGACAATTTTATTATATGAGGAAGTTAATAATAGGTACTAGTTTTTTTATTGAAGAGAACCTATACCTTAAGACCATCACGCCACCAGGGAAGAGCGGCCCAGAAAGAGATTTGAATCTATTATAAAAATTTCAAAGTATTTAGCTTAAATACCTGCTAGAAAGTGGTGTGCATTACTAGGTCACCATAGAGTAATATGTAACCATAGAGTAATATAAAAGTAATAATAACACCACGCGATTAAAACCAAAAAAATGTATTTAATTTCCAAAAACATATAGACTAAGGTAAACTGTGATTTGTGTTCACATAATGTTCGCGAGGTCTACTGTTCTCAGAACTACCAATTTTGTTAGTAATTTTAACAATGTGGTAAATTTAATCTTTAATTTGTTTATGCCTACTTTGAACTTGTTAGACATTGCCTAATTATATAGACATCATTTCTACACTAAGAACAAGTTTGTATCACAATATCCGAGGTACCAATGTACCGAGGTACCAAGGTACCAAGACGTAAGTTATAATAATTTAAGAAACATAAATCTTAGTGATGGGTCAACTCGGAATAAACGTAACTCGAGTCAACTCGAGTTAAAATGCACGTAACTCGAGTTAACTCGAGTTGCAACTCGAGTTGGTAGGCATGAGTAACCCAATTAATTATTTTATAAACTTTGCCGCTTTACGCCAAAAAAACCAAACCGATTTTGATGAGACTTAGTATGTAATTAGCTGGAGACTTAAATTATTACATACATACTTTTTTATCGCAATATTCCCACGGAATCAAAATTTTTCTATTTCAATATTTCAGCAAGAACGAGGCTTACACAATGTGAAACCACGACATGTAGTTTTTTACATTTTAATCCTTCGGTCCTTACCGAGATTAGGCAATAGGACCGAAATAAAAATTAATTTATCGAATAAAATAAACACCAATTATGCGTTTTTAGGTAAGAATTTGTTAAAAATAGTACTATTATTGAACTCGAGTCCGCAAGGTTTAACTCGAGTTGACTCGAGTTAACCGCAACTCGAGTTAACTCGAGTTGACCCATCACTAATAAATCTTATAATTAAATAAACATGTAGGTACTTACTACGTAACATGTTACACGAGATAATTATAATTACACGAATGATTAAAATCTTGCAATTAAAATATTAATAAGATTCTATATAGAGCACACTAGAAAATTAGGTAGCAACTGTCTACGTCTAGACCATTTGACGTTTACGTCTCAATTCCAGGCACAAAATTAGTTGATAATCTAATTTTGTCTCGGCACATCTGGCTTGACATTAATTAGACTATAAAATTGTGTATGGAGCAGTACAAAGCTACCTAAATGCCTACTGCCTAGCTCGAAATTAGGTACCTACCTAAAATTTCAACGACTTGGAAAATTAAATTTCCTTTGACTTTGTACCTAGGATCTAAAGCGCAGAACAGACATAGCAGGAACCGAGATATTTCTAGCATAGGAAATTTTGCTAGAAATAAAAAAGAGGGTGCCTACCATAACAAAAGTAGTACAAGAAATATTTTACACGGAGAAATACATAACTACGCACTCGCTCGGCAAGCGAGGGGCACAGGTTGAAATCCTGTCATGGGAGAATTTTTGATGATGTATTTCTCCTTGTGAAATATTTCTAGTAAAAATGCCTTGAGCAATAAAAAACATAGGAAATATTAATGAATAGTAGTACAAGTTGAATAAACGAATATGTAGAAGAAACAGCAAAATACTATTTAAAAAGTTAGATTTTTTTAAAGGTCGTAGTAATAAAGTTGTTATTCTAAATGTAGGTAAAGAAAAACTCCTTTTCACATTACTGAGCCAAAACATATTATAAGTATTAAAGTTCTATCGAAGTACGAAGTACATGTAAGTACAGATCAAAGTCAAAGATTTTGAATCGAGACAAGTTATTTTCAAAAATGAACGTTCTACATTATCCTCGTTTCAATTTTCCTCGTAATTCTCGACTTTCAAAGGATTTCTGCTCATAAATTAATAATGACTTAACCCAAATTGGTAACGTGTTTTCTTAAGGCTACAAGACACATGGCCGGCGGCCTTGTTAGAAATTGACAGGCTGAAGGATTCGTCGGGCGTTACAAGTCGCCTAGTGTGTAGGAATCATTACAATGTTCTATGAAGACAGAAAAGTAGTTGTTAAGTTTTTAAAAATGATTTGTATATAGAAAGACAGTAAAGGAAGAGATACCTTTGACAAAATAGGGTAAAATACATTATATGAACCGGCTGAACTATATATCAAAACACTCTCTAAACTAAAGGGACGTAAAATCTGGAGAGCAGGTATGTTATTCTTTGTGGCGTGTAGGTATGTACTACTACTACTAAGAAAACGTTGGATGAAAGAGATCGCTTTCTGCAATAAGGCCACTCATTGTATACCTTTCTTATTTTTGTTTATGTAATGTGTTTTGTATTTTTTTAGTACCTACAATAAAGTTTTTATCTATTTAACAAAGTGGTTTTTGAAAAATCCAAAAACCGCTTTGGAAACTGTCACTTTGGATCGGGACTTAAGCATGTGAAACCGCGGGACACTGCTTGTTTAAATATAAATTTCATAAACCAAATTAATCCCATCGCTTTAGTTAAGAGCACTAAAGTGATCATAACGACAAATACGAGTTGTGACCTAAGTTTTATACTGTACGTAAAACAGAAGTCTCTAGCAGCTTGTTAGCTTTTACTACTGTCAAACAGTACGTTGAAGTACAAAGCCTCGCGAAATTACAAATGTTCGTGGACTAACAAAACATACACGACTGAAAAACTGTTCATTTATGAAAAATACAGCTAAATATGGAGTTTCGTACCCGATGGCACTAAAAAAGGTATAAAATACAGCTGTAAACACCAAAACGCGTTCGTGGTTCATTTTTAGGTACACAGTCTTAGATGAAAACAAAAATAGAAGATACGGTATATTCTAACATTGCATATTCGAAAAATTAGCTAGAAACACCTACATGCATTTTCATAAAATTATTGTATATAAAAACATTTTGTCTTTAAGAATGGTTGAATGAAGAATGAATCTTATGGATTTCAAAAAGATAATCGCAGTGTGACAGCACGTGCTCACACGGCGACGGTTCGATATACGACTGAAGCTAGTGCGTCAGCTAGACGCAGTTTTATCGTCTCATTTTTCGGAACTAGGTAACGTATCTGCTGTTTTTTGTTTTCATCTAGGTACACAGTACACATTTTCCGTAGATTTACTTGGCATATGAATATTCATAGGTTCATATCATACGTATAAACTAGATAAGACTTAACGTGAATTTCGCATATAAGCTGCGGGGATTTACCGAAATATTTGGGAGAAAAGGCCCTCAGCGTTGTGCTGAAATATCGCAGTAACCTTGTTAAAGGTTCGAGCGATATTTCTGAATTGGTTATTTAGTTTTATTTTAGTGTTTACAATTTGCAATAAATCTTGAATTTTAATAACATTTGACGACCTCTGTGGCGCGTCGGGGGAAGGCTCGACTGCAATGCAGAAGGTTGTGGGTTCGATTACCGCGGGGTGCAAGTATTTATGCTTAAAAATAAATATTGGTTTCTTGTCTGGGTATTTTCTATGTATCATATGTATGTATTTACAAAAAAAAGTATAATATGTAGTATATCCGTTGTCTAGTACCCATAGTACAAGCCTAGTGCTTAGTTTGGGGCTACATTGCGCTGTGTGTAACGTCGTGCAATATTTATATATTAATTTAATTTAGTTGTGATGCCACTGTCATAGCGTCCCCACTTGGCGTCCAACATTTAGACTTGCAGGCCAGATTCGCTGTACCATCAGGCCACTCCTAGGAGCGACTATCCGGGATCTATTATAGACAGATCGTGTCCCCAAACGCTAGAGTATTCGCTAGTGTGTTAGTTGTGTCACAGTTTACTTGGATGTACTTGGTAAACCGCTGATCTAGGCAACAAAGCAAAACTAGAAAAAAGATTACTTACATCACATAGCGGCCGCAAAGGTCGGCCAGCTCAGCTGAAATGGCTAAAGGATCTGTATTGAAATCCAGATTCCATTCGATTTTAGTTTTTTAGGCATCGATATGGTTCTGGGCTTTATTGCTCCGGTACCTATCTGGACAACCAGGTTGTGTCACAGGGGACGTGGTAAATAAATAAAATATTGCCCGACTTAACACACAGCGCCATCTAGCCCCAAACTAAGCACTAGGCTTGTAATATGAGCACTAGACAGTGGATATATTACATATTCTACTTTTTATTGTAATTATACATACCTACATATGTCAATTAGTAACTCGCCTGACGAGAACTGGGCTGTGGTTTAGGGACATGATCAGTCTGAAACTAATACCCAAAGGTGCCTTACGGTGCTGGAGGGCTAGCGGTCCCTTTGCTAACCGTTTTAACGCTTTTGTCGTTCACCTTGTTCTATGTGAATGACAAACGATACACCGCGACGTGAAAATACCAAATACTTAGTCGTTGTATATGATTAAGACTTATCTGTCTGTCGCATCGTTAATGTCGCTTTCCGGCATTTGCCTAACACAACGGGTTATAAAGAGAAAAATCCCATAATTCCATGGCACCCAAAATCAATTTTTCTCCAAAATTGTTTCATGCGTAAGTACTGATGGTAAAAACATTTGGAAATGATTTAGTCGTCGAATGGTTTATGCCACTTCAAAACGTCACACGCCTAAAAACGTTCCATTTGTCGCTTCAAGGAATTCGCTGATAGAAAATATTTTGCCGAAAATCCGCCTCTAACATAAAAGCATTTTGGTGATTGGTACAAGGTATAAAATACAACGATATACGCGTATACTCGTTCATTTTTAAATTTGGAAGATTAATCCCATCGTTTGCATAACAGGCATAATCTGTGGGTTTCTATTTGCCGAGCTATATATCCCACATAGTGGTAAGATCTGCTTTCCTCGCCTATCTTCTCCACTTCACCCTAAACAGAACGTCGTCTTTGATAATATTACACTACTTTATGTCCTTTAAAACTACAGCTTATGAAACATAGGCACAATGTTCATTGATAAGTAGTAACTGAGACGTGGAGCGTCATTCCTCTGACAAAACCACAGAATAGGTAATAGTGACAAAAGGATTTCGCCCTGTTCCGGGACATATTAATGAGCACTGCGCGCTACCCAGTGTTTTTCTAACAATATAACGTTTAATTTTGAGATTACTATTATTCTATGATTTCTTTCTAATCTGTTATATGGAAATGAACTAACGTGTCGGTTATCTTTATTAAATTTTTAGATACAGGAAATTGACTAAACGTTTTTTTGGCACGTTTTGGCGAAACACTCGCTTTCTCCTTTACCACGTGCCAAATTACAAAGACTTGTAACAGGAAAGATTAGAAGCATTTCAAGATTGTTAATCTTGGTACTGAGAAATTAACAAATAATATTAATCTGTTGCCTTAACGTTATATTTAGGTAATACGACTAAGTACCTTTTTATGAACCATCTTTGAAACCATTTATTTACAACAAAAAAGTTGGCATCCATTTTGAAAGCATTATTTCTTTGTTTAAGGCTAGATGATGCTATTTTGGTTGGATCTTGTTCCACTGTCGTCTTTTTTCTTCTAGATGAGCGTGCTACATCTAAGACTATCACTTACCTACCATCAGGTGAGATAGTAGTCAAACGCTCATCTATCATCATCAAAAAAACAGCATAGTGCCATAGTGGTCAATCCTGAAGAAGGGACGTGTAAAGGTCTCGAAACGTTGAGCGTTGAAACAATGCTATAAGTATTAAACACCACGCGATTAAAACCGAAAAATATCTTTTATTCCGAAAAATCTTTTTAATTTCAACAGTGTCCTCCAATATAACCTTTACAGGTCAAGTTAAAACCGAAAAATGTCGTTAATTTCACTATAACTAATAGCAACAAAACTGCAATGGAATTATTGAAACTTTATTGACGCAAAATGTATCAAAAACGGTATTCTCTAAATTAATTTTTATCGAAAAATATCGAAGGTTATTTATGAAAGCGTCAAATTTCAAATTAAAGATGTCAATCGTTATTTTAATTATATTTCAATTGCGTGACAACGATAATAAATTAAAAAATTATTATGGGCAAGTTTAATACGCGAATTGGCCATCAGATGGTGCAATGAAGTGGTCTAAGACATAGCACTAGCTTATCTACAAGATATAAAGCCTGCGTCGGACAAGTTTCTAAGAAAACTAACAGAAATAATTTTCGAAGAAAACAAAGATATGTGAGGAATTCTTTCTAGTGACATAGGTCCCTAAGGCACCTTGTATGTAGTCTACTGATTACGGTTAAGGTTATTTATTTAACTATACATAAGAAACAATTCTATATACGGGTAAAGGTTAAGAACTCTATTTATTAAGGGAGCAAATACTGTGAAATGATGATCTCAGACACAATTTGTTACTTCCAATGAATTGTGAATTTTTGTTCCATAGCTTTCTCTTAATAGATACTATTTTTTTTTTAATTTTCAAGGTTCCGTATCTCAAAAAGGTAAACCCTAGAACCGTTGTATTTTTGTCTACTTAGTAATACATAAATACAATTAGAAATATTTTAAAGTAAATATACGCCTTCAAAAATTCACTCGCGGCGACGCAAAATATATAATTTTGAAGATAGCTACCTATAGAATAAGTAACTAACCTATCATATTGGTATCATGAAAAAAGTAATTCAATTACCTAGAAGGTACATTTCCATCAATTCAGGGAAAATAAGTTAATTATCCACATTTATGATATCAAACGTTTTATTAACCTAAACTCAACAATATTTTAAACATTATACGCCGAAATTAATTGGATTGTTGTACGTTACAAAATTTAATTACACCAATTAAGAGTTTAGCATACCCGTGCAATTAGGATTATTTAGGAGTTACAAGATGTTATGTTACCTAAATAGCTATTTACAATAACTTTACAAGGTAATGTGGTTTTGTAGGGCTTTTAAATGAAACTGAAAATGTATTTTAAACTCTTTGACTGGTAACGTTGAAATCGCAAATTATTGTAAATCTCAAAATCAAACGCAAAGCTGGAAAATCGCAAATCTCTAAATAAAAATCACAAACAAAACGTGTGTGAAAAATACAAGCAGAATAGAATAGAAGGAAGAAAGAGGAATTGGAAGTGGTAGAATATAGCTAGCGAACTACACCTAACATCTTGTGTAAATATTGTACATAACCTATATACCTGAATAAATGATTTGAAATTGTGTATTCAGCAGTCAAAGATTTAATTACGTAATTGCTTTTGACACCTAACCTATCCAAATCTATGCGTATAACCTATCCTATCCTAACCTTGTATTAGGTGAGCGAAAGAACTCCACGGACGTGACAACCAGACCATACTTCTGATTGATAGATTGACGGACAGATTCAAACGACAACGTAGGCCACGGAATTTTAAGCGGGAACGCGTTGAGGAATCGTGTTGCTGAATTTTCATTTTCGTGAAATCTAGTTAAATTGTTTGTAAATTGTTTTATTTCCATGACATATTAATTAATTTTAGCCTTATTAATAAACGTGGAGAAAGGTCGGAGTAGTGAGAACATATTTCGTCTTTTTCCGTGACAAGAACTTTCAAAGTTGACAGACAGAAACATAAAGTGGTAAAATAACTAATAATAATTACTCCACGTTTATTAATAAGGCTATTTTTGTTTTCGTGAAAGAGTACGAGTATAGATAAAAAAAAATATCCCGACGAATTGAGAACCTCCTCCTTTTTTGGAAGTCGGTTCAAAATTACTAATTTTTGGATAAATAGAATCGATATAGATTTTCCCTGAAAAGGGTTCCGGAGAGGAGGCCTGATGAGGCCGACCGCTGTTGGGGGCAGCAACCCGTTCCATGACTTCTACGCATATATGTTATAGCGTCCCAAGCTATAACCAGCTAGGGTATGAAGAGATGGGTCCGCTGTTCCGTCCGGCCACCCCGGAGGGCAACCGTGCGGGATCAGTTATAGACAGATGGTGTCCCCAAAACGCTAGTTCAAGCAGGGCCCGCTGTTGGGGGCAACGGTAGTTTTGCTAACGCTGTTCCCGTTGTCCCCGACAAATAGCGGAGAAGACGGACACCGAGGGGTTTAGTGGGTATACCCTGGCCGCACACCATCTTGGCCGGGGGGACCCCCACACACCGGGCCGCTCTCCCCCGGGAGCGGCCTAACGGTCTTAAACTCGTCAATTCCCAGTGTCACCTGTAGGTGACAGACCTTTTTATTTTTTTTTATAATACATTCCAACTTTTTTTTATAATTCTACCATTATAGTAGAAAACCCAATGAATACTACTACTCATTTTTATAATCTGGTAACACATGCTATATACCCCGTGTCGAATTCTTTACATTGACTTGCAGGTAGTTGAAAAAATCTAAGTGTGTGTCGTTTCTTGTGTTAGAAAGTGAAATAAAAAATGGTTAAACCGTAAGTATTGTGTTTTTTGTTATTGAATATGTTAGATAGATATATGAGCTATATTATAAAAGTATTTTCTGATAAAAATACATAACAGAATTATAAGTATCACGCCGAAAATAACTCGTGTCACCTGTAGGTGACACTGGGCATTATAACAACTTTATTGTTTTGATGAAACCATAGTACCATACTTTGGTAGACACGGCACCAAGCAGCATATTCATGGCAAACCAATAAGGTTTGGTTACAAGCTTTGGTCAGCAGCAACTCGCCATGGATATTTGGTAAATTGTGAGCTCTATCAGGGTGCGTCCGGCCCCAGCCTCAAGATGCAATCCGACTTAGGTCTAGGAGCGGCTGTTATTATAGAACTCCATTCAAGATTACCACAGGAATTGGGACCATACAACGTATATTTTGATAATTTCTTTACCGGTTTACCACTGCTAAAGTACTTGCGAGAGCAGAACATTGGGGGCACTGGTACTGTTCGAGAAAACCGTTTAGAAAATGTCAATTTACCCAACTCAAAGGAAATGAAAAAAGAACCAAGGGGAAAGCTATGCCATAAAGCTTCCGAAAATATTATCGTGGCTAAGTGGCACGATAATAGTATTGTTACGGTCACATCCAACTGCCATAGATTAGATCCCATCACTAAAGTCGATAGGATTGGTTTTGTCGACAAAAAACGGGCTAAAATTCAAGTCGATTGCCCAGGACCCATCAAAATGTATAATAAGTACATGGGCGGGGTAGACCGTTTTGATGAGAACGTCGACTCTATGAGGGTAGGTCTTCGTGGCAAAAAATGGTGGTACCCTCTCTTTGCATTTGGTATAGATGCAGCTTGCCAGAATGCATGGCTAATAAAAAGGCAATTTGAATCAAACTGGACATACTGTGACTTCCGGCGAAATGTTGCAACCACCTACCTGCAAAAATATGGTAAACCTTCCACCCGAGATTCTGCTTGTGGCGTTCCAGTGCAAATGAGGGTACCTACTGAGGTCAGGAATGCCGGAAGTGCGGATGACCATACACAAATTGACTGCTCCCAGCGAAGATGCGGATTTTGTCACCAGCGCACTAGAAAAATGTGCGCAAAGTGCAATATTGGCCTCCATTGTGAAGTGTTGGTATATATTCCACAATAAATAATGTTTTTTTTTTTATTTAATTCATATATAAATAATAAATACAAAAAATACAAACTGTCGTTTAATTTCATGTCTTGGCTTTATACAATGCCCAGTGTCACCTGGAGGTGACACCTTCATAAATAAAAATGAGGGTAGTTTTTTATTACAAATTATTTTTTTTTGGTCTTTACTACATGTAGTTTTACTATTTCATCAAAAAAAACTGCAATGTTTGCATCTATATGGCCATGGGAATTGACGAGTTAAGGAGATTCCCCTCGAAAAAAAAAAAAAAAAAAAATTGTTGACTTATTCGGGCCGTTCCTATTCCTTTGGAACTCCTTCCTTACTTCCTTTCCTTAGGTATGGTTGTACTTTATTTTCTGTTCTTTTCTGGATTTGTTGCTGTGGGCTTGTCCTAAAAAACATTTTTTTTTCTTTCTTTCTATTCCTTCAATCGTTCAGTCTGTACCAAGCTTTACATCCGCTTATAACGCAGCCTTATCTTCCAACTGCTACAGTTAATGTTTGAATTTCGTAACACCGGATGCCTATCGATTGAAGTCGAAGCTATTTGAAGCAGGCGTGGAATCGAAATATCATTCCCGAGTGTATCGACGTATCGGTTCTGTTCGCGCGATTGCGTTCCGATTATCCTATACATTCTTTTATGTCTTTTAGGTACTTTGTCGAGAACAATATCGAACTTAACTGTTTCTTTATTACTTAAGTTATCCCACTAATATATACTTAGTCGTGATGGGCGTGCTTGAAAACTTTCCTGATCCTGAGTGAAACGTTGACGCTAAAGGTCACAGAGAGACTAAAGGATGGGAAGGAAATCTACATGGTTGAATCAACCGCCTAACCAAGGACGATCGGTCTAAATGTAGACTGCATTATATAAAGTACTAGCAGAATCCCTAAGTTTCACCAGCGTAAATCCAATCCAGGGGGATTTCCTAAAAATCCTATCTTATTGGATACGTACCTACATATCACAAAGAACACACTCTTCAAATTCCATGGCTCTAGGACCAGCGGTTTGGGATCCATGTCTCTAGGACCAGCGGTTTAGGATAGCGCTAACTAATTTCAAATGTGTAAATGAAGTGCGCAAGATGCAACAATGCAAAATTTTAAAAAGTAGAATGAAATTATTGCTAATCCTTAATTTTGATGTTCAAATCATATCTATAGTTGTTTCAAATAAATTTCAAGTTCTGGCCTAGTTCAGAGGCTTAAGCCACGCATAAGGTCATTTATGAATACGACTGTTAGTATTCTCGGAAGTGCACAATATAACTAAGCACAATACGTTCAATTTAACCCATACAATTCAAACTAAATTTCAATGTTTGAGAGTTAGTAAGGTTTCGCCCGCGCGGCTTTCCGATTGCACACACGGGAAACGTCAAAGGAAAACGTGACTTATTGCCCCGCAATAAAGGCTGTTTGTTGACCCGCTTGCATCGTTCAGAATTGTTGTTGCCAATAATATGAAGCAATAAAGCGAGGTCAGATTGTTGCATACATAATTGCCGCTTAACATGAGTAGGGTTGGACGCGTGAAATAGGTTATATTTTATAGTGTGTTTGGTTAAGAAGGTATTTAGATTCACCAACGCCATTAGTAATTCTATTTTTATAATTTTATTTCCAAATTTCATGTCTCTAGGACCAGCGGTTTGGGCTGTGCCTTGATATATATTTCAGTTAATCAATCAGTCTGGACATTGAATTTTAAATGTAAAACACATTCTATTTTTATAAAAAATTGCCATGTCCCTTAATTTTAAAACCTGTGAGCCTGGGACGCCTAGCCTGGCAGATGTGAAACATCGAAATCGTTTTGTATGGGGCAGTTATTACTTGATTGGCTGACCGATAATGTGTGGCAAAAAAAAATTAATTTCTCGAGCTCCACCGACGATAGTGACTAGTGAAGTGATTCTAAGGTCTAATACTCAAAATACACGGGCGACACTGACTAAAAATAACCCTCTTGTGCCAAAATGTTGAACTTCCCAAAAATGCTCTACATATTTTTTTAATCGTCTTTATTACATAATACCTAACTATTAAATTTTAATTAGATTGATTTTGCCACTAAAACAAACGAACTGCACTAAATAATTAATAAATACCTATATAGCCTTATTCTTGTGTCTTCTCCTTCTCACTCTGCTAAGCATGGCCAGCTTTCGGCGGACTGCTTCTCTTACCATGACCTTATTTACCTATCATATAAGGTTCGTCCGCCGAAGGTTAAACCTAAATATATTTTTCAGCGCAACTTTAGTGGTATGAATGTAGAAGAACTCCGAAAAGATGCACAAGATGTAGACTGGGAGGGCATATTTAGTTGCAACTCCATTGATGAAAAAGTTACTCAGTTTAACTCAATGATTACCAAACTCTTCGATAAACATGCTCCTCTTAAGGCCGTTAAGCTAAAATATCATCCTGCTCCTTGGCTAAATGACGAGATTAAATTGCTGATCCATAAAAAAACCGTTGCAAAAACTAAACTTCGCATCAGCGCAACCGATTCAAATAGGGATAAATTCATTGAACGTCGAAATCGCTGCAATAGGATGTGTAGGGATGCACAACGCCGTCATATACATAGTTCTGTCAGTGATAGTGAACCAGCCAAGGTTTGGAAATTTCTGAAGTCATTAGGAGTTGGCAAACAAACTCAACATTCCACTCCCGCAGATTTAAACCTGGATTTGTTAAATCAACACTTTTCCTCTTCTTCATGCCTTGACAGTTCGGTGAAGGCTCAAACTTTGCTGCGTCTCTCTCCCGTTCCAACTCTTGACTCATCATATTTCACTTTTGAACAATTTACCGGTTGTGGTGTGAAGCAGAGCATGACACATATAACCTCCAAGGCGGTCGGAAGTGACAATATTAGCCGCAGCATGCTTATGCCCATCATTGACGAAATCCTTCCTATAATTCTACACCTTTTCAATTTCTCCATTTCTCACAGAGTAGTTCCTACCCTATGGAAAGAGGCACAGATTATCCCTCTTCCTAAAAAATCAAACCCTAAAACTTTCTCAGATTACCGACCGATTTCCATCCTGTCATTCCTGTCCAAAGTCCTTGAGCGCCTCGTACATCAGCAAATTTCCAAATTCCTCAATAGTCATATGTTACACAATTCCTTCCAATCGGGATTTCGTCCGGGGCATAGCACAACTACTGCTCTTGTTAAAATCACTGATGATATCCGCAAAGGCATGGATAATCGTAAGTTGACGGTATTAGCATTGCTAGATTTTAGTAATGCTTTTAATAATGTTGACTACGATATTCTATTTGGTATTTTGGGCTCTCTTCACATATCTCCAACGGCGATTGAATGGTTTCGTAGTTACCTGTGTGATCGCCGGCAGCGTATACGTGTTGAGGATGTGTATTCATCTTGGTGCGATGTATCTGCTGGTGTACCCCAGGGCGGCGTGCTTTCTCCTCTTCTGTTTTCAGTATTCATAAATTCCATAACTTCTAATCTTTCCTCTTCTTACCATCTATATGCAGACGATCTTCAAATCTACTGGCAAACTGAGTGGCATAATCTGAACGAAGGAATTGCTGCTATAAACCGTGACTTATTAAACATATCAGACTGGAGTAAATCCTTTGGCATTGCAGTTGATCCTTCCAAATCTCAGGTCATTGTTATTGGTAGCTCTAGACTTTTAGTTAAAATTTGTTGGGATGAGGTGGACCCGGTGATGTTTGACGGGAACCAAATTCCTTTTTCCAAAACTGTCAAAAATCTTGGTGTGATCATGGATGCAGAGCTGAGTTGGCAGCCGCAAATAACTGAAACCAGTCGGAGGATATTTGCTGCTGTGGGCTCACTCCGTAGACTGCGGAACTTTCTGCCGACTACCACTAAAGTTAGCCTCGCTCAATCTCTCATGCTCCCCATCCTCGACTATGCCGACATCTGCTACCTCGATTTGACTGAAGAGCAACTCGATAAACTTGAGCGACTCCAAAATGTCTGTATACGGTTCGTTTTCGGTTTGCGCAAGTATGACCATGTTTCTGATTTTCGTCATAAGCTCAAGTGGTTGCCAATCCGCCTTCGCCGGAATGCTCATATTCTATGCTTTCTTTACAAAATCCTGTTTGCTCCCTTCTCTCCTCACTACTTGAGAGAATGTTTCAAGTTTCTTAGCGATTCTCATGAAAGAAAACTTCGCTCTACTGAATCCCTACTTCTTCAAGTCCCTGTTACAAATTCCACCTTATACAGTAAATCGTTTGCTGTTCAGTCTGTAATCCTCTGGAATTCTCTCCCACAACTTATCCGATCTGCTAAGTCCTTGCCCATTTTCAAGGCTATGGTGACAAATCACTATCTCAGTACTCTCTGATATTTATGTGTTATTGTATATTTTATTATGCTTATGTTGTATAATGTATGCTAATAGTTTGCGTTTATTCAATGTTTATGTAAGTATGTATAATGTATAATTTAGTAATATATGTACTGTTTGGGTATGTATTTATATAAGTAGTCTATTTATGTTTGTATTAATGTTTATACTTGAATTATATTATGTATAAGTATGTATATGTATATGTATTATTTATGATATTTTTACCACTTATCTTAAAACTAAGATATGAGGTAATCTCTAGGTGCACTGCCTACCACTCAAGCTGTTACAGTTCTACTCCATCCAAAGGTTGCCTGGAAGAAATCGCTTTCAGCGATAAGGCCGCCCATTTGTGCAACTTATTTTTAAGCTTGTTTAGTATTTACTTTTGTATATGTGTTTTTTTCTCTATTTATGTTGTGCAAATAAAGATTTCTATCTATCTATCTATCTATCTATATAGCACACATTATAAAGAAATTCGTCCATGTGTGCTGTAGGTGTGGGCTCTATAGGTAAAGTTGCAGTGTCAGTATCGTCCGTGTATTTTAAGCTTTATAAAATAAACCAGAAATTTACTTAAATAAAGTGACTTAGAAATAAACTTCTCACTTAGATAAAACATAGTCTTCATAACCCGAAGTCGTATGAAACTAAACGCCAAGTTTAAAGATAAAATATAAAGCTCTATTCTATAATGCTGGCTTTCATCGACGAATAGAACGTACCTAAAATATAATATATTGTTTAAATAATCGAGTTTCGGTACTTGAATATCCGACTTTCGGTAAATTTTGGATCCGCTGTGTATAATCCAGAATGTTTAGTGCAAACTATTAGAAACTCGCATTAATATCAGTAGGGTACATGTTGTTTGGACTTTATTTAGTGCAGTTCGTTCGTTTAAGTGGCAAAATCAATCTAATGAAAATTTAATAAGAATTGTGTAATAAAAAGTCCTTTGTTTTGGGAAGTTCAAAACTTGGCACTAGAGGGTTGTTTTTAGTAAGGGGGCGAATGGTTCTCTTTTAAACTGGGACCCTGGGCCCATTCTATAGTTTATTGGTGATCAACTGGGCCCACATCGGAAGTTAATAAAAATTAAATTTAAAATTTAAAAAACCCCCGACTTAAAAAATCTTCAAAGTTAAAACAAAACTAAACTTTAAAAAGGTAAAAATAATAAGCCGAAAACAAATTTCATGTCTCTGAGTAGGTATGTGGTACCTTACATTCCCGCGTCGGGGGCCGCGGGCATGTGTCACAGAAGTTGATGGTAACCTACCCGTGCTTATAGTACCTATCTAACGTTTCCGCGTCCCCCGACGCGGGAAAGTAAGGTACCACATACCTACTCAGAGACATGAAATTTGTTTTCGGCTTATTATTTTTACCTTTTTAAAGTTTAGTTTTATTTTAACTTTGAAGATTTTTTAAGTCGGGGGTTTTTTAAATTTTTAATTTAATTTTTTTATTTCACCCTTTTTGTAAGGTCGATTTTGATTAAACATGCATATTGTTGTCACAGAAGTTAAGTCCTTTCATTTGATACCCCACTCGGGCATGTTAGAACCAATCGGGTTTTATATCCGAGTTTAACCCTACATATACTTTGAACGGCTAAGCCGATTTTGATTAAACATGCATATTCTTGTCACAAAAGTTATGCTCTTTTATTTGATACCCCACTCGGGCATATTTGAAAACATTCGATTTTTATTGTCGAGCTTCAACCCACATATATTATGAACGGCTGAGCCGATTTTGATCAAACATAGCTAAGAACACTCGCGCAAAAGTCACCTATAAACCAAAAAAAACTAAATTGACAGACACGTCAAACTTATAACACCCCTCTTTTTCCGTCGGGGGTTAAAAAAGCGATCGAAACAAAAACAAAAGACGATCGCAGCAGAAACAAAAGATGATCGAAAAAGAAACAAAAAAAAACGATCGAAATTCTTTTAACTTAGTATCTTTCCACCTGCTTAATAATTATGAAAATTGTAGTTTCAACAAACTTAGAAAATTACCTACCTGTGAAAAAAAGCAATAATCAATCACATAAGGCCTTCATAAGAATACGTTTTTGTCCTATATTATGTATCATACTAACCACATATATACCTACCTACAGGGTACAAACAAAGATGAATTCCGGGACTCGCACCCGATACAATTTTATTACGTATCTCACTTTGACCTGACAAATTGTAGACCTGTCTGAAATAAAACGTATAAGATAATTCCGGAAAACATTTTACGTAACAACTAACAAGTACCTACCCATGTATGTTGTTGGGTTATGATTTTGGCACGTGTCTTGAATAGGAACAAACAGATAGAGATGGGAGGACCTGGACTGATTAATCTAAAGATATATATCCTATGATGTACAAGTTCCAGCTTAAAGACTTACCTAAAGAGCTCAGTATACAGCTTTATAATAGATTTTCATATTTCAACCCCTTATTCTGAATGTATATGCCCAGACAAGTTTTTGAAATTTAATTTTTACGAAAACGGTTTTACAAAAAAAAAATTAAGGTTTTCATCGGTCCGACTTTCTTGCATATTAACAATACAAAATAATTTGTAAGAAATTGATATCTAAAAATCTTTTAGGTTACTTAAGTTCATTTCCAATGTTTTGGATTTTACATGAAAAAGTATTTTATGTCTCTATGCTGCCTGTAAAAGCAATCTATATTATTTAAAGAAATGCGTAGGCACTACAAATAACTTAAAAAAGCAATATTTCCTTGTGTGAAGTCAGTTGGAGTACCTACGCATGGCAGATTTGAAAATCCTAATATAAGTCTATATTGATCGAAGTGAAGAAGTTCAAAGGAAGTTTCTTCGCTATCTGTGTTTTCGCACGCGTGAGTATTACAATCGCGACAACGACACATTATATCGGTGAAGAAAATGAAATGACACTCGTTTTTGCCCGACTACGGCATAGCCAAAAGGAATGGTATTTTTGACAGTCTATGTATGTATGTCTGTATGTTCCATAGTAGTGCCTAAACTATTGAACCGATTTTAAAGAATTAATGTCAATAGATTCGTTATGATAGCCAAGATTCATAAAAAATGAATTTTTTCGATCTCCTTACTGTGAAGCAATAGAAGCTAAACGACAATTTCAAATTAAAATTGAAACAAAAACCCTTTCTTAGTGGATCTCCAAACTCTCTAAACTTAATTTCTCTAGGATCAGCAAATTTGGCTCTGCGTTGATATATAGTTAGTAAAGGCAATGAGTCAGAACATTGAATTTTATAAGTTAGTTAATAATATAGAAGATTGATACAAAGATCTTAAAACAGATAAAAGATACATATCCTGCTATCTGACTGATATATATCTTTGTCTTAATTCCTATAAATTTTCCGCAACAATAAAGGGTCTTTTTGGCTTAGTCAGTAGGTTCAGAAAAAGACCAGGTACAATCGTGAAAGACAAGAGTTAATAAATCAATTTAAATCTACTTTCTTTGTGGTAGTATTGAGTGATATCGTTGCTCAAGATAGTATCGTCTTAAGGGTGCCAGTATTTATGATTAAAAATAAATATTTGTTTCTGGTCTGGGTGTTTACTATGTATCATAAATGTAACTACAAAAAAATATGGTATGTAATGTATCCGTTGTCTAGTACCCATAGTATTAGCCTTGTGCTTAGTTCGGGGCTAGATGGCGACGTGTGCAACATCCTGGAACATTTATTCATTTATTTTATTTCTCCTCATTAGCCCAGTAGGTATGTTTCAGTGTAACTAGTGTAACGAGGCCTCTAAGTTGACCTAACAACTGCTACCAGCACAAAGTATCTAATTATAATAATCTCTAACCCTTAGTTAGCCCTTACGCTAAATCCCTTTTTGTTTCAGCAGAAAATTACCGAGTCTACTTTTCAAAAGGGTGGCGACAGATCGACAATTTATTTTCCCCCTCGATCGTTAGTTGACCGATAGAAAAATATGACATAATATTGTAATTCATATTATTCGGCCACTATTCTCTAATGTAAAACAGTACAACCATAGACTAATTAATGTAATGGTACAACTTAATTCTAATCAATAATTTCGCAGTGTTCCTTTACTGAAAGTAAAAATCAAAGGTTACAATATCTATAAAAACCATTTGCATGAATCACTTTTATAGGTCTTTAAATTACTAGGATGTGTATTTTTGGGACACGACCTCAATATCATGTTTATTCAATCAATCTCTTCGAACCATTATTAAATGGGTAGTTTTACACTAACAAATGCAACAGCAAATTCCCTTCTTCAGAAACGTGTCAGCGATTGTCGCGTCGCCCGATAGAATGTTTGTCGTATGTACAGCCCTAAAAATAACAAGTTAAAATTAGGTTCGTTAGATGTTGCTTATCTCTTTGTATATAAAAGGAATTAAAAGGGTAATTCTGTTTGTTAAATAATGATGAACTTGTCACGTAATTTACTTTTTTAGGAACAACTACCGGTATTTTGCGGTTTTAACAGAATAATTTTCTATTTAGTGGGAGGTATCGAGATAAAAAGCCCACAGATTTTTAATTAATAATAATCTTTTAACATGTTATAAATTGGATTGTATTAAAAATAAATCTTGAAAAAAGTTAATTGGGATCATGATCTTTCTGGGCACGTATATTATTCTATAACTAAATCGTCACAACATCGACTCAGCATCAATTGTGTGGATTGGATTTTGTGTTGAAAACGGATCCTTAAAATTATTTTTTGATAATTATTGTCCGATGAAAAACCGGCCACCCCTACAAAACTTGTAGGTAAAAAAACCTATTTACACTTGTAAACTTGTATTTGTTGTATTTTCGAAGATGTATTTCTTCCACGAAAATATATCTGAGCCAAATTGTCTTCGAATAATCCATAAAATTAAAATATCAACCAACAAAAACGGTTCGCTTTTATCATATTACCTACCCTACTCTACCTTTTAACATTTCTGTTAAAACTGATAAAGACAATATCAGTTTTCTGAACCAATAAATTTTAATTAGAGCTGAATATGACCTCGTTGTAGGCGAATACACAAAACACCTTACCAATCTTTGCAGGCTCAAAATATTTTATCTGCCGATAGTAGCAGTACGATGCAAATAAATTTGTTGTAATTAAACCTATTTTTCGGTTTTAATCGCGTGGGGTTTATAACTTTTAGCATTGTTTCAGTGCTCAACGCAACGAGCCCTTTACATATCTCTTCTTATTGACGGATTGACCGTCAATCCTGAAGAAAATCGCGGAAACAAAAGAAAAATCTAATCTTACATTTATAGGAGTACAGGATCTTTCTTCAGATCTTTTCTTCAGGATTGTCAATCCTGAAGAAGGAACCTGTAAGGTTTCGAAACGTTGAGCGTTGAAACTAAAAGTAATAAACACCACGGGATTAAAACCGAAAAATGTCTTTATTTTTTCGCGAAAACAAAAGAAAATTCTAAATAATTTGTTTGTTTCTTATTTCTTTTTTTAAATTGTTTTTTTAGTTTCCGTTTCGATCGTGTTTTGTTTCTTTTTTAATTTTTAAAAAGACGATTTTTTAGCATACGGTAGTTGAGCGTTTGGTTACTAACTCACCTGATGGTAAACAATGATATGGTCCAAGATGTACACTCGTCTAGAAGAAAGAAGACAGCAGTGGAACAAGATCCGTCCCGGCCTTCTTACCCACCGGTCAACGATGGACAAATCTAATAAACGTTCAATTTCGTCGGGTTTAACGGTCAAAGGTTAAAAAAATCTATTTCAGTATCTACCCCATTAACATCACAGTTAATGGGTTTAGTAGTTTAGATTGGAAGTAACCACCTTATAAATAGACCATAAGATATAACTAAATAGAACACAAGATAAAGAAACCTACATACGTAAGGAAAAACATCTTAAAAACTTCATTAAAATTAAACAACATGAACAATTCACAAGAGAACTCTTAAGGACCTTTTTCTCCTCAATATTAATCTAAAGGGAAAACGGACAAGCATCTTGCCACGCAATTTGTTACTTACAGCAGACGTTATAAGGTTATAATTGTAGTGACCAAGAGCTTTAGGGATACAAATTGATGACACGAGTGGAATACTTATTTTTGGTTGTTATAATGTGGGTCAGTATTTCCCAAGCTATGGGTCGCGAACTCCCGACCCATAGCTAGATCGGACCGCAAGCTTTTAGGTCGCAAACCGTGACACTAACAAAATCAAATTTGCCCTGTGTACTGATATAGTCTTTTGTTTTTGTATCTACCGTTTTTTTTGTTGTTATTGTTATCCTGTGGGTTTTTTTTTCAGTAGATTTAAATATAGTTTAGTCAGTCAATCAAGACTTTCAGTTTTATACACAATTAGAATAATAACTATGTATAACACATTTTGGCGGGATGAATTGGACTCGCACAACAAGGACTAGACCCTATTACTAGACTATTAAAAGACTAGACACTAGACAGGAAAGAGAGGAGAGAAGTGAGCTCTCCACTCTTTCTTTGTCTTTACTCTGCAGTGGGACAAAATAGACGCGGCTATTTCTTTGACTTTTTAAGCGTCGTTTTTGGTGACTTTTAAGTGGGTCATTCATAGTCGAGATTACTTTGAGAACCACTGATGTAAGTTATAATAGGAAGATCTTAGAAAGACTTGTCCTGTCGCAAAAAGGTGCGGCATAATGTCAAAGATCATGATATTTTTTTCTTAAATATGTGCCAGGTTTGTGGTCAAACTTAGGAGCCAAATCCTTGTATTTCGTCATAAAATCCAATGATGGAGAAGCCAGTTAAACAATTATTCTCTCTCAAAATTATTAAAACAAAAAAACAGCTCTATAAAATTAAAACATCGTATTCGATTCACAATAGAAACTTGCAATATATTGTACTACGAAACCAAACTGCGGTCGTATCGGAAAGTTTTTACCGTACATTTATGCAGCTGTCCGTCCTTGACAATAATTTATGGCCACCGCTATGATTTAGATGCGTTGTGTTGTCACACTATTCGTGTACTCATCTGGTACACCTACGTGATTAGTTTACTGATGGTTGCAAGCATGTAGAGTGGGTTTATAAACGGACATTTTTTTTTATTTTAGCTGAGGCCATTTTAGGATTCGCACACGGCTTCCTGGTTTGTTAAAATGCAGTGTGAAAGTGTTTTTTTTTTGTTGTTTTTGTACTGATTACTTTGTTGCTGTGTGCTTATGCTAATAAAACTATTTCATTTTTTTAAACTTAAATTCTCCCATGTTACGGTCTCTTAATGTTATTTGGATGCCTAGCATTTTTTCCAGGATTATTTGTTAATAATCTAGAAAAAAAAAAGTTTGGTTAGTTGTATATAAATTGGGAGAAATTGTAGGACTTGACAAGAAAAAATACCCATAACCGAATTGAGAACCTGCTTCTTTTTTGAAGTCGGTTGAAAAGATAGCTCTATCAAATCATCACCGTTATAACTACCGTCTCTACACTCTTCAAACTATGTGACGTTTATTATTAGATTTAGGTGCACAATGTCCAAGTTACAAACCGTCCAACGGCTGCAAATTGTCCAGTTTGCAGAATGTCCAGCTTGCATACTGTCCAGGTCGCATAATGAATAACCTTTTAAAGAGTTAGGTCTCTTTCTCACAGCCAAAAGGAACCCTTTTAACTATTTCTCTCTACAAAATCGATAGGTTGAATTTAAACTAGGTTTCCATTTAGTTTTCGTTATGCAATAACCCCCGTTGAGCTTGCAGAACCACGGTTCACAATCAGAGTTTATATTTTATACCATTGAACCGAGACAAAACCTCCAAGATGAATGGTACCAGTATCTAAGGAATGACATCGCGAATACCTAGATGATATTCTCTTTACAATAAAAACTCATTTTACTGCGCAGCGCAGCTACCGTTTGTCAGTGAAAGGATTAGTAGGTACTATACTTTTAATAATGCCGCAGACTTTTGCCTGGAACAAGGGGTGAGGCTTTTTTCATACAATCTACACGTACCTAGTTGTAAATCCCTTTCCGCGTCGGATTTTCGTAGTCAGCAGTTGTTGGTAATTACCAACAACTGCTGACACTGCTACAGCACTGCTGCAGCACTGCTACTGTGCTTGCACAGTTGTGACAGAAATTACTAAGCACTTCAAACGCTTCAGCGAAACTGCAAAATTTCTCAAAATTCTCGAACCGTTCTAGGATGCTAAAGCAATGTTGAGACGATTTGGTTATAGAATACGTGCCCTTTTACTTTTAAGCCATTAAATTAAATGGCGTTTTACTAATATTAGGTTAAGGATTTTGAATTGAATTTATAAAACACGTGTGAAACCAGGGTCCCAAGTCTGCTCTCATAATCATGTCTCAATAGAGTGTCGATAGAATAGTAATTGACATACTATTGGACACATTTTACCACAATTGCCAACCGAATCAGTCAAACGCACTTCAAATATGAAAATAGGGAGACTTGGGGCCCAGTAGAGTTACCATACGAGCACGAAAAACATTATGTCGAACGATAAAAATGATCCGTCTCTTTTTCTCAAGCGACGAAGAAAAGAGACAAACATATTCATTACCTATACTTACTAGAGAAACGAATTAAAACATTAGCCTACATTGTAACTCGTTAGTCACAAGAAAACCGATAGGATTTATTCAGCAATTAATCCAGTATTTAAACGGATCGGTTCTAACAGTTTTCCGATGTGAAGCTGTTAAACCTTTCCTACGGAACACTGTGAACTTAGCTAAGTGCAGATAAACTCCGAGATTAACTTCAGCCAGTGCTTTCTAGGAAATTCTCAATGAAATTTGATACTGATTCTAGGCGCAGTTTTATGGGTATTTTGAAAGCTAACTTTATTTACTGTTTCTGATAAAATGCTTCCAAAAATTATCTTAGCGTGTTTACGACAATGATTGAAAATCATAACTTCATGAAGCATTATTTTTATTTACCGAGCGACATAAATAAAATGAAAAAAAAAAACAAAACGAATAGATTTGAATAAGGAACAAATAATAATAGACAGACCCTCGTTGGCAGCAAGCATACGGTTCTTTGGTTTATTTTTTTTTGTTACATTTGTTAATATTATATATTTGCTGTGTTCTCTTTTATATTGTTGTTATTTATTTTGTGTGTTATATTGTCAATAAATATTTTCAATTCTATTCTATTTTTTTTTATAATATTATACGCCTACTCGTTTATGGTTTTGGGCCGTTTACTCGTCACATATTTCTCGCTTCTCAACCATAACTTCTTTGCAGAAAATACATCTCCAAAAATATCTAGTTACACATAGGTAAGTGCTGTGTGCAAAACAATTGTCAGACAGAATAGATGTTTGAACATCAAATATTGTTGCAACTGCTCTCCCAAACTGTGAGACGTCCTCAAACAAAATATTTGTACGGGCAGAAAATGTGGGTAGAATGTTGAAAATTCCTAACCTGCTAGAATTTTTGGATAAAGTTTGACCGAATTGTTTGCTGAAGTACTTAAGGTACTTAGACTATAGAAATAAACGCTCTTTTTGTGTTTTTGAGAATTTTGTGGAAAACTTGTGTGATTCTATTTGAAACTTTGGAATAAGAGCATCATAGTCTGTAGTAGATACTACTTGAGACTAAAGCATCGGGTTAAGTCAAGAAAAAGTTTATAAAATACGTTTCCATTTGCCATGTAGCCACGCATTGAATAGAGTTATCCGATCTCTTCCCGTGGGTGTCGTTAAACGACTAAGGGATCTCGCAGGGACTAGCAAACTTTAAGTTTTTCCCGCGCGGTGGCGGATAACTCCTTGGTCCCTAGGAGGGTTGGTGTAAGGCAGGCGGTCGTCTGTTACAATATTGCCATTTTTTTGCAGAAGATATATATTCAATCATCACCTATTACTGCGCCGACCCCCAAGAGGAATATGCAACCGGGAACATCGCTTAGATGAGAAGAAGATAATCGCCATTAAAAACAAAACTTAACACTGACAGCACTACAACAATATGCCCCCGATACATACTGGGTAATGGGGTTATTAAAATATGTAGATGAGATATCGGCGTTTACATCAAATCTAGATTATCTAGACAGCGCCAGACTAGACTTTAATCCTCGCTGTTCATGGCGCTGTAGTATCTGGGACATTATATAAATTAATTAAAGGTAGATTATACCTACTTATACCACTCTCCGTTTAGTCGGTCATGGCCGAAACAATGAACTGGGTCTTCACATGACACATTTGAAACCCAAGTCTTCTCTCCCAATCGTGTCTCAATAGACTGTAGACAGAATAGTGACTGTCATATTTGACGTGCATTTGACACATTTGTCTATCAAAATGGCACATTTGTTAGACAAATGAGTCAAACTTGTGTTTTTGACGTGCATTTAACACATTTTTCTACCAAAATGACACATTTGGTAGACAAATGTGTCAAATATGACAGTTACCTCTATTCTAACGACAGTATAAGACACGATTGCGAGAGAAGACTTAGGACCCTGGTCAAGCATCAAAAGTCAACCGCAACTAAGTCCTAGGTTTCATCACGATGTTTTCCTTCACCATAGATAGAACATACAATGTCCGATAGCGCTCATAAATTTCCCGTATAGGAAAACGCATTACAGCGTACGGCACATGCATTATACAGGCAGTCAATCTAGTTCAAATCCCTGAGCCGATGCAGTTAATCAATAGGTATAGAGGTAGGTATTACAAGCATTCTAACTATGTGTAACTTAACTATCTGTCGCCTGCAGTGGTAGATAGAGTCCGACCGAAACTGGTTTGCTGGCCGAAACCGAGTATTCGGCCGTGGCTTCAGTTTCGGCCGAAACCGCAACCGAAACTCACGTGGTCAGGTATAAAATTCCTTATAATACTGAAATTTGGTGCATTTTACCCGTTATTATGCATTAATTAGTACATGAAATGGAAACACAGTATATTAAATTTGTTGTAATAATTTATTTAATATATATTTTAATACATTAAAAAAAATTACGAAGTTAAAACGAAATACGCGAAATGAAGTTAGGCAAGCGTGCACGACAACTTCTTGATTTTTGGCCGAGATTCGGCCGAAACCGAAACCGAACTATCGGTCGGACACTAGTGGTAGTGGAAGTGTGAACAATTCCCAGCAAACGATTCTAAGTTCCGATTCGATTACTGAGTAACACTTCTACCGCGTTTGGTGTGAAGAGTTCAGACCTGGACTAACCAACTGAAGTACAGTCGTAGACGAAAGTAAGCAAATCAAATATTATACAAAATTATTTAGAAAATTACAAACATAAAATTAGTTTTTTCTTCTGTTTTCGCGATATAGGATTGAAATTAAAGGCATTTTATGGTTTTAATCGCGTGGTATTTATTAATATAATCATCTACTATATAAAAATAAGTCGGGTTTTCCTTCCTGACGCTATAACTCCAGAACGCACGAACCGATTTCCACGGTTTTGCATTCGTTGGAAAGGTCTCGGGTTCCGTGAGGTTTATAGCAAAGAAAATTCAGGAAAAATTTAATTGTTTATAGATATACCTAGAAGATTAAATATAAAACAACGTTAATTTCTTGAATCTAAATGAATCACGAACAAAAATTTAAATTAAGTACATATAAACTTTTTAAATTCACACGATTTGTTAGTTACATTTTCCCGGGTCTTTTAATCCGTATTTTTTATTTTCTTACCTCGACGTTTCAACCATGTTCCAATGGTCTTAGTCGCGAGGGAACTCAATTAAGACCCTATAAAATAATAAGACTCGGTAAAATATAACTTAGTATACAAAATATTTGTCCATTTTGCTTTTTTATTATTCACTTTAGTCGTTGGCTGTTCATACAGTACAAACTTTAATGTTGAATATTCTAGAAGCAGCTGAATGAGATTTCAAAACGCTTACAGAAACTGCAGTAGACACAAACAAAGTAGATTACATTGTAATCAACAAATGTCATGGAGCTTCTGTTGATTACAAAGCGTAAAGCGGCAACGGTGTTCGCTTTAAAGTGGATTATAATACAAAACTTGTCAAGTACAATTACACTAATAGGTCTACACTGTTTTGCGGAGTAAATGTCGATTTTAAAAGAGATGAAAAGGTAATCTAAGTTAAGTTAGTTGTTAAGTCCAATAATTAAAAACCAATCTATTCATTTTACGCATATATTTATCACAAATAAAGAAAAGAAAATAGATCTAACATTCGTTTTTTTAAATTAAAGACAATTTTCGGTTTTAATCGCGTGGTATTTATTACTTTTAACATTGTTTCAATGTGAACGTTTCGAGACCTTACAGGTCTCTTTTGCAGAATAGTAAATCCTAATATAAAAAGAAAAAAAAATCAAATAGAAGAAGAAAAAAGGACCGGAGAAGAAAGTAAAGGTCTCGAAACGTTGAGTGTTGAAACAATGCTAAAAGTAATAAACAGCACACGATTCAAACCGAATAATGTCTTTTCATCACAACATCGCGAAAACAGAAGAAAAAACTTTTTTTAAGATAAGGATAAGATAAATCTAGTGGAACCTAACGATTCAAATAATAGTGATTAAATTTCACTCGATAAGTTAATTTAATCAACTGTAGTTTGCGTTGGACGCACTTGTATGAAAAACTGGCTAAACTATGCGAAGCTAAGTCAGCAGTGAAAGTCCAGGGCCTCTACCGTATTTCTATAAACGAAAAACGAAACGAAATAAAATCTGTCATCCATCCTTCAAAACCGTCAGAAAATAAAATTTTCGGACGGATAGATGACAGATTTTCTTCTGGAAATTTCGTTTTTCTTTTTAATTCGTAGAAATAAAGTTTTAGATCCTACATCTAATTCAATTATTATAAGATAAGAAAGGAATCTCCCAACATTATCTTCCGCCTTTATAAGCTAAACTCAGAAAGCAATCATGGAGTAGATAAAGGCACCAGTAGTTATTAAAATCAAGCAATTTAAACATAACGATCTCGAGTCACGGTGGCTGGTTTACGAGAACTTCGCGGAATTTATGTTTTGAAACACTTAATTTTTGGATAGACAATAAACTTGGTACGGTGGTAAGGTAAGGTACGGCCAGAATCAAAAGTGGATTACCACATTTAGATTTTCCAAATTGCTGTAACAGAAAAAAAACAGGCAGCAATTATGCAAATAACTTTCTAACGTTATTTTAAACGTTATTAATGAACAGATATTTTTAAAGTAACGTGACGTAGCGGTTGTCATGCTGGAACGGAATACCAGTAGTCGTGGATTCGAGTCCTGCCGAGTACAAAAGTTTTTGAAAGCGTTTTGACAAAAAACAGTATTTCCTAAGTGTGGTAAACACTTGGAAATAATGTTCAGATGCTTGGGAAGTGTTATTTTAAATTGTAATAATTTCTATGTAATCACAGAAAGTTACAAGCCGAGTAGAACTGCAAAGTTCGCCGGTAGATGTCACTACGAGGCCTTATTCGCAAGAACACGAGGTTTCTAGAAGAACTTTCTAGCTATTTTCAGACTGTCTATCCTATTTTGACACCACACTATTACGAAGTATAGCGGATTTGAAAAATCTAAATGTGGTAATTCACTTTTGATGTTAACTGTACCTACGAATTTAAGTGATGTTAGCTTAAAATAGATTGTTGGAACGCTTTTCCTAATAAACATTTTGCGTGGGGTGTTTGTATTCTCAGGTGTGTGATGAGGTAGAGATCGCCCTTAGGCGATAAGGGCGCTTATTGTGCGTACAATATTAGACTTAAGGGCTCCCGCATACGAGCCACCGGCCACAGCCACAAACGCCGCCACGAGAAGCTAGATCCAGCTACAAAAGTAGCTGAAGCGCGCGACAGCCACTTGTGGCCGGTGGTCGCCACTTGTGGTCGGTGGCTGACATCCATATTTTTAACAACACGAGACAAGACTACGTGCGTGCGTTGCCTCCGACTAGAACAGGTTAACTGGGGAAGAGAGAGAGGGGTGCGGAATCGCGCGAGTGGCATGTGGCGACGTTTTGTGTCGGCGTTTAGCGGCCGGTACGGGCCACAAGCAGCGAGCAGCCACGATTAGAAGCGTGTGGCGGCCACCGGCGTCAACCGTGTGCGGCGAGTCCATATAAAATGTATGAAAACTACAGGAAATATGTCGGTGGCGGCGTTTTGTGGTTGTGGCCGGTGGCCCGTGTGCGCCGACACTAAGTGTTTGTCTGTATAGCTTTTTTATTTATGTTTTTGGTATTACTGGTATTAGTTGCCTGAAAATGCAAGCTAAGTATATTCTTCTCCAAGGACAAACCTTAAGTTTTCCCCGCGCAGTGACGGATAAACTGCTATGGGATAGTTGGCGTCAGGCAGGCAGTCAGCCGTAACAACATTGCCAAATCTATTTGCAGAAAGTATGGTCAATGATGATTATTGATAAATCGACCTATGTATCTATTGCGCCGCCTCCAAATAAAAAAACAATTTGGGGTTTAGCAGACCCTGGGCTCCCGAAAGGGATGCAACCGGGAACATCGCTCGAATAAAAAGAAGAAGGCAATTCAGTAATTCTGTTTTTATCTCTATACCTTTAACAAAAACACGGTAGGATATCAGTGTCGTAAACAGACTTTCATAACATTTATTTAACAAGATATTTAATTTTATGATCAAGTCTATAAAATTCTAGTAAAATGGCTTTGGAGCGCAGCTTCTGGAAGAAAGAGGTTTAGAGTAGACTAGATAATAGCCACACACACCACACAGTTCCTACAGTAAAATACTGCTATAAAATATACTAGAAGTTCTGCAAACAGTAGAGTAGACATTGCGAGCAATTAGGGTGAAATACGCCATCAATCAAAAATCTCCCAAAACAAAAAAAACTATAACCTTGAGCGTAGATACAGATTTTTTTACCGTGGGAGATTTATACTTTAATTCCAAGTTTCGTGAAGATCGGTTGCAAAATACGACCTGACGAAGAGAAGTAACATACTGACAGACAAAAGAGAAATTTGACAGACTTGGAAGACGTTAGGGTTAGAGCTGGACGTTAGGGTTAGGTTTGTACTATGTTATGTCTATTCAACTGAAGTTTTTTACTGTTAAAAACAATTATTATCTTGTGGAGACATAGCCTAGAAGTTTTCTATCGCTGACGCTTCTATCAACTAATAAGTGATCGATGTTATAAAAAACTTCACCGAGCTATGTCTATTATAAGGCTTAACTTTGTATTGATGACTGACTGATGAATCAGAATAGCACAGACTAAGCCATTGAAAGTAGAGAGCTGAAATTTGAAGAATGAGTTTTGTATAACCGATAAAAAAGGGTTTATCGAAATAGCCACAGCATCGGGACTTACGGGGGGGAAACTGCTAGCATAAGTATATGGGGCAAGTTGAATGCCCAAAATACCTAAGTAGGTATAAATAGGTTAAGTTGGATATTTCGGCTCGCAAATGTTTCCTCTATTCGATAAGACTAGATCTCTTTGTTCTGAGACCCTAAATTCAAATTCATTTTTACCTAACTTTTAAGGAGACCTGCTTAAAAATTAATTTAAGAAAGAGAGTAAAAGCTACTTAGTTAGGACTTGACTTTTTAATTCGACGTTTTCCGCATTAGGAGACTTACAAACTTACTAATTGCGCCCTACGGTTTTGCCCTGTTGAAAAGTGTCTTGTATTTTTTGTGTAGCATAGTCTAACCTTTTATAAATTATTTATTCAAATAAGTTGAACGGAATGATCCTTCGAAACAAAGTCGAAATTGTCCAGCTTAACATAAAAAAGAAAATTCACTCAAAATATTAGCCTTAGCAGGTTTAAGACAAAAAATGTATCTTATATAAAAGTTAAGGCGTTTTCTCAGAATAATGGGGGTTTCTTTGAGAATGTGCATATTCGGCTATTTCAAATAATGCTGCGACAATGTACACCTAAACTGTTCTTTATATACTTTTTATATAGTTTAATAAGTTCTATTTAAATATATGTAGAAGGGACAATGATAACATTATTTATTTAATAATTAGAAAGCAAAGTATTTTTTTGAAAATGGTAATTATATCTAAGGACGAATGGTAATTATTATTAAGGAAAGGTAATTAGATAATTTGATATGGGAATTAGAAATAAAACAAAAACATGAATCAATTATTGATTTAACAAGTATTAGTCAAATGCCTAATACTTATTTTCACTATAGATATATATATTATTTCACTAAATATATATATATACATATAATAGGAAGTAATTAACATAATTAATTATTTATATTGTATAATGTTTATTGATGAGGGCAAGTTTTAATGGAAAGGAGGTTGCTGTAGACTTTTATAAAATTTTGTTCTTGGACTTTTGTAAATTACCTATCAAAGTATTTTTAAATATTTTAATAATAATAAATCCCATTAATGGTGAAAATATTATTCCAAACCTAACCTAACTACTACTACCTAGCTCTACTACTACCCAGCCCTACTACTACCCAGCCCTACTACTACCCAGCCCTACTACTACCTAGCTCTACTACTACTCAGCCCTACTACTACCTAGCTCTACTACTACTCAGCCCTACTACTATCTAGCTCTACTACTACCCAGCCCTACTACTACCTAGCTCTACTACTACCCAGCCCTACTACTACCTAGCTCTACTACTACCCAGCCCTACTACTACCTAGCTCTACTACTACCCAGCCCTACTACTACCTAGCTCTACTACTACCCAGCCCTACTACTACCCTGCCCTACTACTACCCAGCCCTACTACTACCTAGCTCTACTACTACCCAGCCGTACTACTACCCAGCCCTACTACTACCTAGCTCTACTACTACCCAGCCCTACTACTACCCAGCCCTACTACTACCTAGCTCTACTACTACCCAGCCCTACTACTACCCAGCCCTACTACTACCTAGCTCTACTACTACCCTGCCCTACTACTACCCAGCCCTACTACTACCTAGCTCTACTACTACCCAGCCCTACTACTACCCAGCCCTACTACTACCTAACTCTACTACTACCCAGCCCTACTACTACCCAGCCCTACTACTTAGCTCTACTACTACCCTGCCCTACTACTACCCTACCCTTCTACTACTACTACCGTGCCCTACTACTACTCTATCCTACTACTGTAACCCTACCCTAGTACTGCTACTCTACCCTGCCCTAGTACTGCTACTCTACCTTACTACTCATACTCATCCGAGAAACCTATTGCCACAATCTTGTGGCTAGAATATAACCCAATAAAGGATTTATTTTACTGATATTATAATTACCATTCGAAAATCTCATTACCGTTATAATAAAATGAATGGTAAAGTCAGGTAATGAGACAAACGTTAATTAGAAAAACGGTTATTTGTTTTAAAATCTCTGCAATTAGTTAGTTTTCTACTTTTTTAAAGCTAAAATTCAGAAATAGACCTTTAGACGAGCTCGTATGATATAGTTTTTTTTTAAATAAATAATTAACTTACCTTTAAAAAGCGTAAACGGTACTGAGGATCAAACCGTAACAACACACTATCGAAACAATAATTTCCGATTTTTCTTCACTCCAACTCAATGTGACACACGTCCGTCTGTCCCACGTTCGAGCGACCACTGGCGTTTTAGTGTTGACCAATCAAGCGCAGTGCATACGACGAAGCATTTAAAAATACTAGGGTGACCATCGTCATAAACGGTAATTAGGCGGTTAATGTTAGGACATTTTACAAATGATTATAAAATTATGAAAGTATGTTCTTTATGTTATATTACCAATTTCATAGTTAACCTTAAATATCCTATTTCAAAAATCTTTTTCCAGAATTTAATTCTTCACACATATTTCCTAATATTATGACAAAGTTTGTTGTAATCGGGGAAATGGGACATTACTGGTAATTAGAATTTGAACAGATTTCATGTAACCTTTAGTACTATAATAACTCTTTTTATAAATTACCTTTTGCGCCAAATAGAAGACAATTAGATTGATTTATAAACTACCACAGCTATCATATTAATGTTAATTAAGTACGTTATTCACGTAACGCCGCGCGATGTGCACATTCTCAAAGAAACACCCTAATACAATTGTAATATCTTTTGGCTTCATAAAGATTTGTCATTCCAAAACAATAAGAAGTGTTTTGTCTTGAAACTACACCATAATATAAGAAACAAGTCAAACAGGTCATCTTTAAACAAACGCTTTAAATTTTCTTTCTTTTTTTTTGCGTTTTTGTTTATAAGTTTTTGCGATGTTGTATTGAAATTAAACTCATTTTTCGGGTTTAATCGCGTGGTGTTTATTTTTTTTAGCATTGTTTCAACGCTCCACGTTTCAAGACCTTTACAAGTACCATCTTCAGGATTGACAGGCACGCCACCCGCCACGCGCTCGTTCACCACGCGATTAAAGGTCTCTGCATACGTAACGTTTCCCGGACGGAACGTGTCAATTTCTACATACAAAAATCCCGTGCCGATAAATGTCTTTGTGGTTTAGGTCTTATATACCTACCCCTTAATACTAAATACTCTAACTGTATCTCTTAAAATAATATTTTACAACAACATTGATTAATTTCAAATTAATGCAAAGATAACATTTACCTTTACTTATTAAGCGGTCGGGTTTTGTTATTGTTGGCTTGAAACGTTTGTAATTCTGTATAAAACTAAATAAAGTTAGGCGAAGGTAGACGGAGGTGGGTAAAAAATTCACACTAACTAGCTTGTTGTTTTTAAACCCTATAACCGTGGGAAATGTAAAACTTTTCCACGTAAAATATACCGCAATTTCAGGTTTTATCAAATAAATAAAATGTCTCGAGAGAAAATTTAGGGGCTCGTGTGGTCTAGTTGGAATTGACGTTGGGGTACAGACCCAAAGACGCGAGTACAAGCCTCGCCGCGAGCGATATTTTTAAACGGTCACCTTCAAACGATTTGTTTCTTCTAGAATGTGATAAAAGCAATATTCTGAGAGTAGGAAGTAAATAAAAGCAATTGGGAAGCCATTGTATGGCCACCATATATTTTTTTTCTTTTTCAAGGACACTACACCCAGGTGACCGGCCGTCGTGACATCAGAATGAACGGTCACCTTTAAATGGTTTGTTTCTTCTAGAATGTGATGAAAGCAATATTCTGAGAATAGGAAGTAAACAGAAGCAATTCATGAACATAAATTCAACGTAAAATACGCCGATTTTCCTTCTGTTTTCGCGACGTTGCGTTGTATTGAAATTAAATACATTTTTCGGTTTAAATCGCGTGGTGTTTATTACTTTTAGCGTGGTTTAAAAGCTCAACGTTTCGAGACTTTTACAGGTAACTTCTTTAGAATTGAACATTGAGCGTTGAAACAATGCTAAAAGTAATAAACACCACGTGATTAAAACCGAAAAAAATGACGTTAATTTCAGTAAAATACGCCGTTAAAAAATAGTGACTTTTCACCCTTAGACGCTCACAGAAACCCACGGTACGTTCGCCCATATAAAATAGTTTTAAGAGGAGTATATACGCCAACGACCTTGAAACTGAAAATCCCTGTCGGGCTCATCGAAAATTGTTGATTATTTCATGACGGAATGTCGTAGAACTTTTTTTTGTGCACAGATTGTAGGTGACATTGTTTCCTACATTTTGGTGTAGTTTTAAGACAAGAACCTCCTATTGGTGCAAAGCCTATCCAAATTTTAGACAAAAAAATGTCAGATTTGGCTAAAATGTCGATAGGCTTCAATACGTTTCGACATATTTGTATGGAAACTGCACTAAAATATCGGAAACAATGTCGCCTACAATCTGTACACAAAAAAAAGTTCTACGACATTCCGTCATGAAATAATCAACAATTTTCGACGCGCCCGACAGGGATTTTCAGTTTCAAGGTCGTTGGCGTATATACTCCTCTTAAAACTATTTTATATGGGTGAACGTACCGTGGGTTTCTGTGAGCGTCTAAGGGTGAAAAGTCACTATTTTTTAACGGCGTATTTTACTGAAATTAACGTCATTTTTTTCGGTTTAACGTCATTTTCAGTTTTTCAGAATAGGGCTCTTAATAAGAAGTTTTTTAGTTTGGGCGTATTATCTTTCGTATTCTTAACTTATCCATTTTATTTAGGTAAAACACCAAAGTTTAATTTAGTTTCGAATTTGTTTCCACTCGGTGTCTTATAACAAAGTTTATAACTCATTCTATTTATGTAAAGGTAACTCGAGCTTGACCGCAAGAAGGAAAAAGGTAAAATAAATTTCAAAGATAGACACCAAAGCAGCACATTTGTCTTTTGAAACTTTGAGGACAATTCTTCTGGGAAGATGTAGTGTTGACATTCGGAAAAATACCGGAACGATAGCGTTCCTGATATTACAACAACCCTTATACGCCATCTGACGTATCAATTTAATAAGAAACAGCAAACGCTAAACAGTATTGACCGAAAATACAGGTTATTATTCCTTACCAATAGCATTCTTATGAATTCTAATGTTAGTAAGGGTTTTAGTGGGTATAGCTATAGATATGCGACAATGTGCATCACATGACCACTGCAAAATAAACCAATAAGTTTCTTGTGTCTTCTTCCTATTGGAGGTCGCGTTTCGAAGGCACACTAGATTACTGACGATTCAAGCGATTATGTGAATGTTTTATTGAATAACCATATATTTTAATTTTTTTTTTATATAGGTATATTTTAGTAATAAATTTATTTTAAAGGAAAAATAGCATTCAAAAATTTTCACTTGCGGCGAGGCTTGAACTCGCGTCTTTGGGTCAGTACCCCAACGTCTGTTCCAACTAGACCGTCTGTTCTAATGCTATTTCTCCTTGAAAATAAATTTACCAAATAAAATAGCCATACATACAAAAATTAAAAAAAAATATATATTTTGGTATATTTTTTTATTATAAAAGTATAAATCAAGGCTTACACCAGAAAACTATTTACAGGGTCAGAAGAATTAAACTACTTTACTTGTCGTATAGTGGTGTGGTTCACTTAGTATTAAAGTTTTCAGGCCGCCCTAAGGCCTCTAACTTGACCTAGCGACTTAACGTTTTCCTGCTTGACGTGCTTTGCAAACCATGAAGGAGCTCCATTATAATGTTTTTACGACACATATTAAATAACGTAAGGTCCAGCGCACTGTAGATACATTTTCGTCTGAATTAAATTCATGCTCTAACGTACGAAGACGTACAAACAATCCCATTCTTCCAAGTACTATGGACGCGCGCAGGCTGCATACAAACCAGTACTAGTTCATAGTATTTCCTAATACTATGAAGTAGTCGTACGTATACTTATTAATTAGCATACGTACGTATTAGGAAATACTATGAAGTCATCATCGCTCGGATGATGATGATGACTTCATAGTATTAGGAGGGAAGGAAATGTTCGTACGTATTCGTACGTTAGCGCACGAATGAAATTCAGACGAAAACTGCTTAAGCGTCCTCAAGAAACCCACCGTGTGAAACTATGAAGCGTATCAGAACTTAAAATTGCATTTTACAGTTTAAAGTTCTCGTTTAGTTTAAAATAATCTGACAAATGGACAATCCAATATCCCCAACTCTCCTTAGGTATCCACTTATGACCCACATTGTACATAGATTTCAGAATCTCATTTGCAATCCTGGCAGTAAGTGGAATTCCCGGCTCTCGCTTACTCAACTCATGCTCTCAACCAACTCAGTTTGATAAATGAACGACTGTCTGCAACAAATGTTTTTAAACTAAGATTTGACTTGTATGCAAGCTTTTACGAGTGATTGCAATATGAAGAAAAACTTGATTTATATTTTTATTCTGTTTTCCCAATGCTGTATTGAAATTAAAGACATTCTTCGGTTTTAATCGCGTGGTGTTTATTACTTTTAGATAACAGATATAATACTAAAATAAAACAATCAAGTTTTTGAAATTATCGAAACATTGAGCATTGTTTCAACGCTCAACGTTTTAAGACTTTTACAAGGTCTCCTGAAGCGTTGAGCGTTGAAACAATGCTCAACGTTTCGATAATTTCAAAAACTTGATTGTTTTATTTTAGTATTATATCTGTTATCTAGTCACCATAACACAAGCATAGTAGCTTACCATGGGGCTGAATGGCATCCTGGCTGATTAATTGACTTGATTGAACTATTATATCAACGCAGAGCCTAAACCTCTGGTCCTAGAGACATAACTATTTGGAGAGTGTGTCTTTGTGAAATATAGGCCATTAATATTATTAGGATTAGTTAGGAAAATATCCATTAAGAAAGAGTTTTCCGAAATTCCACCCTTAAGGGGGTAAAATTTGGTATGAAACTTTTTATTCTCTTGATCAATAGACATAAAATTCAATAAACATATACAATAGAAGGCTGGCTAATACTATCCTAAATTTATCCCAATCCTAATCCTATCGTTATCCTGTTTCCTGTAGGACATGAGGGCGAAGCCACAGACAGTAGTTAGTATCCGTGTATTTTGAATTCCGTTATTGAGGTAGTAACGAGGCTCGGCGTAGCAATATGTTCACAGCTGAATATTCTAGCTGCCTATTGATGTTGTAATAAATCTTATTCCAGTTTGAATGATAGGCATATCTTATTTGTATTGATTTTGTGTCCCAGTTTCGTGGTACCTACGTTTTTATGTACCAATTCGATCTTTATGAGTTGATACAACAGTATATTATATAGGCACAACAATATTAAATTTATAAAATCCAATCTTTCAAAGTAGTTTCTAAATTCGAAAGTTTGTATATTTGTTTGTTTGTTCTCTCTTTACGGTCAAACGGATTGACCGATTTGGATGAAAATTTGCGGAGTGATAGTTTAAGTGATAGAGAGTGCCCCAAGGTCCCACGGGATTGGGATTTAAGCGGGTAAAATCGCGCGGCGCAGTCAGTAAAAAAATACAAGGTATCTGGTGCCTTAATTTCAGCTCTAAATTGCAAAAGCAATTTTCATTTTCATATATTTTTTCATTTATTAAAAACAATTTTAAAATAAATAAATAGTATTGTTTAATTAAAGTAAAAACTTCTGTAGTCCATAAAACAACTACCAGCGCCATCTACATTTCAGCGTGTATGATTGAGGAACTAAGCCACGCATTTTCATTGCCGTTTCAGGTTGTCACAGTTTCAGAACGCTTAGCAAATTAATGCGTCTAACTTCAGAAAGATGGCGTTGACATTTGTCATATCATTTTCTTTTGGGCCTAGAGAAATGCATCACATAGGTAAAATATGGGTCCCATTTGTCCCCATTGAATAGTTATGACGACGCGACGATTATAACTTGTATTTGACTTTAACTTATGTTTTGTTTTATGTGATCTATGATTTTTTTCATTATTTTATATATCTTTATGTGTTGTGTGCTTGTCTGAATACATTTATTTTCTTTCTCCTTGCTTTCTAAAATTCTCTTCGTAAAGTTTTTTTTAAATTATGAGCGTATAGTAGCTACTTATGTCTGGATCGGTAAAATACAAAGGGTTTTTTTAATCTAAGATTCTAAAACAGTAAGTAATTATGTTTTTGCTTCCCAAATAGGTATATCACAGTAGTAGGTACCTAAAACCTTGTTTATACCTAGCTAATACACGAATAATACACCTAGGAGGAGGAAACAGGACACGATTAAATTATTTATGATCGACATACAGATGCTCTACAAACATACCTACACGCTGACATCTTGTAAACATACAGGCACAATGGGCTGTTTATCTAAACAATAGCTGGCCAAGACGTTGTTGTATATTTACTGAGAGGGTTCAGTCGAATATTGCACTTTAGAACGAAGTTATTATGGTGACTTGTGGGAGGATTGAACTAGTACAAACAGTAAGGTAACGGGATGCTGAGTGATCTAAACTATACTCTATTTCAGAAACTTACCCAGATCAAAAATGTTAACAAAAATCCCGTACGTTTATTTAGTGACAGCTTTTTATTAACGTTTTCCTTTAAAATGGACAGTTCTTTGTTTACATTTTTTATATAAGTTTCTGAAAAAGGGTATAGAGTGGAGGCTCATTTTGTCGTGTTTCAAACACATCAACATTTTGGTGGGTGTCACTTGACCCTACCAAGTATTGTATTATAAGTTCTAAAATATGTTCTATATTGTTGTGTCCTAGTTATAAGTTCTAACAGGTTTTATTTTAATAAGTTGTATCACAGTTTACCCAGTAGTTGGTATTTATTTGGGTACCCTGTAACCCGGGTCTTAAAGATATGCCCTGGCCCTGTGTAAAACTCGATCTAAAGGGGTTTCTAGGTGAGAGGTTGTTCGCTGGCTGATTTGATGGCAGCAAATAGCAAGGCCAGGAGCCTTGCAGTAATACTGAAGTAGGCGGATCTAACATGGTCAAAAAAAATTCCATCGACACGATAAAGAAGAAGAAGGATTCGTTTTCCCCAAATAAAAAGACAGAAGAACCCTAAAACTCTATGAATGAAGAGAAAACAATTTAACATGTTTATCATAAACAATCAATCACATCACACACAGTCATCGGCAGAGTTTTACCAAATTCAAAACAATCATCGAGACCAAAACAAAACACGATCGATGAAATCAGTTTAGTGTCGATTACGGACCGAGAAACATTACACCTCTATTAAGAAAATAAATTTAATTTCAAAACATAATTACAATACTATCTGAGCATTTTCTTCTAACCTTGTCAATGAAAATATAATGAGTTGATAAATGAAGAAAAAATACAGGAAATGAATCGCTGCAGTTTCGCCGTTTTGCTCGTCGTTTTCATCGCTGTTACAATAGAGGTATGTAAAACTATTTTAATGACATTGCAGGGTATTGAATATAATATTTCATTTTTAGGGTTCCGTAGCCAAATGGCAAAAAACGGAACCCTTATAGATTCGTCATGTCTGTCTGTCTGTCTGTCCGTCCGTCCGTATGTCACAGCCACTTTTCTCCGAAACTATAAGAGCTATACTGTTGAAACTTGGTAAGTAGATGTATTCTGTGAACCGCATTAAGATTTTTACATAAAAATAGAAAAAAATAATACATTTTTGGGGTTCCCCATACTAAGAACTGTAACTCAAAAAAAAATTTTTCACCAAACCTATACATGTGGGGTATCTATGGATAGGTCTTCAAAAATGATATTGAGGTTTCTAAAATCATTTTTTTCTAAACTGAGTAGTTTGCGCGAGAGACACTTCCAAAGTGGTAAAATGTTGGTCCCCCCCCCTGTAACTTCTTAATTAATGGAATGATAAGACTAAAAAAAGTATATGATGTACATTACTATGCAAACTTCCAACGAAAATTGGTTTGAACCAGATCCAGTAGGTAGTTTTTTTTTAAAACGTCATAAATCGTAAACCGCAATTTACCTTTCAAAACAAAATCTGTAGTATAGATAATGGTACGGAACCCTTCGTGCGCGAGTTCGACTCGCACTTGACCGGTTTTTTTAATTGTAGACACATCTTCCTGAAGAAAAAATGTCAAATACCAAGAACCAAAACTTCAGATCGTAGTCTGAAATTAAAAAACTAAAGGATGTCCCACATAGGCGCGTAATTGTCTATAATAATTATATAATAATATTATAAAGAGGTAACGTTGGTAACATGTCTGTATGTATGTACATATATCGGGGGTAATCTCCGAAACTACTGGACCGATTTCAAAAATTCTTTCACCATTAGAAAGCTACATTCACCCTGAGTAACATAGGTTTCTTTTGATCCCGATATTCCCACGGGATCGGGACATACGCGGGTGAAATCGGTATATAAGATCAGATGTGTTGTAGCGTTAGTACTTTGTAGGTTGAACTCTACAAAGACTTGTAAAGAGAGTTTTTGCTTGCGTCCTAAAAATCGATAGGTTGTAATTGTGTTAGTTTGTTACTAAGTACTTGCATTGTACCAATTAGGGTACTGTGCGGGCAATCACTTGGTTTAAAAGTTTAGCCGAGACTTATAACCATCACTTAAAGGCCTGCGTTGTAGGACCAAGCGGATTAGTCGGTCATCTAGCCAATAAAAAAGACGGGTCATAACTTGTTCCTCTGCTAGATCTTGCTATCCTCTGGGTGAGCGTGCTACTAACTTAAACGCCTACTTAAAAACTGCCCTGGTATATATTATTATACTCTTATATTAAGTAGAGTAGTGGAAGATAGTTTGATTCACTTTAACGTTTGACTTCCGAATACAGAAACGTCACTCAAAGTTTGAGCGGTACTTAAAAAATTAAGCAGCTCTCAAACTAAAAAAAAATCGATACTAATTTTAAATTTAGAAGCTGCTAAAATTTTAAGTGGTGTTTCTGTATTCGGCTGTAAGTCTTTATCGTTATCAAGTGAACACCTGTGATCTACACTTTTTTTTTTGTTAAACGTCAAACAATACATTTTGTGATAAGCAAAACACTCATGAGAGTTTACTTTTCTAAACCAAAACTATATTTTTGGCTACCATTTTAACTTTACAAACTTCAATAAAAAAAAATAGAGATTTGCAAGTAACAATCTGTTTTATTCGAATTTATACAGATGAAAACTTCTATAACTTTATTACAGACGACAGATTTCCAAGATAACCTAATAAATGGATATCGAGCATTGATTGCCGATATTCAAGTGAGGACCCAGAAGTCTAGGGAAGACATGGACACCCTCATCTCACAAATAAAACTTCTAATGAAAAATGAAGCTGATAAGGCTATTAACTACATGACTGTTTATCTTGAACAGATTTCTATGTATTTCCAGGTAAGAATTTGAAATCAATATTTATAGGGAAATTGTCATTTCCCGTGCCTGAGGGGTTAAATAGCAACTATTTAAAACCTGTGCTACCCTCGACCTCGCGATCGTGGTCTTTTGTATGAGAACACGCTGTCACCACAACATGTTTTAAATATTTAAGAGGATAGTCTCCATTCTCTTTCTCCATACAAACGTAGTTTAAATTTTCCTCCCTGGATAAAGACATTAGAGCAAATATGTTTATGCCATAAAACCTATATCTGTCATGACAATGCATTTACCTTTTTATTTTTTTTATTTTCTAATTAAAATTATAATAAAAAATAATAAAACGAAAAAAATAAAAAGGTAGATACATTGTCATGACAGATATAGGTTTTATGGCATAAACATATTTGCTCTAATGTCTTTATCCAGGGAGGAAAATTTAAACTACGTTTGTATGGACTTATGGAGAAAGAGAATGGAGACTATCCTCTTAAATAGCAACTATTTAAAACCTGTGCTACCCTCTTTGATGAAAACAAAAATAGGTAGATACGGTATATTATTATTCTAACATTGCGTATTCGAAAAATGAGCTAGAAACACCTACATGCATTTTCACAATTATTTTGTATTTAAAAACATTTGTCTTTAAGAATGATTCAGGCTTTGTAAATAAGCAAGATGGCATTCTGATGGATGTCAAAATGATAATCGCAGTGTGACAGCACGTGCTCACGCGGCAACGGTTCGACATACGACTGAGGCTAGTGCGTCAGCTAGACGCAGTTTTATTGACTCATTTTCCGAGACTGCGTACCGTATCTTTATGTTTTTGTTTTTATCTAAGGCTACCCTCGACCTCGCGATCGTGGTCTTTTGTATGAGAAGACGCTGTCACCACATCATTATTTTTTTAAGTACAGTGTAGAGTATAATTTATTCTACATTTTCTTAATGATTCAAAATTTTTGCAAAATTTTTCAAAATTTTAAAAAAATTATATTGAACCAGCTACTAAAGCATTTTGATGACAACAATATTTTACACAATAAACAGTTCGGTTTTAGTAAGGGTCGCTCGACTACTGATGCGGGCATTGCATTAATTGAAAACATATTTGATGCTTGGGAGGAGTCGCATGATGCATATGGCGTATTCTGTGACCTCTCCAAAGCGTTCGATTGTGTTCGACATGATACTTTGATCATGAAGCTACGACACTACGGTATCGGGGACAGCGCATTGGATCTTCTTTCTTCTTACCTGAGTGATAGGATTCAGTGTGTCGACATTAACGGTAAACGTTCCCCTGGATCACCTGTAACTTTAGGAGTTCCTCAAGGATCCATATTGGGACCTTTTTTATTTCTGGTATATATTAACGACTTACCTTTCCTCGTAAAGGAAAATCATGGGATAGTATTGTTTGCAGATGATACCTCATTGGTATTTAAAGTAAAAAGACGACAACCTAATATTGACGACGTGAACAATGCTCTCTCTAGATTAGTATATTGGTTTAATGTTAATAATATGCTACTAAATGGATCTAAAACTAAATGTATTCGATTCACACTACCAAATGTAAAACAAGTTAAAACCACTGTTAAAATTGATAATGAGGAGATCGAAATAGTCGATAAAGCTGTCTTTCTGAGTATAGACTTTAGACGCTAAGCTTCAATGGGGCCCACACGTGGAAGCTCTGTCCAAAAGGCTTAGTTCCGCAGCTTATGCAGTTAAGAAAATCCGGGAATACACAGATGTTGAGACGGCCCGCCTAGTCTACTTCAGTTACTTTCACAGCATCATGTCATATGGTATCCTGCTGTGGGGGTGTGCTGCTGACATAGAAACCATTTTTGTTTTGCAAAAGAGAGCGGTGCGAGCTATCTACAAAATGGGCCCCAGGGAATCGCTTGAAGAAAAGTTTAAAGAGATAAACATTTTAACTGTGTACTCTCAATACATATATGAAAATCTGCTATACGTACATAAGAATAAATCAAGTAAATTTCACAAATACAGTGATGTCCGTCAGGTTAATTTGAGACATAAGGATGATCTGACTGTGCCCTATAGTAGGCTCCAGAAAATAAGTAAGTCGTTCTGTAGTACTAGTGTACTTTATTATAATAAACTACCAGAAGACGTATGTGACATGTCCATTACAAGATTCAAAAAATATATTAAGCTTAAATTGTGTAATAAGGCGTACTATAGCACGTCTAAATATTTTGATGAAAAGAATCCATGGACATGATTGTTAACTGCTCCTGTTCAAATTACAAATATCTGTATTATGACGATTGTAATATAAAACATGATAAAAAAAAAAAATTGAAAAAAAAAACCCCATGAGTTTCTTGTGGTTTCTTCTCATCGGAGGGCGCGTTCCGAAACCTCGGTAAAATAAAATCTCGACGTTTCAAAACGTACGTATGTGTGTTTAATATACGTTCTAAATGAATAAATAATTTTGAGTTTTGAGTTTTTTTGAGTTTTATGTTTTATTGCAAATATTTACACGATTAAAAACGAAACCAAACGCTGCGGGTTTCTTTGCCGAACAATTTAAAATAACAGCTAAAAGTGACTACACGAAGAATCTTTTCGGAAAGTTTGAACATTTCGCTTGAAGAAACTCGCGGTAAACTTAAACCATGGTTTAAAGTTAGGTTTAAACCAAAACTAAAAATTAGATAAACAATTTGATTGGGAGTTTATCGCCCTTCTTAAGATACTTGTCATCTCCCGGTAGTCTACCGTAATCTGACCTTAAACCAATGCTTAAACTTAGACTTAGACAGAAAATAAGTGTATATTTGGCTGAAAATGTACTAAATAAACCTACAATAACCTACGTATCTACAGGTGATAATCCACGATAGGAAACCTCGAAATGGTACGTACTGCAAAGAGAGCATTGTAAAGCTGCTCGGAGAAAATCTACAGCTAGCGGACGAAAATGTTACATTGTGCCTAGCACTCGGATATCAGAGGGTACAAAGATTACCTGGTACGTATCATTTTAATTCAGTTAAAATATCCCTTACTTCCCTTACTTTTTTGGAAACAAAACATATGCGCTTATGTTTTGTTTTTAATTTGGTGCAGTTCCTTTTTGAAAAAATGCTTTTAAATACTTTAGTACCCGGCGAAACACGAACCCGCGACTACTGGGATTCCGTTCCAGCGCGATACCCGCTACGCCACGGGTGGGAGGCTTACCCGTGGCGTAGCCAAGCCAAGCCCAAAATAAGAAAGCATTTTCTCGTGTTCTTGCGAGTAAGGCCTAGTAGTAATTGAAGCATTTTTTCAATAAGCATTATTTCTTAAGCAAGAAATATCGTTTAGAAAGAAATATGGTACGGTGGTCTAGAAAATTGCCATTTTTTACTTGAATCGATATGGATTCAATTAATAATTAAATCACAGTTATAGCATTAACATAGGTTGAAGTATCACAAAATACGCAAATCAAGGCGTTAACTAATATTTTGACAACGTTTTCTGCTACTAAATAATCCTAAGCATTTTATTACAACAGAAAAACTTCAAGTACACTTTGAAACTTTGGAAAACCTGAAGAAATATTCAGCATCAAAGCTATTCGAATGCCAGAAGCAGCAGCAAGTCGGCGGGAACTGTTCCCATGAGAGTCAGGACCTTGAGAGGACAGTCGTACGTATAACATTAAATTAAAGATATCGAAATGACGCTGACGAAGCGAAGTTTAGTTTAACCATCTTTTTTCTCTGGGTTTTCAACCATTAGGGGGAATCCGCAACTAAACGGACGGGTTTTGAAACGGTCACTATCGAAAATACTTTAGTATTAATATATAGGTATTAAAATATAATATTAATATAAATATTTTGGGCGTTGGCTCCATTGATGACCATCGACAAGGGTCTAGGCCCACAGGTGGCCATCAATGGTGCCAACACCCAAAAGACAAAGTATTTTCGATAGTGACCGTTTCAAAACCCGTCCGTTTAGTTGCGGATTCCCCCTACATACAAAATGCAAAAACCAATATGATAAAAAACTACAGACAACTTCTCAATCTACAATCACAAGATAGGCAATTGAAATCTACATACAATATTAACATTTTCCAAAACCTATTAATCACCGAATTCGTTTACGCACGGTCTATACACCATGATGCCATATGAGTGTCCGACCATGAAGGGGTTGTTTTAGACGTCTAGGCGAACATTGATTTGGAAATTTTCGAACATAAATTTGTTTGAAAATCAGCTGTTTGTTGGAGTTAGAGGTCAACCTTAAGGATTTTTTACAATTTAAACTATTTCAATAATTGAATATTGTTAGTGCAAAAACTTTTTATAGGGATTTTTAAAGCGAACATAACCTCAAAATGTTCTAATTTCCGAAAGTAGTAGAACAAAAGTTATTCGCCTAGAAGTCTAGAACAACCCCTTCATGGTCGGATACTTTTATCGAAATATACTGTATGTCCAACCTATCTTTGAGTTGTCTTTATCTACATTAATTTCATTGCAGTTTCTCTACGAGACATCTCCCTTTCCAGTCGTGATGGCTGAAATAGCAATCCACGGGTTCAAAGAAGTCTCAGACTTGAGCGTATGCCTTAAGGACATCATATCAAGAATGATGACCCACTCCGTCAAGGTCATCGGGGACTTCAACAGATGTATCCATAATATCGAAATGCCTAAACTAAAATATCTATTGAAATTCATGAAGAAATATGCTTAGACTAAGAAGACACCTTCATAAAACTCAAATATTTTTGTAAGATTTAGTTTAGGTACAATTTTGTACCTTAAAAGGTTTTATTAAGGCAGCTTTATGCACGGGCCAGTAACAAGGCAGTACCGTAGCTGATACTTCATATGGCACTTGGCCTCTACTTTAATTCTACGAACGGTAAAACGAACGATAATTCCAGAAGAAAATCTGTCATCAATCCGTCTGAAAATAAATGTTATTTTCGGACAGTTTTGAAGGTAGGATGACAGATTTTCTTTCCGATTTTTGTTCGTACGTTCGTAGAACTAGTGTACCCGTCCTGGTTTGCTACTGGGTTCGTGTAGACATAGCCCCAGTCTACTGTCCAGGCTTCCTACAGTGTTAACTTTGACTTGAAGTGAGTTTTCACAGGATGGGCTATTATTAGGGCGTTCTGACCCGCGTACTGCTCGGTCGATAGGCTGTCCTAGGGCACTTTTGAATAGACAGTTTCTGGCCACGGTTCGAAATACTCTATTCAAAATGAGTTCTAGGGCAAAACTCCCAGTAGGTACTGAGTGACGCAACCTTAAAACCAAATCGATGGAAATAATTTAATTATGTATTATAACAACTTAATTAACAACATTAATTTTCAATTCAGAACAAAAAGGTCGCAGACTAAAAAAATAAGTTAATTAATTTATATTTTTTAACAAAATAGGTTATTTATTTAAAATAGACTTTACAAAGAAATGAGACCGGTCGTTTTATTTTTGTGTCTAAGATCAAATGAATAATTACCTATAATTACACAGTTCCTTGAGTAGGTATTCCAATTTCACAGTTCTTAGAAAGAAAAAAGTAGGTTCATGGATTACGGAGAAGTTGTTAAGTATTCTTTTTTCTACCGAGTATCGTTCGAGGTTTTTAGTAGGAACAATGAAATTTTGGTCACAGCCCCAACCTCGGTTTATGCTGTGATCTAACCCAGGCGCATGGGACCCTCAGTAGACAGTAAGTTAGCCTACTAAGTCTCTTAATTATTATGTCATTTATTCAATAAAACAAGTCAAACATTTTACATAAACAATATATCACAAAAAAGAAAAAAGACTTAAAACCGAAAGCAATAAGAAGTTGTCGGCACCGCCCTCCCGCGGCATGGTGCCTAAAACGCTGGCAGCGTTCCCACGCTGGATAGCTAGGCTAACCCGCTGGGACAAGAAATTACCTAAGTCTCTTTGTACTATGCTTTGGACACCGAGGTTTCTCAGTCAGCACTTCAAGCAGTCTTAAAGGTAAGCGAACTAATCATAGAGCATATTATCGTCAAAGGACTTCTGATGATAAAGTGCTCATATGTCTCTTAGGTAGAGAGGCCCACTTAGACGACTCTGCTCCCACCCGGCAAAAATAATATAATTCAAATATGGGCTTTAAATATTGCTCTTTAGATATATTTTACATTGGCATCATAAATTAGCAGACAGCTCGCTTTCAGCGAGCTTACCGCCGTCAGACTGCTCGTCAGTCAGTGTAAAATATATCTAAAGAGCAATATTTAAAGCCCATATTTGAATTATATTATTTTTGCCGGGTGGGAGCAGAGTCGTGTAAGTGGGCTATGACCTTAAGAGCCCCAGTTTTAGCCAGAACCCGAGTTGAAGCCATCACGAGACATGGAAATTAAAGATAGGTAAGTCATGTCACTGGTTATATATTTTAAAAAAATAGTGGTTAAAACAGAGCACAGTTATAGCGAAACATTTCAAAGTAAAACTTTTGAAAGTACCACTACTGGTGATTTATTAGCTTTTGACAAAAAAAAAAAAAATTAAACAATGGTTAGTTTCATATCACAATAACATTTTAATTCTCCAAGTTGGATGTAGGTACCTATGCCATATATCGTAAGGCTTGAACCTCTAAATTTTATTTATTTTTGTACGATGTTTCCAAACTATAATTCTCCTGGAGTTGGCCATAATCGGAGTTCTTGCCCTATTTACTAAAGAATATAAACGGACAAAATAAAATATATTTCCTCAATTTTCTACCCAACAAAATGCGGTCAATTTCGTTTGCATTCTGCTCAAAGTCAATACCTATCGCAAGAGATCTCCAGTCGCGTATATATTCAATGAAACGTGCTGAATGAAATGCACAAGGAAGGTCTCCAATGCAACTGCCATTTCATGAATTTTCAACCACCAACCGCATTTTTATTTAAATTGTTCAATTTACATACAGTATCAGTGACAAGTGAAATGGAATATTTAAAATATTTTCGATTCTTTATGAATGTCATTATTTGTTCAGTTTATTATTTGTCAATTATGTTGCAGTAAGAATAAACTTAAAAAGAGGAAAGCTTTATACCTATAAGGCTCTCGACAAACAGGATTCGTAGATTATACAGCCTAGCTAGCATAACAGCACAAGAAACATTTCGACATAAAGATTCCGACTCTTTCTCTCAAACGTCGAGAAAACGTGAGGGGACATTTTTGTCGATCGAAATAAAGTTACTGCTGAACATAGGCCTCTCCTAGCGAATGCAGCAGCACCAGAACAACTTCATACAAGCCCGCGGCGTAGGTAGGTACTTCACTACATGCGCAGCTATGTGACTCCTCACCGCTTTTCACTCGGGTTTGCCGAGGCCGCCCGAAGTGCCTACTCGGCTCATGTACGTGAACCCGTCGGCACACTGTCGGTTGGTGAGAGAGGTCACGCACACATAGCTGCACATGTAGTGAAATACCTACGGCGCGAGCTTGTATGAAGCTGTTGTTCTGGAGGATTAGATATTCGGTGCTAAAAGCGCGCTTAAATAAACCTTAATTTCAAAATCGTTTGACAATCTTTCGACGCGAGCTTTAGCGAGTAAATAGTAAACAACGATAAATCCGATATCGAAATAACCTTGATATTCCGATAAATATTGAGTCACGAAGTCAATTGTAATACAATAATCTCTCTTATGATAGGCACATAAACGGCAATTAATCGATCATTGAACACAATGGGAAACCTTAGAAAATAGACTGAACTGACATGTTTTCAGCGTTTCGACTTGGAAATAAGAAACACGTTTACCAATAAAAAAGCGCTTAACAATTTGAAATAATGTTTAAAACTGTGTTGGATTAATACACCCGAAAGGTAAATAGACAAAATATTATGAGTTCAAATATAATAAATCAAACAGCATCTATTCTTTGTGGAGGAACTGAAGATCGATTATTGTATGTGGTAAATGTAATTTAAAAAAAATAGAAATAATTTCTAATGAAATCATAAGTAGGTAGGTAAGTAAGTAGTATAGGGTACCATTAAAAAATAAAATTCGCAAAATAATATTATTTGAAGATAATGAAGATATTCGTATATTGTAGTCTTTCATGACATTCATGTATTTGTTAGAGTTAGAAACTGTTTTGGCTAGCCTAATATTTATATTATTATAATTTTATCTCTAAGTAATATAAAATTAGTATGTTTTCTTGAAATAAATAAATAAATAATTTGAGACATACCTACAGGAGTTACCGACATGCGATAAAAAGGAGAAATAAATCTTTTCCACTTACCAAAGTAATAAGAACATCACTGGAACACGGCTGATATTTCAACAATCTGCTAAACCTTAAGGTCCTCTGTGCCATCGTCAAGGGACCCACAGGCCGCGACACATGGATAAGCGGGGACGAAGGCGGACGCGACGGCGGAGGCGTCGACGCCGACGGCACATTCCTACGCACAGTTTCCAAGGGCATCGTCCGAGCGACCAGCGAATCACTGCCCACCGAATTCACACTACCACTAAACATATTCATCAAATCCCCGATAGAACCTCCACCGCTCGAACCACCTCCACACCTTAACTTGTCCAAATCAGTTAAGCTAGAACCACGTCGAACGCGAAGCCGAGACCCGGCTACATTTGACCGATTTTGATAACCCTGCTCACGACGGACATCCGCCTCGCTGTTCGCCTGACCCTTCTTATTACGAAACATCGCTAATACGACATAACACGATGAAGGTGGTGAAAACACTAAAGTTTGTTAATACACCTGCGATACGTATTTGCATACAAATGATGACTATATCAATAGGGCCACGGTCGCCCGCAGGATGCAGCTATCGCGTCCTCGCACGTTTCCGTCATCGCTTGCGCAACCATCGCACCCTAAAGGCGAACGTGTTAGATTAACTTTTTCAGGATTGTTAAGAGGAGTGCGCACGCAACAATGCCCGTTCGCGAACTGAGTAGAAAGTGCTTAGTTGTATGTGCGTATGTTCCTAGCTGAGGCAATGAGCTGGACTAATGAGCAGATCGGGTTCAAAGGCGTGACGCTCCACAGGCGGTCGCCACTCTCCTCAAAGAACTACAAGAGAATTGTCAAAAATATAAGAAAATAGAATGTTTCGATTTAAGAAACTAACATTAGCTATGAAAATTCGTACCTAATGTCAAATGACAACCCGACATTTTCTTTGTTATTAGTATTTACTTTTACGTGCAGTTTAACTACAAATAATGTTTTAGTATGTTTTGTAATTTACCTACTTGATGATTGGGAGGGTGAATTTAATTTGCTCACAAAAGCGAGATAACATTTTTTTCTGTGAGCTACAAATTTTGGACAAATTAAGTACCTATGCAAATTCCTTAGAAATACAAAGATTTCATTATTTACTAATCAACAGCGAGCTGAAATCAGATTCTGATTATTGTGAACAAACGCTAGGTACTTAAAACAGCTTCGAACTCTATTCAAAAGTTTGTTAGGACAAAAACTATGCGAGAGCTCGGTAGTTCCGTCCGCTGACCGTTGCAAATCCTTATGTTATTATAAAAGTTTTCAACTCAGAATACTTGGGATCAGAGTGTTCTGAACTTTGTAATATTCGAGCTGGCTACAAGTAGCTAACTAAAAGGTAAATGACAGCAAAAGATACCTACATACATACACACCCTAAGAATTAAAACGATATCAACATCAAATATGTACTTATATTGTATGGGACCAAAAATGGTTTGTAATAAACTGTCGGGTTAGCGTTCGATTAGTTAAAAAAAACAGTTTTAATTATTCCTTATCAAGTAATGTAGTATACGAGGGCTGATAAGGGCGACGCAAAATAAGAATGCCATCATATAGCGCCTCATCTTTACAATGGTTAGTCAAAATTTTAGACAGATTTACCGAGTAATTTAGTTTTTACAACTGTTGAAAGTTATTAAGTGCGGTTTTATTTGCAGTCATGGAGAAAGAACAATATCGATCAGTGATTACAAATAATTATGAACTTGATGACTTTCAACAACAGTAAAAACAAAACAACTAGACATATTTGTCTGAAATTTAGACTATAATCGTTATAAAAATGGCGCTACATGATGACATTTTTATTTTGCGTCGGTGGTGCCCTCAGTCAGTAAACACGAGTAATTATCATACAGCCCTCGTAAATAATATTTTGATTTTCCTTATTTAAGCCACATTCCCACCTTAAGCGGAGTGGGTGCATTATTGCATCCAACTATCGTTTTCATAGTCAATCGGTTCTTCCGGTATTTGTATAAAAACGATCGTAGACGTCGAACTGACACATTGATGACTTCGCTTTACTCGCGATGCGAACTCAGCTTTATCATTCAATTATCGAGTGGTGCCCGAATGGTAAACCACAGTAGACAGTTAATTATACTTTGCATAGGTATTTTACTACCTAAATCAAATCATCAATCAACGGATTATCATGGATCAATGAATTGAATTGACAGTAGGTAAGCCAATGGACATTCAAGAGCATTGCAGATAGTATTTATCGAAATACTTTACCATTGGAATTAAACTCATTTCCCCGGTTTTAATAGCGTGTACTCCTGATGAAGTTTTGAAAGGTCTCGAAACTTAGGACATTGATAAAATGCTTAATAATCGTAATATTATAAAAGCAAAGCGATTAAAACCGGAAAGATGAGTTTTATTTTATTTAAACATCGCGAAAACAAAATAAAAGTGTACTTTACTATTTCTCATTGGCATCTTATATAACGGGTTAAGCAACGCCTGGCACGGTCATTACTTGGATGGGTGACCTATAATTCGTGTAGCAAAGAAAAATCTAGAGCTTCTCCCTGCTTTGGAGGACACGTTAAGCAATCGGAAACAACAACATGGCCCATCCGATCCCTATAGTTATCTCCGATAGCAGCCGCACATTCAAATAAAACGGAGAAACATTTTTCAATGAAAAAATGTTTCTCCGTTTTATTTCATTTCGAATGAATATTTTGGAAAACCTTGTGATGGGGACCCTTTAAAAGTAAAATCTTAATCCGAATAATATCAATATTAAGGTAGAAAACTAAATTTTTCATAATTTATATTGGTATTAAGTTTGTATGGAAATGGTAAGAGTCGCCTCGTTCTTAAGGCGACCTGTTAACTCTAACACTAGGTGAACTACACTACACGAAAATAATGTATAGAAACAAAGTTAAAAAAAAATAAGTTCAATTACAACAACGGAACATGAACTATCATTTTAATGTGTGTGTTTGGTACATTAGAGATTTCTAAGTAGGTACAGAGAAACGTAACAGCATTTTCACATCGCCACAGCATGACGTACGTACTATTATTCCAGTAGGTACCTTGTGCCACAGTGTAATAAGAATACAGAACGGAAACTGCTGAGAGACATTTGGATTAAAATATCTAACAAAACTGAAATTGTTTTAGCCTTATTAATAAACATTAAGTAAGGTCGGAGTAATTTTACAACTTTTTGTTTCTGTCTGTTAACTTTGAAAGTTCTTGTCACGGAGAAAGACCTAGCATGTTCTCACTACTATGACCTTACTCTAAGTTTATTCATTAGGCTAGTAGAGTTTTGGTAGGTATTTTAAAAAAAAAAATATAAATAAAATAGCCTTGAGCTACATACAAAAATTAATAGAAATTTATAGGTATTTAAAGTCAGAGATATTCTGCTTTTTTGTATTTTGTAGGTATAAGATTTCATTTAACTTTCATATGGAAATGAAACATTGATGAAACAGACGACGTCTGTTGTGCGTCAAGCGAAAAAACGACTGCGACGCAGAAGGCAAAAGGCATTCGTATTTGATCTGGGTGTTTAATAATGTATGTATTTACAAAATAAATATAACTGCAAGTATTTTCAAATACAACACAAGCAGAAGCACGATGTTCACATTTTTTTTTAAAGAATTGTTTCTCAAAATACACGATGACACTTACACTGACACTTAAACTAAAACAGACCACACTTACTACACACTTATAAAGAAATTCGTGCATGTTTACTGTAGGTGTAGTCAGTTTTAGGTAAAATGTAGGTGTCATGATGTCATATGAGGATTATTGTGTTTGTTTGAAACCTGTCGAGTTTAGAAACGGTAGGTATTTAATTCCAACGTCTCAACGGCAGCTTCGGTACTGTACACTTTTCTTTATACTGCATATTAAACCTACACAGTAACAGTCATACAACACTTGTGTGAGTACTTATTTATACTATAATAAAGAATGGAATATTTCCAGAAACATGAAATTCTAAATGTAATTTTAACACAATAACTGTGTTTTAGTTGTAAATCAGTAAGTTAATATATCTTTCATCGAGTAGCTTTTGTTAACGTAAAAAGTTACAACAGCAAGCTTAATGCATAATATATGCATATTACGGTTAAAAAATTGATCAACATATGCCGGTTTGAAATTCACTCTAAGGATTTTAAGGTAGTGATCCTTTATGAAAAATATTTATAGTAGGGTCATAGAGGAAAATATTGTTCATCTAAAATTATCGATCATTCGCACGTCCGTAAAAACCATATAGATGGGCGTAGTGGCTGAATTCTGTAGCAACGAATATTAATGCTACTGACCTCTGTAAATACCAGGTCTTACCCAAGAAAATAGAGACAGATTGATTGCACATAATCTCGGTGGTGTCCATTAAATCGCGGTTAGCGAGATAATAATACGGGTTATGAACACCCTACTGTGCTACGAGTAAACTAGAGACGTTACTAAGAGCATCTTAATATTGCTTCACATATTTCTACTTTCCATACTATTTTTTTGATGTAACCAAAAAATATTTTCCTGAATTACAAAGAAAATATGTAAGAGACGAACTCCCTTACTTATAAACGACGACTTAGTTTATAATTATAACGTTTGTGTCTGTCTGTTTACTTTGAAACTTCATGTCACAGTAAAAGACAAACGTTACATAAAGTTGGTCATAGTTTATAAGTAATGGGGCTAATTATTAGGTTTTTCTATGTATACGACTAGAATTATACCTTTTTAAGTTTCGTTATTTTATTACGCTTGTCAAGAATGGTGTTTACGCAATTTTAATTTGATATTTTTGTCCAAAAAAATGTTGTTCAATAAAGTTTTTAAAGTTCAGGCTTAAATCACAGTTCGTTCTAGGGTGTTTACCCTAGAATAATTAAACATGCCTATCCCTAAAGACGTAGAAGTAAAGATATGATAAAAAAACATCAACATTAATAATAATATAGAACGTCGTATAGAAAAACGCATTAGATCCATTATGGCCATACTCGCGTATGAGCGAGCAGCAGTATTACATTTCCTAAAGTAACCTATAACATTGTCAATTTAAATTTAGGTAAAAGATAAAGTAAACAGTGGCATTATCTCAAACGTTTTAACCTCAATTGGAACTGAATATAAAGTACTTATTTACATGAAATACTTGATAACACTTACCTGTTTCCATATGACGTTATGCTGTTAATTCTCCATGCTTTTTTCAAAATAAACACTTGAATATAAAAATGTTATTTTAAACGATAAATTCAGATAAAATAAAATGAGGTAACTTAAGTGATAAATAGCTGATGAATAGTTACACAATGGTTTTGTCTTTTTTATAAACGATAATATGGCTAAGTTAAATAATGTTTGTCTCTGTCTTTCAAATTTGAAATTTCACGTTACAGTGAAAGACAAACGATACAAAGTTTATGCAGCTGTTAATTAACCCCCTTACTCATAAACGATGATATGGCCTAGTTGAGTAATGTTTGTCTTCGTATTTCAACTTTGAAATTTCATGACACAGTAAAAGACAGACATGCATAGTTTATGCAGCTGTTAATCGTTTAAATTAAGGTTTGTTTCAAAAAGTAGATAGTACAAACTGTTCAACCGATATTTATGGTTTAAAAAAGGTAGAGTAAAATAACCATTGATTGATAGAAAAACTTATGAAAAAACAAATTTAAAATTTTGGTACAAACGAACGTAATTTAATCATAAAAGTATAGAAAACTTGGAAAAAAAACCTATAAAGTTCCGTTATTCTTGTTGTATAACTTTAAAATAATAAGTAACAATTTTCCGAAAATTCAAAGAAAGTTGAGAACTAAGTTAAAATAAATTTTAACATTTCATTTTTAAATGTAAGTAAAAGAAAATTGAAATCAATAAATATAAAATAAAAATAGGTAAGGTTTCTAAACTTAACTTGAAACAAACTTAACGATATCAAAAAAATGTTGCCTACAAAGAAATAAATTGTTTATATCTGTAGTTAAAAAAGTATTAGGTAACTTATTCTTTCAAATGAATATATTCCAAATTATAATCTGAATTCATCGTTGAAATTCAAAAGCGTACTCACGTTTAACTGCATGACGATCTTGTTGTAGGCTCTATGCCACCTCTGTCTCGGCGTCCATTTCTGCTGGTCCTTCTTCATAGCTTCCTCTTTCCTTTCTCTCTCCCTCTGCTCTTCAGGGAACGCTTCCTCTTCCTGTTTCAATGAGGTAGATCCAATTTTACAATAATATTAAGTAGAATAGACTGACTGACTTACTACAATCACTATAATGGGCGGCCTTATCACTTTTAGCGATTATGCTGCCCAAATGGGCACAAATGTGCAACATTATATTTTTGAGTTTTTTTGTGTTTCTTTACTTAATGTATTGTAACATTTTGTATTGTATATTGAGTTGTGCAAGTAAAGCGTTAATCTATCAATCTAGATTTTCCTTCTGTTTTCGCGATGTTGTATTTAAATTAAATACATTTTTCGGTTTTAATCGCATGGTGTTTATTACTTTTAGCATTGTTTCAACGCTCAACGTTTCGAGACCTCTATAATGATAATGATAGCTTCAGCCAGAGTTAGTTTTCTACCCAGTTACACAACATTTTTATGTTTTAGCGACAAAAATATGTGCAAATAACCCCAGCAGTAACTTGAAGTTAAAGTCACATAGCCCGGCACAAACTGACTTACATTAATATTATGTACATGAAACGTCCTCGGAACCTGAGCTAACAAAATTTAGTAAATTCAATCAGCTTTGCATAAATTAATTTATTAAAGGTATTTTTCTTCTAACCCCTTTTTACAAGATTTTGGTTTTGCAAAAGTTTTAAAAAGTTTTTCAAAAAGTTGAGGGAATGGTGTTTGGAATAGATGTGGGCCAGAATTCCATTCCTACTTTATTTCTTCATCTAGGAATCTAGAAATTTTCGTTGCAAACAAATTTCGAACGTTTTACTTTTTCGAAAATGCTTCGGAAAGCACGTTATGCAGATGTTCCTGTTTGTTATCTTAAAGCTTATCTTATTACCTAAAAACTCTAACACTAAGTGAGCCACACCACTACAAACACTTCTACACAGAAGAAGAAGGATAATTTATAATTTATTTTCCAAAATATTATCCTGATCTTTCACTCTTCCTCCACTAACCCCCAGTTACAATCGAATCTAGCATTTGGGTACACGATCGGTCTATAACTGATCCCTGACGGTTGCCCCTGGGGGTGGCCCGCCTGTATAGCGGACCCCTCTCTTTATACCCTTGCTGGTCATAGCTTGGGACGCTATAACATATATGCGTAGGTATTAGAGAACTAAGAGGTTTGCTAACCCCCAGTTATCAAATATCCCGTAGCGGGTATTAATTTATGTATTATGAGCAATATCAGGTTTTTTACCTGATATTGCTCGTCCGTCAACTGCTCATCCTGTTCGTCTTCCCTGAAAGCCTCGTCCTGGAACTCCTCGTCTTTGTACTCATCGTTCTCATCGTAGACCTCTTGCGATTCGCTGAAGCTCTCCGGCACTTCGTGATACGTTGTGCGGTCATCTTTGAACGTCACTTTAGATTTCTCTGCTATTGAATCTGCAGTAAGATAAATGCTTTTAGTATTTTATTTTTAAGTGCCTCCACTGGACTTTCATAGAAATAATACTTCTGCAAAAACACAAAGCACGATAGACGCAGGGTGGGAGCACTGACTTGACCAACGCGTCGGTAATTGGTCAAGTTGGTGCTCCCGGATTGAGTAAAGATGCGTTCTTGGTTTGAATCCCGCCCTGCGTCCATCGTGCGTTGTGTTTTTGCAGAAGTATTATTTCTTTAAAATATTTAAATGTTTTTAGTGTCAAAATTTGAAACTTCCCAAAATGTTGAATTTCTCAACAAAATGTCGAATTCCCAAAAGACAAGTTTTTGTAAATTTTAGAAAGCTATACAGTTTTTCAAGGAAATGTTAACCGTTGAAAATAGTACAGTGACCAAAACGTTTATATTGGAACCTAACTTTTTTTGGTTTTTGAAAAAAAAAATGCTTTTCTATATTGTGTACGTAGGACAGGATATTAAACCTGCAACCCTTACACATCCGTTGTAATGCGACTTTTCGTTTGTGCTACCCTATCTCATGGAGATTCAACATTAAAAAAATATATTTGTGTCTTTTTTGTAACAAAAAATTGCCATACCTAAGTCTAAATGGGGGCAGAATTCGACAATTTACTCACCTTCTTGCGTCGTAGGTACAGTAGTTTTAACTTCCAACTGAAAAGAGGTCTGTGACGTCTTCCGAACAATAATAGACGGCGTCTGACTTATATGACTGGCATAACTGTCAACCGATGGCTTCCTAACATGGGAACCATTCCGCGTAGGAGATGCAGTCTTCTGTATACTAGGACTAGGTAATTCTGACAAACGTCTGCTCTGTTCTGTTTTATCTATTTCATCCTCTTCGATAATTGTCTCATGGTATTCGTCTTCATCATACCTATCCAAAGAAGCCTTATCTTGTGTTTGATCGTAATCAGTCTTATAATACTCATCATCATAGGAACCTTCGTCGTCGAAACTAGATTGTTCCTCCGGTGCGTCGGGTAAGGTTCGAATGCGACGCACTGTAGGCCTTTGTATCGACTCTTGTCTTCTTAACGATGGAGCTCTTGGTAAAGAACCTATGGTTGCGGTTGTAGAAACTGGAATAGCTGGTGGGATATCTGGGACGGATACAGTGATAGGTAGAGTACTGGAGAATGGCGTGACGGGGGCTACTGTTGAAGTTTGTAAAGGAGTTGCTCCTAAAGAAGGTTGGGTGGGTGCTGGAGGAGCAACAGCAGCTGCAGCAGCTCCGAATAAACTGCCAAGTTTTTTCGCTCCACCAGCCATTAGGGAACCTAATGTCGCTGCACCGGTCAACACAGTAGTTTGTAACTGCTGCGCTGGCGCCGCTTGCTTCGCTTGTTGCTGTGATTGTTGTTGTTGTTGCTGAAACTGTTGTTGTTGTTGATGATATTGCTGCTGTTGTTTCAACAACTGTTCATCTTCATACATCTGCTGTTTTAACAGTTCCTGTTGTGTTAACTGAATCTCTGGTTGTCTGTTAAAGTTGGTTGTTGTTTGTTGAGGTTGATAATCATCTTGATATTGCTGTGGAAACTGATATTGGTCCGGTATTTGCTTTGGTTCCTGATATTGTTGATCATACTGCTGTTCATATTGATAATCTTGTTTTGGAAATTGATTGTCTTGATACGATTGGTCTGTTTGATCGAAGGAGTATTGTTGGTCTTCATATTGGGTGGTATATTGATAATTTTGATCATGATAACTTGAAACTGGTATCTGATCTTGTTGGCTTGTGACAGGCGGTTGTGGTAAATAAGATGAAATAGTCGATGGTATTGATTTAGGTATTAAAGTGTCGTTACTAGGTACAGAGTATGAAAACTGCGTCGTTTCTGGTTCAGTCCATGAAGGTTTTTGAGCTGAAAATTTGAAAAATGCACTAAATACACTGAAGGTAAAATCTTCGTAAAAGTTATTGAATATTGAGTTGCCATTGGCCTGGACCGAATTGTACTGAAATTGTTGGTAAATCTGTATATTTATAACATGCACCGGATGCGTTATCGTTTATGTAATGAGCTCATTTCAATGTTATAGATAAAGATGCGAAGAATTAAGGACTTTAATTATGTATCATCAATGCATAAAATAGGGAAAGGTCCAGGTTTTATTCATTTGATCTTTTAATATAACACACATTTTCAAACTTTATGACATACATACACATCGTAACGTATGATAAACTAATGTTTTTTTATCAAGTTATTCATAGTAGGGTTAGAAGAATATAGGGTTGTAACAACTATTATTAGAATGTTTTGTATTGAAGAAATTCCAAGAATATACAACTTTTTTTAAATTATATTTTATAATTACCAGCTGCAGGCGGAGTGGCGTGAGGCGTTTCATCAAAGAAAGGTTGCATCCCATCTTCATCATAACTGCAATAGATATATCATTAAAACATTTTTATAATTATATGACAGAATAATGATCCCGCTTTTTAGGGTTCCGTAGCCAAATGGCAAAAACGGAACCCTTATAGATTCGTCATGTCTGTCTGTCTGTCTGTCTGTCCGTCTGTCCGTCTGTCCGTCCGTATATCACAGCCACTTTTATCCGAAACTATAAGAGCTATACCTTTGAAACTTGGGAAGTATTATTTACTGTGTCACTCGGTTACATCCACAAGTAAGGATATGTTGAGTTATCATCAGTCAGTCAGTGAATCAGTAACGACTTTATAGTTTGCAAGTATTAGTAGATATGAAACTTAGTCCTTTTCTAACCGTATAAAATAATGAAATTGGGATTTATGAAATTTTGTGTGTGTCCCAGCAAGTTTTTTTTCTTCGATATGACAGATGGCGATACAAAGTGCGCCGGATCAACTACTTTATTTTATAAAAATCCATTAAGAGGTATCAAGTATTATACTAATACATACCTACCTAGTTATATTTTCCCAGGTCTTAATCGCGTTTCATTGTTTATTTTGACATGTTGGGGTATGCACGCACGAGCAACTTAGTTGCCTGACAACTAATTATTTGCTGCATTAAGTCTATAGGTTAGTATGAAAGTGCGCGCACGCCAACAAAAAGTTGCCAGGCAACCAAGTTGCTCGTGGGCGCTAGCACTTACAATGGTCAACCTAGACCAGGGGTTCCCTAACTTATTTGAGGCGCGCCCCCTTTCGACCATAAAAAAAAATCCGCGCCCCCCCCGTCCATTCCAGATTAAATAAAAAATGTTTAAAATAAGTATTTTTATTGCTCATTATAGTTTTCAAAGTCTTACGGTGAAGGAAAACATCGTGAGGAAACCAACATGTCTTAGGACTCACCACGGTCCGACGACATGGGATATTCAGTGTTTTCTATGTATCATATGTATGTATTTACAAAAAAAAAAAAAAAAAAAAAATATATATATATATAATATGTAGTATATCCGTTGTCTAGTACCCATAGTACAAGCCTAGTGCTTAGTTTGGGGCTAGATTGCGCTGTGTGTAACGTCGTGCAATATTTATTATATTTATTTATTACAAAAGGTATTTGGCAAGTTGTACCAAATACCTTTGATAGCGCCCGTGAGGAGGAGGTAGAGGCTGATAAGGTCTTAACATTGGCCGACTGAGGAAACAATATTATGTTCTTGACAGGCGTCAATGTCAAATAATTTGATTGGTATCGTATCGAATGCATTCTCTCAGGTTTCAAAACTTAACTACAAAGGTGACCCGCGCCCCCCTGTAAATGCCTCTGCGCCCCCCCTGAGGGGCGCGCCCCCCAGTTTGGGAACCCCTGACCTAGACCATTGAAACATGGTTGAAACGTCGAGGTAAGAAAAAAATATAAGACGCGATTGGGAACCGGGAAAATGTAACGATGTTAACAAATCATGTAATACGTACCTAGTACTATAATTATTATCTTGATAGTGTTCTGTGGCAGTGTGTGTGTGTTCCTGGTAACTAGACTGAAACCCGTAACTGTTCTTGTCGAAACCGTAACTCACTTCCGGTACTATCTTTTCGGGTTCTGTAATCAAGAAGAAATGATAAACATTTATTTCGTTTGACAACATGTTTGAAAAAACTGCTACTTCTTATCATAAGTCATAGAACAAAAATGTATCAAAATCGCTCCATCCTTTTGTGAGCTACGATCAGGGTTGCCAACTCATTATCTTAGGTGGGTGCTAAATGACATCTCAAATAGTGCTAGATTGATAAAAAAAATAAAAAATAGTGCTATTTTTAGACATACATTTTTTCTGTGTTTTTTTGATTCCGAATGCCGCTTAATTTCAAATATTCTCGCATTAAATTCTGTATTGCAAAATACACACATTGCTTTCAAACTATCTCCAAGCACAGGTCTAAGCCACTTTTTGTATTTTGAATCGTTCTCCCACTCTTTTCTGTAATTTTGAACTTAACTCCCTTTTTTGCTTAAAGGAATATCCATTTTTGTAGGTTTTATAGTTCACGAAACACTTGACTTGACAAATTCACAACTAAAAACATTCACAGTTCGCTTCTACAGTGACCAGAAAAAAACACAGAATGATGGCTGTTTAGTGCTAAATTAGGTGCTAGGTGCTGAATGTTAAATTACAGTGCTAGAATTGTGAAAATAGTGCCAAATCTAGCACCAAAAGTGCTAAGTTGGGAACCCTGGCTACGATGTCACAGTGACACAAACACACAGGAGGAGCACTAACTGGGACACTAACTTCATCCCGGCAGAGGGCGATGTTCGACTGATCTAAGTTTGAAATAAGAACTGTCAAATAGTAGGTATTTTCACAACTCTCTGCGGTTTCATTTATGTTTACGTTTATATTTAAATAAAATGCCTCAATATAGTAGGAGCATTTTTCCTACGATGTTTTTCTTTGGGACTAACGCAGCGTACTACGTGGACGATTGGATGCGAACACGATTGCGAAGCGATCCGATCCGGTGCGATGCGGAAACAAGGAACAGTCGATAGCTATTGAAGTGTCCTACGTGACCAAATGCACGTAAAGTGCGATGCGGCGCGATTCTCGACTGTTCCTTGTTTCCGCGTCGCATCGCGTTCGCATCCGATCGCCCACGTAGGACGCTGCGTAAACAAGACACCGACATAAATGATTTTTTTTTAGATAATTTTAAAACTAAAATACTTGAAAGACTCCAACTTGATTTCACAATACACGAGAGACCACAATTTAAAACAGACAGACAGCGAAGTCTCAGTAATAGGGTCCCGTTTTTACCTTTAGGTACGGAACCCTAAAAAAAAGAAAAGGTCAGTCGACTAGAGCGCCGTCTGCTCACAGCGTTTCGTGTTCCACCTCATTACAGAGACATCTAAAACATAGAATCTTTATTTTTCTGTCAGGGGTTAAAAAGGTATCGCCTGTCGGTCTTAAGCATCAAGCATTTGGGATCAAATCGTTGATCCGCCACTGCGCGGGGAGAACTCCAGATTCACTAGTCTCCCCCAGAACCCAGTTGGTGGCCTTTTACGACAACCTCAGGAAGAGTACAGCAGCAACCCGTTCCATGACTCCTACGCATATATGTTATAGCGTCCCAAGCTATGACCAGCTAGGGTATGAAGAGATGGGTCCGCTGTTTCGTCCGGCCACCCCGGAGGGGCAACCGTCCGTCCGTCCCGTCCCGTCCAGTACAGGAGCAATACGGTAAAATTAAAGTTCTTAGATCAGAAGTAGTATATTTACCGGGTATGTAAGGCACATGCGTGTGCAAGGCTGGGCGCGCGGCGAGCGCAGGCGGCGGTAAGGGAAGCCGACGGCCGCGCCCGCCTGCGCTGCGCACCGAGCCGGACTCGCTGCTCGGCGGCACCGGCAGCGCTCGACCGCGCTTCGGGGTTGGCGATGGTGTGGCTGAACAGGTGGAAAAGACATTTTGATGTGAAACATCTATTCATAGGTAAACCTAAAAATCCGCGCGACGGCGACGCCTTACCACCTATAGGTATATAAACCTACCTATATGATGGAAGATATTATGTATTGTGATGTGAAACATCTATAGGTGCGGGTAAACATAAAAACTCGCATGGCGATACAGGCCATGGCGACGCCTTGCCATGCTATAAGTATATTATACCTACCCATATGATGAAATATAATATGTACTTTCATACACGTAGTGAGTCGATGTTTCACATCTGCCAGGCGTCCCATTATATAGTTTTAATATTGTATTTTTGTTTGATTCATCTTTCCAGACTTATGATATGGACTCCAGAGAACGACTATTAGACTCCGTACTGTCCGTTTCTGATGCCCTTTTTCAGTTATTACTGTTTATCTATTGTGAACGCTGAAGCTCTTATTAAACTAATTTTGAATACACAGTCGTAGAATGAATGAATAAAGTCTTCCTTGGCAAATGGTGGTTTAGCGGAGGTGGCGTGCAAACACAGATTTAGTTTTACAAGTCCTGTTGCAAAGATGTCAGTGCAACTGGCCTGAATGATTGTAAGTATAATCGTACACTAGCCTAGGGCGAGTAACCAGGTTTCGCTGTTCCTTGAATGTTCTTCAGGGTTTTTGGAATGTTGAATCAGTAAGCTTTTTATCACGGGAAGCCTCTCAGACAAACTGTTAATATTGACTCATAAAAATAACGTCTAAGGTATACCTGGAAGACTAGCCGCTGTCCGTCGCGGCCGCGGTCTGTACGGCGCCATCTCATTATAGTCGGAATACCGAGATGATGGCACCATCTGTGAAGCAGAGAAAACACGTATCAGATTACCGTCACCGTCATTTTCTTTAAGAAAAGGTTATGTGCGCTAATAAAATCGCTCTTACCGATAGAGATCGTGAGGAAACCGATATGTCCTAGGGGTCACCACGGTCCGAAGGCTTGGATATTCGCCAATCCGGAGTAGAATCCCGTGGCGTTTTACTGCTTAACCCCTCTAAGAAATCACGTACAATGGCCCAATTGTGAGGCTAAGTGCAGAAAAAGGCACGGCAAAACTTAACTTAACCGTCACAATCGATAGAATCAAAATCCTCAAGAAGGTATTTGGATGTTCCACCCCAGAAGTGACCACAGTCAGTACTAAATACAAGATCGGTTCTGTGCCTGGTACCAGCCGAATGAAAAACTGTCCCAGTGTGAAGTACTGCTTTACCTTAGCGAGGAAACCAATCTTTTAAGAAGCAGATTGGCCTCTTGACTTAACACCAGGGTCCGAAGTTTAAGTCCCAATTGGACGTGACTTTGATATCAAGCAACTCCAATATATCGGTCTACTGTGGCGACACGCCATTGAAAGACGGAGTTGCAAAAAAATGGTAAAAATACTCCTGAGTCTTAACATTAAACTTGATCAGGTTGGTATCACCCTATTCGACCACGTCCCCTGGGATCAAGTTAATGCGCTTCAGTATATCCTCTACAGGCACGAACATATATCACCGCTTTTACTTTACCAGCCTGCGCTGTGGCCGGATTTCTTTCTACAAAAGTGCTGTCATATGCACATACAATAACGTTACAATCGAAAGTAGAGTGACTCGAATGAAACTTAAATTCGTTGCAGTCGTTGCAATGTATGCAGCATTGCCACGGATGCCACGGAAGCCTACTCCGGCGGATTGGCTAATGTCACCGATTTAGAGTAGGTATACTTCTAGTAGTGGGAAGAGTCAAACAGGGACAGGAAGAGCTAAAACCTCACCTGTTTAGGCGGCACTTGCGGCAACTGAACGACAGAGGATCTCCTCTTATTCACGACATTCTCGTACTCAGTAGGCGTCATCCCATAACCATCGTCAAAGAAGTACTGCCCCCCGCTGTCCCACTGCCTCGCCTCGTCGCCTACATAGCTAGTTTGATAAGGGAAACTGCTGCTGTCGAAGTATTCTTCATAACTTGCTTGGTGTGAGATTTGTGAGTGGTCCCTGTAAGTTACAAAATGTTCCAAAGATTTTGTGTTTAGAAGATCAAATAACTTAACTCCGACATTACAGGTTGAATACTCCAAGCGGAAACCACATGGGTTCCATTTATAAGTCTCCGCTTAATAATTATTTAAAGAGCACTAAAATAAATGCTGTTGTGGGTCCAACTGGCACAATTTCTGTTCCTACTCCAGCTTTGGCTCCTGGTTTTCCGTGTCCGTCAGGATGAAAAGTCACTATTTTTTTATCGGCGTATTTTACGTTGCATTTATGCTCATGAATTGCTTCCCAATTGCTTCTATTTACTTCCTATTCTCAGAATATTGCTTCCATCGTATTTTAGAAGAAATACTACAGAGAACAGCTGCCAACAAATCGGCCACCGTACAGTTGTTAGGGCTAGATGGGCAGGTAGGAAGGTGTTGCATGGTTTGCTCGAGAGCTACGCAGTCCCACTGGCTCTGACCCTCTAAGTTTACTCTGCAGCGTCTTGAATCTATTAAGTGACTTCCACAAAGGCCATGAACAGCCAATCTCAGTGCGAGGCGTTTAAATTTTATGCATGCTCAGCTTGCCTCAAGTTAAAGTATATGTGGTGAGGCATTTGCCATACAAACTTACCTAATGTGCGTGCTAGTTGCGTATGAATCGAACCCGTAACCCATGTTGTCGTCGTATAACGTACTCTGTCGCTCTAGGCTAGGCCGACGTTGATCCTCTGAAACAATTCATTCATAATTCGGTTATTTAAAATCCTAGATTGTATGTGTGTTTGTAAATTTGTTACTATATCACGCAACAAATGCTGAACTGTTGCGATGAAACTCGTAGATACTGGACACATAGGCTTCTTTTGATCTCGAAGTTTTCCGCGGAATTGGGAATTACGGTAAGTTAATATTGAAAAGTCTGATGTACCCTATTAAGGGTGCATTTTCATCAAAACAGAGATAACCGTCAATTGGCCAATCAGACTGTTCCCACTGATGCGGAGTGATGATTTCAAGCACTGTGCCATGCTACATTAGCCAATTATTGATTAAATTGGCATATTAGCCAATTTATGGTCAGTAAAATCTGTGCTGTAAAATTTACTTTTAGCAAAGTTTATTCACCGATAGTAAAACTACTCAAAATAACTGCTAAGAGTGGCGTCGCAAAGGAAATTTTCCGAAAATTAGCTTAAAATGTCACTTTAGCTGTTACTTTGATTTTTACTTACGGTTGAAGAAACTCGCCGTAACCTTATCATCAGGTGGGAATATAGATCCAACTATAATACAAGCGTATAGACAAATAGGCCCTTAGTTAATAATCATTATTATAGTGTGGGATGGCTTGATTGTTAAATGATTAGGAGGGGGCAAGATGCGTATACGTATTCTGTCTCTATTCGCGTCTAGTTACTCGACTGCCGAAGGAGGGTTATGCATTTCGAGCGTATGTATGTATCTTACATACAATTACTGTACTAGGGACAATAGACGCTTTTTACAGCAGTTCCATACCTGCAGACTGCCAATCGGCGGCTGTCCTCCACGATATAGCGGATTCGACGCTCGCCTGCGCGTGTAACTGCGACCATGTCTCTATTCTGAAAATACAACAACAATAACAATGTGCAGTACAAACTGTGTTAACTAAACGGAGTGTTGGAAGACCACCTACTCGATGGACTGACAACATTGTAGCGGTCGGTAGCGCGGGAAGGCGATGGATGAAGGCGGCTCGGGGTCGCTATCACGTCGTATGGGGGAGGCCTAAATTCAGCAGTGGTCGGATAAGGGCTGATACGACGGATATTATACTACACTTTGGACGACGGCAATGATGGATGATGAACTATGTCAATAGTCAATCACATATCACTCACTTGAAATCAAGAAGGCTTGTTATGCTTCGCTCACAGAAGACAATAAAATTCTTTGATTCAGCTGCATAATGTATCAAGTTACAAAAACAGCCTTTCTAACTGTGCTCCACTGAGTCTTTGTCTGTGTAGGGTCTGTAGGTATACTTCTGTGAGTAGATACAACTTTCAACCTTATACCTTATTACAACTTTCTTGCTCGGTTATTAATTATCAAGTTTGTACACTTACCTATTAGTCCTAGGCTGGCTATTATAATAAAGCGGATCGGTGTCACCGTGTATATGGTACTCTTCTCTCTCGTACGAATTTTCTCTCGATACTTCTAGTGACCTCTGGAATAAAAACGAAAACGAAAATTAAGTCTTCTATCTATAGGTACCTGTGTCTATACTTATATACCTGTACATATACATACATGTACCTATCTTCTAATCTTCTTATATATAAAATTTCCATGTCACAGTGTTAGTTACCGTACTCCTCCGAAACGGCTTGACCGATTTTTATGAAATTTTGAATACGTATTCAGTAGGTCTGAGAATCGGCTACTATTATCTATAATTTATAAGGCAAAACAACGTTTGCCGGGTCAGCTAGTATCATATAATATTAGAATCCTCCTCATCGATTTCGATGAAGCTGATTCGTCACCGTCTTCATCGATGCTAGATTATTGTATAAAGCATAGACTATGATAGTTTTGGTCTCTTAAGAACGTGGCGACTGTTACCATTTCCATACAAACTTAATACCAAAATAAATTATGAAAAATGTAGTTTTCTACCTTAATATCGATATTATTCGGATTAAGATTTTACTTTTAAAGGGTCCCCACCGCAAGGTTTTCCAAAATATTCATTCGAAATGAAATAAAACGGAGAAACATTTTTTTCATTGAAAAACGTTTCTCCGTTTTATTTGAATGTGAATGAATATTCTTAAGGTGGATACTAATGTGACATACCAAGCTTGGTTTTATATATCTACCCTATCGCAGATGTCACAATAAGATTGGCCTTATAGAAGGGCGTATGAGAATTTTCGGAGTGATGAACCGAATTGCACCCCAAGAGTGAATAGAATCCACCAGTAGAATAAGGCCATAAAGAATAGATACCGATGAATAGAGCATCTGAAACTACCTTCTCATCAGAAAACTCCTCATTGATTAAAGTTTTGGTTACTATATTGGTGATTTTGAGTAGTCGTTAGTAGTAAAAAGACAGAAATCAAATTAAAAAAAAATAATTAAACAATAGTTATTTACCTCACCTACATACAGTGCAACTGACTTATCTGTTATGTTATATAAAGTCAGGCAGTTTTACTGGGTAGGTAGTTGGGCCTCCCTAGATAACAGATTAGTCGGTGGCACTGTATGTAAGTAATGTTATTTTATGCTATTTTGAAGTCTGTTTTAAAAGAAAAATACGTATTGTTTTTTTTTTTATCGCGATATTTTCTACTATTATAGGTAACTACTATACTATTTACTTTTTATAATTTATAATTGATAAACAATATAAAAAATCTCAAGTTTGGTCTAGGTCGGTCGCTAACCCGAGATGGCGGCGGCGTGTCCTGCGCCGCCTCTCGTGAGGGATTTTCCCTATTGATAGGGTTTTTGAGAAGAGGTCTCTCAGACAGACCTATCACACCGAGGGTTGGTAGTTGTATGTGGAAACAGTACCTGCCACCCCGGAAATGGTGAAAAGAGGGACACCGAGGAGTTTTAGTGGGTAAACCTCTTGCCGCCTACCATCTTAGGTCAGTAGGGAGCCCCACACATCACCACTGCTTCCCCCGGAGCGGTGGGACAGTCCATAAGGTCGGATTTCTCCTCGAAAAACGAACTGACTTACAAAAATTGGAGAACAACATCCCTTCTACGATATTTTCATGTTTCAGCCCCATACATACGACTAGAACGCAACGTCACCGCGATTCAGAAACCCACAGGTTAATGTAGATGCGCCATCTAGCGAATATCAAGTGACTTCAAAATCTTAATACACTTCTGGACACATTATTATTGGCCCACCTTGCATTTTCAATTTGGTCAGGCCTAAATAAAAAAAATCGTGTGTCTTATGAAAAACCGGCCAAGTGCGAGTCGGACTCGCGCACTAAGGGTTCCGTTTCCGTACCACGTGATAATGGTACGGAAAAATTAAAAGTGGTCATTTGATACGGAACCCTAAAATGAACACTAGACTAACCAATGCATGAATGCAACATGAACGTTAAGTCTATCACTCCATCACTAGATGGCGTTAGTGGTAAAAATACATCGCGGTATCGTTGCGTTTTAATGTCAAAAATCATGTTTGTGGTATGGAACAAATATTTGTTTTTTTTAGTATTTGTTGTTATAGCGCCAACGGAAATACATCATCTTGAAAAATTACAACCTATTATTATAGCTATTACGGTTTATGAGATAAATCCTGATGACCGACGGCCAGACAGCGAAGACTCAGTAATAGGGTCCTGATTTTACCCTTTGGGTATGGAACCCTACAAAATAAGGTCTAAATCATATTTATATCATATCAGTCATATTGTATTTTGGTTGCCTAAGTAATAGTCATAAGCATCCAGACCTCATATTTTCACGCTGCCATTGAGAGGTAAAAAAAACGCATTTAACTTACCTATAGCTAATTAGTCGGCAAATTATTGACTAGATTTTCTCAAACATGCATGGAAATAATTTCATTATGTCAAAAGAACACGCAAATTATCGATTTTATGACATGATGCTAGCCCACTAATATGGGCCAGCATGTGGAGACTGTATTGGTGTCGGCTTATGGTGCGCGGGATGGATGTGGAAATAGTTTTTATTCTAAAAACTATTTCTACATATCAATTTTTATTCTTCAAAATCATACCCTCCTTTTTGCCGTATTCGGGTAAAAAACTTTAAATAGTCGCTTGCCCTGTCGCGAAATTTGACACTTATTTGAATTTAGAATGAGGAGGAACACTAACTTTTTATCCCGGCAGAGGGCGTTAGTCGAATGATCTTAGGTTTGAATTAAGAACTGTGAAACAGGTGTTTTTTACAACTCTCGGCGCCAAATTGGCCATATCAGTCTCAGACCGAAAGAAAAAAAAACTCGGCGTTTTCATTCGTAGGGGACCATCAACAAAAAAAAAATCATCCGATGCCAGCGCCATCTGCTCACAGCTTTGCGTGTGCCAAAATATTGTGTATTGTTAAAGCCCGTTTTCAGAACACAGGTATTGCTTGGTGATCTGAATTGCGCTTTATTGTGTCTTTGCAAGGATCACTATTATTTAAATGACGTTCAACAGTGTAGCTTTTGCTATTGTACTATTTATGTATTCTGTGGTTTGGTCCTAGCCACATACATACATAAATACATAAATAGTACAAGTATCCTAGCTAAAATTTTAAATTAGGTCGAGCAAAAAGTTTATATGCAGTTTTGACACATTCATAATTTCATTCAATAGTCTTTTTTTGAATTTCGAACACAGAATTTAAAGAAACAAAAGACAATTTGGAGCCTGTTCGTTGATATCAAACAATCGAATACTAAGGCCCGTATTAATAAACCGAACTCAATATCGATCTTGAGTGCGTATCAATTGAGTAACTCTTGAGATGCGGTCACCATCTTAAGTTAGGCATTAATTAATAGTTAAAACTCAAGCTCTACTCAACTGATATCGCTCTTGAGCTTCGAGAGTGATCTTGAGAGCGACCTTGAATGAAAGTAAACGTTTTATTCTTGCACTATGATAGGTAGTTTTTTTTTTGCATTTTTAATTTCTTAAGTTAAAAAGTTTTGTTACTATGGTACCTAGTTTACTCGTATTTTACAGTCATTTTTTTATTGTGAATATATTTAACAAAATGTAACTTAATTAAATCAATCTTTGCTTAGGTACAAAACTAGGCTAGCTAAACTAAGCTAAGCTAAGCTAGCTAAACTAAGCTAAGCTAGCTAAACTAAGTTAAGCTAGCTAAACTAAGCCAAGCTTAGCTAAGCTGGCTAAGCTAAGCTAGCTAAACTGAGCTAGCTAAGCTAAGCTAATTCGAAAACCTTGTGGCGTCGCGAGCAAAAACCCACGTCTGGCAAGCGACAGATATTCTGTTCCTACCGTTCCCGCTTTTTCTAATTAGAATTGTGGCTGTATAAATGAATCGATTTTTGCCTGCGTCGTCCTAAGTTGTAGAGAATGAAAAAATCGAGCATAGAAACCCCACAGTTGATTTCTCCATGTTTCTGAATTACAAAAACACCGAAACAGCTACTTAAGTCACGTACCACCCACGATCGAACTTGAGTACACGAAACTGCATCTTGAGAGACATCTTGAGTGCTGAGTTTGATTTATTAATACGGTATGACTCAAGTGATACGTCACTCTTTAATCACATCTTAAGATAGGTTTATAAATCAGCGCAACAACTCAATAGCAAACTCAAGATTGATATGGAACTTGAGTTCGGTCTATTAATACGGGCCTAAGAAAACTTGATTTTATTGGTTTACTTGGATTTAATTCTTGAAAGTGTGATATTTCTCTTTGGTTTTGCAACAAACATTACTTATTCTTAACATTAAGGTGAGGTTCTATCAATAATCTATGGATACTTCGCCTAAAGTCGTCGCCCAAGCTGTGGCACTTATCCAGATCGGACACAGCCAAAGAAATGTGAGTGCTCAACTTAATTTAAGAGGAGTACGCCAACGACCTTGAAACTGAAAATCCATGTCGGGCGCATCGAAAATTGTTGATTATTTCATGACGGAATGTCGTAGAACTTTTTTTTGTGCACAGATTGTAGGTAACATTGTTTCCTACATTTTGGTGTAGTTTTAAGACAAGAACCTCCAATTGGTGCAAAGCCTATCCAAATTTGAGACAAAAAATGTCTGATTTGGCTAAAATGTCGATAGGCTTCAATACGTTTCGACATATTTGTATGGAAACTGCACTAAAATATCGGAAACAATGTCGCCTACAATCTGTAGACAAAAAAAAGTTCTACGACATTCCGTCATGAAATAATCAACAATTTTCGATGCGCCCGACATGGATTTTCAGTTTTTCAGTATAGGGCCCTTAAGTCGATCTGCGGTCCGAAATGTTTATCGGAGGTACCTAGAGACTGGCGGCTTTGTTCGTCGCCAAGGAAGACCACAATTTCGGGTCAGGGAAAGGCAGGATCGATTCGTGACGACCAGCTTGAGAAATCGTCACCTTACCTCCATTGAGATACAAAACCAACTTCGCGACTTCCACGGAGTATCTGTGAGCGCTCGAACTGTTCAGAGAAGGTTAAAAGAACGCGATATGGTACAGTCAGCATCAAAAGTCGATGACCACATTTAAAATTTCAAAACCGCTATACATTATAATATATCAAAATTGATTAACACAATAAGCGCTATAATAGAATAAACATTTCTTAAGTTCAAAACTTGCTGAACACCACAAAGTCAAAAATCTCTGAACATCTCATTGTCAAAAATTACTGATCATTATAATTTGCAAAAGTATCTTAACATCAAGCTTTACAAAACTGACTGATCAATAGCAAATCTTTGTTCTGGCCGGATATCTAGTGTAATAATCATCATAATGTTCAAAAATAACTTTACATAATAAATGAACACAAGTAACTGAACATTAATTTATTTCGGCTACCTAGTGTATAAACGTTCTAATAATAATAGTAACTATTTTCAAATTTATCTAAATACCAAATTATGTAAATTATTATTGTAAGTAAATCTTAAATAAACAAAAAAAAATTGACTGTGGATAAAACTAATATTGTGCAGGTATAACAATAATTATTGTGGGTATTTGGAAAAAGATTTACCCACGAATGTTAAAAGAATATTTCCACTTAATTGTCAGTTATGTATATCGGATATCCATTGCGGTTGCGGGTTATTTTATCATCTATTTATTTTATCATATATTTGGCACATTGTTTTCCAAATACCCACATGATTATAAACTGACATTTTAAAACACGATTTTTTATTTTATCCACAGCAAAAATAACTTTGTATATTTCAGATTTATTTATAATCATAATTGACATAATTTGGTATTTAGACAAATCGGAAAATAGTCACTAGCTGATTTTTCAATAGGTACCCAGTTCAGCTACATTCAAACGTTTACATACTAGGTAGCCGAAATAAATTAATGTTCAGTTACTTGTGTTCATTTATTATGTTAAGATATTTTTGAGCATTATGATGATTATTACACTAGATATCCGGCCGGAACAACGATTTGCTATTGATCAGTCAGTTTTGTAAAGCTTGATGTTAAGATACTTTTGCAAATTATAATGATCAGTAATTTTTGACAATGAGATGTTCAGAGATTTTTGACTTTGTAGTGTTCATCAAGTTTTGAACTTAAGAAATGTTTATTCTATTATGGCGCTTGTTATGTTAAGCAATTTTGGTATATTATAATGTATAGCGATTTTGAAACTTTAAATGTGTTCATCGATTTTTGATGCTGACTGTACCACACAAGCCAGCTAATGGCCATCCGAAGCAAGTTCCTCAAATGTACCGGAGATAGAGCACCTCGTGTCAAAACTGAGAGTGTTGACTTCAGTGCGTTAAACGTCAGAATGGACGTAAGGGCCAGACCTATGGTTGGCATTGGCATTTATGATGTCACCGGAACGGCCTATTTGGATACGTGTGCTAAATCCAGCGTGGCCTCATATCAACTGTACCGTTGCCTACTCGATAGAGGATGCCGCTTCGGGAAGGAGTACGTGAACGTAACACTAGCAGACGGGACTTCAAAGAAAGGCAACGTGCTCACCGTCCAAGTTCCAATCAAAATATGCCACAAGACAGTATTAACCATCCTACTCGTACTACCAGAAGCCCACGAGAACAAAACTTTGCTTGGAGTAGGCTTTGTCCAGGACGCAGGAATAGTCATCAACATGCCTCAACTAAATTAGCACCTAAAATTAACGAACCGACTTACAAAAATAAAGGTGCTGAACCTTAATGTCTACAACTCAAAGAGTAGTATAATAGTACGGAAAAAGAGTGCCCTCTCTCGGCGAATTTGTGTCAACTAGCATAACTACCGCTATCTGAACGATGTGCCCGGAACTAATGGAGGGGAGGGGTGCGGGTGGAGGGGTACGAGCTCATGAAGGCGCTCGATTTGTTTTTAACAAACTTAAATCAAAACATCCTACACCGAGACAGTAGGATGGTTTGATTTAAGTTTGCATAACATTTTTTTCATTTTATTATTCTAAGTTTGCTTTAATAATAATATAAAAATAAAACGGATTTTCATAAGTTGAGGTACTTTATTAAGGTATTGTCCTTAGAGTTTAGTAATATTATTGTCCATAGAAAGTTTCATTATTACATTCGAATTCTTGTATTTACACAATATTATAAACAAACTTATTCAATGTGCGGTTTTATAAATTTAAATAACATACTAGTGTCATTGTGGTAGAAGGAAAGATACATTATTGACATAGGTACTAAATAAAAATGGTTCAGTAATCAAATGTAGTTAAATAATACACTTTTTAAACTTACACGATTTCCGTCCATCATTATTATTAGACACGGGTCTAGATCGCGTTAAAAATAATCATTGTTTTTAATTACCTCGACGTTTCGGCAAACGGGTTATACCGGCCGTGGTCCCGAGAAGACAATTAAAAGAAAGGTAGAGAAGGTAATTAAAAACAATGTTCGAGGACAGTGATTTAAGCTACGACTTTTGGGAACTCAAGGTATTTCAATTTGTAAAAAATGTATTTCAAGGTGTTTCAATTTTTCTTTATGGGTTTCGCAATCAAATGGAAAATTAATAAATATTTCACTAAGGTCTCTAATGCTTGCTTTTATGTTGGTCTTGGCTACACTTTTTGACTTCAAATACTTTGTTGTTATGTCTTGCAGGTCTTCAAAAAATTCATGACTATTTGGATATAAATCTGAAACAGAAAAAAAATATAAGGATCAATACCGGCCAAGTGCGAGTCGGACTCGAGCACGAAGGGTTCCGTACCACTATCACAATTAGGCACGGAACCCTAAAATGAATACTGGACCAAGCAATCCGTGAACGCAACGAAAACGTTAAAATTTATTATACCACTGGCGCTTGTACATCACTAGATGGCGATTGTTGTAAAAATACATTTTATGTGAAAATCACGTTTGTTGTATGGGTGTCCCCTTAAATATTTGTTTTAATTTGTTTTTAGTATTTATTGTTATAGCGGCTACAGAAACACATCATCTGTGAAAATTTTAACCGTCTAGCTATTACGGTTCATGAGATACAGCCTAGTGACAGACGGACAGACAGCGGAATCTCAGTAATAGGGTTCCGTTAAAATAAAAACATGTTAAGTTGTTAAAAATATTAACAGCAATATGTTTTCCTATCGGAGCAAGACATAAAATAAATAACTCATTTATTAATACCTTTTTTGTATTGGGAGACTTGTAGGATTTAGTATAATTATGATCCATATGTATGATAATAATATAACGAGATACGTGACTATAATATGGAATAAAATCTGAAACAGCAAAAAAATAAAAACATTAATAAATAATCTACATTTGTATTGTTTGTTATTAATATTATAAAGAGGAACGATATTTGTTTCTTTGTTTGCAACGAAAAGGCTCCGAAATTACTGGACTGATTTAAAAAAAACAGTAATTATGCTAAAATTACCTTTATTCAAATTATTTTCATTGCTTTCTGCACCAATCTTGCTTGAGCAAGCTTTTTTGTTACTTGGCACTTCATCATCTGAAATGATAATTGAGCAAAAAATCAAAAACCAACCTACACAATATTTCTGTTTGTTTTTATTGCTCAAGGTATTTTTACTAGAAACTTGCCATGGGAAATTTATCTGAATATACATAGACATGAGAGGCGAAGGGTTCTGATTGAATCCTCGTCGTCAAATATAATGTTTGTTGGACATACAGATATTAATTGGTATGAATGTTTTTTTTAATAGAAGAGAGAGAGAGATAGAAATAAATTTAATAGAAGGGTGAGTAGAATCTCAGTGCGCGTCCAAATGTTGGAAAACACAACAACCTTTTCCTTAAACAAGCTCTAATAAGTAGAAACCGATCTAGATACCAAAGACATGGTAAGAAGGTATGTCTTCGGTAACTACATAACTACATTGTTATTTTGTCATCATAATACAAGCCAAGTTGCTCGAATTTGGTGCTAAATACTATTATGTGAAATAATATTAAACAAAGTAATGGGAAATTTTGGGAATAAATCACTTTCCAGCCAATTCAAAAAAAAAACAAATCAAATAAAACTGATTAAATTACCTCGTAACATATTGATATCTCTGTGGCAAATATTTTCTTTATTCGTTGAGTCCATTACCATGTTGCGACCGCCGTATTCGACACTGGAATTTTAATGAAAAATGTAGGTTTATCTAAATTTATTTTGACTAAATAGTAGTAGTAGTAAATAGTAGTATCATACTACTTTCATTTAAAAAAAAGACATCAAGTGAAATCTCAGGAACCGCTGGCCCGCTGTGATAAAATATTTTACCAAAAGAAAGCTACATTATCGAAGATACTTTTGATCCCTAAATTCTCACGGGATCGGGACTGACGGGTGAAACCGCGGGACGCAGTTAGTAGAATATATTATAGCTGTTTCAAAAAAAAACATTCACTTACCAGTTAAATGAAGCGATGTAATTGCCTTATATCTTATTCTGTGGTTGCGATTTCGGTCATCATCGGTGAAGTGCCGGTCACATACAATTTGTTTCTTTTTATAAAAATCATAATCCGAAGACCTTTCCAATTTACCGCCGACAAGGGAAACCCATGTCTCAAATTCTTGTTTGAACTTTTCTGGGTTTGGAAACTTATGTCTTGGTATGGAACCTGTAATGTAGGTAATTAAACAATATAAATAAATATGAAACATAAAAGTCTAAGCACACTAGGATTCTAGTAAATTGAATACAGGACAGACATGGCTATAGTTGTACCCCATTCTCCATCTCAATTAGTTTCTAATTAGATTTTACAAAACTGGATAGGTATTATAATAACATAAATGCTTTAACAGAGAACCTAAATGCTTTAATGAAGAATATAATAACGAAAGGACAATAATTTTAAGAAAAGCAAGTGCCATCTTTTCTTCTATCAGAATAATTAGTGGTTAAAATGTATAGCTACCGGTAAACTTTTTATTATTTTAATGATTTGAGAGTATGGTTATCCAAGACAAATAGTAGATAGATACATTTAATATATTATCAAGCACTCACCTGAAGATACACATCCAAAAGCACACCGCCTAGGCATTTTGAAAACTAGAATATTCCACTAAACTTTAAGAGCGTCTATTTCACACAAAAAGCGTCCTTTCGCAAAAAAAACACCACATTTAGCTTGAAATTGAATCGACAGAAAAGCGAAGGAGCTGAAGCTCAACTTAACGCACTTAATGGATTTTTCACAGCTTTAATAATATGGAAAACAATAATCACTCGCGCAAACACACGGATTTCAGCCATATTGAATTGAAATCGAAATTGTGTTTTGATCGACACAGTCGGTAATCAAACAGTACCTACTTGTCAAAATTTGCGCCATCTGAGCGTCGTGCCCGGAACTAACTTGATCTTTTCATAAACGTCAAATTCAATTTCTTAAACGTCAAACTCAAGGAACTGTCCTCCGCCTGCTACAACTACATAAAGATATTTCATGTTTCAGCCCCATACAGTATACGAGTAGAACGCAACGTCACCGCGATTCAGAAACTAACAGGTGAATGTTGAAGCGCCATCTAGCGAAAGTGACTTCAAAATCTTAATATTAAAAAAGGTAGATATAATCTACCCGTGTATCTACCATAATATATAATAAAAGAAAGTCGTGTTAGTTACACTAACGGCTGAACCGATTTGGCTGAAAATAGGTAGGAAAGCAGCTTAGAACATTTCATTCATTTTTTTTCCTCTAAGGCAGAACAAAGTTCGCCGAGTCGGCTAGTTTAGACTTAAATTTAACTAGGTATCTATCTTACGTTTTACGCTTAAGAGGGCACCATAGCCAATGCTGCTTACAAAATATGTTTAGAAATATTTTAAGCTGCGAAAACTGTTTAACCAAAAGAACGTAAAACATCAAAATCATCTTTTTACATTTGTTTTACACACCTACATTTATTTGATATTTATGACTTAACAATTTTATTACTTTTTTTTAAATAAAGGATGAAATCCTACTACTAGGTTCATTTTTCACTACAAATATTATTAAAAAACGGGGTATTTATTCCATGTTTTACTTTTTGTTTTTACTCGTGTTTCCTCGCGACCAAGACCATTATAATATGGTTGAAACTTCGAGGTAAGAGAATCAATAATAATACGCGATTAAGACCCGGTAAAATGTAACTATAGCCTATTTCAGAAACTTAAATCAAAAATGTTAACAAAAATCCAATACATTTGAAAGCGACAGCTTTTCATTTACTTTTTGCTATAAAATTGACAGTTCTTTGTTTACATTTTTAATCAAAGTTTCTAGTTCTGTTGGAGACGCCTTAGTGAACGCGAGGTCCTGGATTTTATTTTCGTCAAACCTAGTTAATTGCGTGTAAATTGCTTAGTTTTGGTGGCATAATAATCAATTTAGTTTCATGAAAGATAACGAGTGTAGTGAAAATAAAATAACAGTGCCGAACACGTAATTATCGCGTTGCAAACAGATGCTCACATGGAGTAGTAAACCCACATTGTAAAATTCTAAATGTCACATAGTGTTATATGCACGTGATATTGGCCCAAATTGCCCTTAAATGCAGGCAGAAAGGCCAAAAATAATAAACTGAACTGATCAAAGTTTCTGAAAAGAGCTCACTGACCTCCATAGTACAAGTCGCTGTATAGTTTCAGTTGAGTGGTATAAGTATTTATAGGGGGTACACCTAGCTGTGTAGCCCCGGCATAGAATAGGGTTACCCCATCTCATCCCGTGGGTGTCGTAAAAGGCGACTAAGGGATCTGAGGGAGATTAGCAAACCTTAAGTTCTCCCCGCGCGGTGGCGGATAAACTGCTTGATCCCTAAGAGGGTTGGTGTCAAGCAGGTGGTCGGCCGTAAAAACATTGCGAAATCTAATTGCAGAAGGTATGGTCAGTGATGACTAATCGACTGCGCTGATCCCAAATTTAAAAAAAACGATTTGGGGTTTAGCGGACCCCGGGCTCCCGAGAGGGATGCAACCGGGAACATCGCTCGGATAAGATGGTATAGGTATTTATAAAATAAAATAGTTAACCTGTGGCGTGTGCATCTGATGAGCCGCACTCCTGAACTGGCTGGCGCTGCAGTTCGCATGTTGTCCCACCGGGTAATTCAGATCCGATGTGTAGTCCGAATCTTCGGAATATCCCGCTGAAAATATAACATGAAATTTGGTAAAGCTTCGTCGAATAATAATTATTATGACTCTTTCAATTTGTTAATAAAATGTACATATCTCGACATTAGAACCATTTGGTCTCATATCCATTTTTGCAACTTTTCAGGAGAATGAAATTAAATTTTCAATACAATATTTTGTTCAATGATTTTAAACATTTATGAGTACCTACGAATCTATAATTATTATGTTCTGTCCCTTGATTGATTAATTTATCTATAATGAAGAAACAAAAATATTTTACGTACAAGAAAAAATAATTACTATTTTGCGTTCGGATTTGATACGTAATTTCTAGAGATGGGCCGACTCCTTAGTCGGCCCATCTCTAGAAATTACGTACCGTTAATACGTTTTTGCAATGCAAATCAATATAATTCGGCGATATTCGGTTTGGCTGCATCAAAATTTTCAAAAAATGGTTGAACCGTTTTCAAAAAAAAACAGCAGAGGTTATGAGGTTTTGTTTACGTTTTCCGATTACCCGTAACCTGTACCCCGTACCTGGTTTTATTGGATAATTATTAGTTGACGACTAGTCGGTACAATTTGCCGACTAGTTAGCGACTAGTCACTAATCACTATCAATAGTTTTGTCATATGACCCGTCACGTCAGTCATACTAGTATGCATAATTTCATACTCTTCTTCCACGTACGCTTAGCTCGGTCCATTATACGGTATACTTAAAGATGACTCACTCTATACCTACCGTGCCGGGCCGGAGCCGAGCGTCGACCGTAGCACGGTCAATTATTGTAACATTTAATATTTTGTACGGAAGCATTCACGTTAAGGGCCCTATACCTGCTAAACTCAAAATCCATGTCGGGCGCATCGAAAATTGTTGATTATTTCATGACGGAATGTCGTACAATTTTTGTTTGTGTATGGATTGTAGGCGACATTGTTTCCGATATTTTAGTGCAGTTTCCATACAAATATGTCGAAACTTATTGAAGCCTATCGACATTTTAGCCAAATCAGACATTTTTTGTCTAAAATTTGGATAGGCTTTGCACCAATAGGAGGTTCTTGTCTTAAAACTACACCAAAATGTAGGAAACAATATCACCTACAATCCATACACAAAAAAAAGTTCTACAACATTCCGTCATGAAATAATCAACAATTTTCGATGAGCCCGACAGGGATTTTCAGTTTCAAGGTCGTTGGCGTTGTTATTCCTCTTAAGTATACCGAGCTGCGACCGAGCGACTTCCGAGCTGCGTACAAAGGACCGCGCTACGGCCGACACTCGGCTCGGACCTGGCACGGTCTAGCGTGGGCCAGCCTTATTCCTACTATACGTATATATACTTATACGTATCGTATTCACACTTACGAATGAATATCACGCTCTATTCTATGTAAGTACCTATATCATACTATGTTCTAATTCTATAAATACGCTACCAATGTTGAATGAAAGTGCGATGGCTCTGTCCTCATTAACCATCGGGTGCGATCAATCCGATGCGATTTCATCAAGCGATGAGTTTTTGTTTGAATGAATCAAATCATCTTGGCGTCAATTAGGACATGCATTCGATACCAGTTTGGTTAATCGCATTTTATTTAATCGCATAGATCGCGCGACCGATTCTCAAATTAGGACAGCACTTAAATAACGTACTGCTACCACGTGCTGTTTAGGATAGGTAATGGGTGCAATTTGCAACCTGTGTACGGTTGGAGACATGTCCTAATAATATGCCTGATATTGCACCCGAATACGGAAAGGCAGCATGTGCCAATGTGCAATAGATGGGAACTTCACAACCATTGATCTCAACCCTAACATTAGCCATAGCCATCATACTACAGCTTCATAGTAACAGAAGGAAGACAGTTAAAACAAAACATTGAAGTAACTCTACCTCAAATTCAATAATATTTTTGACGTTCTAAGCGTCATTTATTGATTTCATCATAGCACCCGCAGCGATTGTCATTTTATTTCTACGATAGACGTAAGTGCTGCAGCGGCTTTTTTTATTTGTTTCTATTTATAAATAGTTTTTTTGAGACATAACCTCTACACTAATCTGTACTAATATTTTAATATTATACCGATTCCAAAAATTCTTTCACCAATAGAAAACTACACTATCGAGGAATAAGGAATAATGAGGAATAAATAAGTAAGTCGTTCTGTAGTACAAGTGTACTTTATTATAATAAACTACCTGAAGACGTATGTGACATGTACATTACAAGATTCAAAAAATATATTAAACTTAAATTGTGTAATAAGGCGTACTATAGCACGTCTAAATATTTTGATAAAAAGAATCCATGGACATGATTGTTAACTGCTCCTGTTCAAATTACAGATATTTGTATTATGACGATTGTAATATAAAACATGATAAAAAAAAATAATTGAAAAAAAAACCCCATGAGTTTCTTGTGGTTTCTTCTCATCGGAGGGCGCGTTCCGAAACCTCGGTAAAATAAAATCTCGACGTTTCAAAACGTACGTATGTGTGTTTAATATACGTTTTAAATGAATAAATAATATTGAGTTTTGAGGAGTTACATAATGTATACCTTCTTTTGATCTTTTTGACTCTTGACTCTGCTAGTAGGTATATAAATGTATCCCAATGCTCCCATCAAGTAGGCGATTTACCGTTTCCGCGTTAAAGGAAACGGAAAAGTGCGCACCGGATGGAACTTTATAGCATATTTTTATGTTATTATTAAGAGGAATTACAACGCCAACGACCTTGAAACTGAAAATCCCTGTCGGGCTCATCGAAAATTGTTGATTATTTCATGACGGAATGTCGTAGAACTTTTTTTTTGTGTACAGATTGTAGGTGACATTGTTTCCTACATTTTGGTGCAGTTTTAAGACAAGAACCTCCTATTGATGCAAAGCCTATCCAAATTTTAGACAAAAATTTCTGATTTGGCTAAAATGTCGATAGGCTTCAATACGTTTCGACATATTTGTATGGAAACTGCACTAAAATATCGGAAACAATATCGCCTACAATCAGTACACAAAAAAAAGTTCTATGACATTCCGTCATGAAATAATCAACAATTTTCGATGCGCCCGACATGGATTTTGAGTTTAGCAGGTATAGGGCCCTTAAAACTTACAATGAGCAATATACTGCATCTGTCTTCTGGCTTGTTCAGCTCGCTCCGCGTCCAGAGTGCCGTTCAACAGGTCTAACTTGCGCTGCAAGTCCGCACCCCCGGTCCCTTCCGCATCTGGAATTGTACAATCATACTGTTAAGCCTCTGTAGTATGCCAGAACTGATTTTTCTCGGACTTTTAACTATAAAATTTATTTAAAACGTCGATATTAAAACAAAAAAAAAACTAGTCTGGGTGTTTTCTTTGTATCATATGTATGTATTTACAAAAAAAAAGTTTATTATGTATGTATATCCGTTGTCTAGTACCCATAGTACAAACCTAATGCTTAGTTTGGGACTAGATTGCGCTCTGTGTAACTTCGTGCAATATTTATTAAATATTTATTTATTTGTAATGCCTATTCAAGTTGAGGATATTTAATAGGTTACATCAACTTGTATGTTGTGAAAACACGATTACAGAAAATTACGAATAAAATAACGAATTCCCTCTAAATTTTACAAATAAATAGCACTAGTCGGTCAATATTTTACTAATACTAAATAAATAAATAAATAAATTGTGTCAACAACACACAGCGCCATCTAGCCCTGTGGTAAGCGACTAAGCTTGTGTTACGGTGACTAGACAACGGATATAATACTTATATTTATTTTTCTTTTGTAAATACATACATATTATACATAGAGGAACACCCAGACCAGACACAAATATTTCTTTTTTTAAGCATAAATACTTGCACCCGGCGGGAATCGAACCCGCAACCTTCTGCATTGCAGTCGGGCATTCGCACGACGCGCCACAGAGATCGTCTAATAATAAAAAAACTTATTATTAGACGCGACCTCTGAATAAAAATACTAATAAAACTTTATAGACGAACTGATCTTAGTTTAATGCAGGGCATCTATGATTTGAAATTCAAAATTAATGTTTTGTTACCAATTGTTTGGTTATACGCTCTAAAATTTTGCGTACTAGCATCTTACGTCTTAAATATATGATGTTTAAAAAAATAACAAATAAAATAACAATATTGCAATATTTGAAAATTCATATACAAATATAAATTTACTGTAAATGCAATAACCGGCTAATTTATAGTCGTTAAAAATGGCAACCGAAACATAAAAAATAATAACGATGGCGAAAATGTTACATAAGAGAGCAATGTAGTAAAGTAAAACTCATCAGAACTTCAGCACTTTACCATAAAGTCAAGTAAAACGATTTACATGCAAATTCGATATACGCATATGACGTAGAAGAAGAAGACAATTTATTAGGACACGCTAACGGCAAAGACAGGTTAAGAAAATTAGTATATTGTTAGGCCGCCCATTTGTGCAACATTTTAGTTTTAAGCGTTCTGTGTATCTGTCTTACATGTGTGTTATTTTGTATATTGTTTGTTGTGCAAATAGAGCGTATATCTATCTATCTATCTTTTGTTTTCTTATACGTGACCTCTTAGAGTTTTTTTTTTCGTTTTTCTTTAAAGAGACAGACTTTTAAACACAATTCACTCTGTTTTAAGAGGAAAGTCTACCTAGTCTTTTCTCCATATAAACTTAACAAACGTAGTCGACTGTCCAGGAGGACCTGGATACTGACATTAGAGAAAATATCTTCATGCCATAAAACCTATATCATACGTTTTGATTTAGTTCATATTCTAATTTTTCCATCCAAAAGCCCTTTTTAGTATATCTATGCACAGGCACACCACAAAAAACACACTCTCGAAATTTCATGTCCCTAAGACCAGCGGTATGGGCTCTACATTATATAAATAGGTCACTCAGGACATTGAATTTTATTACAAACATTCAAATTATTTCTAAACACACTGTCTGAAAGGTTAACCTTAATTTACTAGTAACCAGACTGACCACGTAGGAATTTACAAAAACCTTTTTAGATTAGGTAAACCTACGGGCCTTTTTTATTAGATCGAAGCCCTAAATCCTATTTCTTTAGATAATTGAAGTAGGGTCCAAATTGATCACGTCCGAGCGGCCCCCACGTTCGTCTTTCTTTAAATACTAGAAGCAAAAAGTAATTAGCATTCTGAACCTGTACCATAATACTCGATGGCTGGTAATGATATTTTCCGCGTACAATTCGCGGGGGAAATAAATTTAATCTAAGAAATTAGGTCGGAGTAAGAGCGAGTGTATTTAAGTGAGGGAGATAGGGCAATCACTGAGGCTGACACTCTATTAGTTGATTGCTCTAAATATTAATGAAATATGGAGATATTGATTAACAGCTCCCCCACACAGGTGCGGTATTGCGGTATTGCCTCCCGTTTTTGCGGTAATACCGCATGAAGTTTTGCCAGAGTGCCGTAGGATTTTAGTCACTGAACTGAAACTACATATACAAGTACGCTGGAATTGCTATACCATACAAAATTACATTCGATCTTTGTGTCGATTTGCCGATTTGTCGATGCCGATCCTCGGAACTATTAGTTTTATGGACGGTCACCATCACTTTCAATAGAAAACGCGCGACAACAAACAATGTCCTAACAAGCGACTTGTACTATGGAGGTCAGTGATTTTAGTTCATTTTCTATGAGAACCGCAACGACTTGGCACACTCCTGTGGCAAAACTGCATTACCAAAAAACGCATGCAATATACACCCTTACATCTCGGAAGGACATAAAAGCAAAATGCCCTACATATTAAAACGTCACTAGATCTAAATTACCTAGTAGCAAAACGTCCTATTATCGGAATAACACAAGATCGTTTGCTGTCAGGCCATTTCGATGGCCTGACGGCAAAACGACCACAAGCCTTCTTGCGGTAAAAACGTATCTGGGTGGGAGTCACAGTTGCGGCTCTCTAAGTGAGTACCCGGCTTTAGTAGGACGGTTAAGACGTAGGTACCCATTATTAGGAACAAAATTAACAAAATCAATCGATTGGAAACAACCAAAGCTCTTATAAATGATAATTTGTTAGCTAGACTTACATTCCAATTATACTACCTATTTCGATAAACTGTCGATAATTACTAAGAAGTATCCTCTAATAACAAATTCAATAAGTCCAGCTATGAATAAACGATGTGTCTGTCACTATTTTTAAAACTAATAATTATGATACTAAATACTTGTAAATAAAAAGTAGGTAGGTAGATATACCTAGATTCTACTTTAAAATTCTAAAAGCTATGTATAAATTTAATTTCGTTCTTATTAAATATTTGTAAGGTCAAACATTACTAAAGTATAGTTTTTCCAGTCAAGTATTATTTAAAAATGTTTTATTAAATACCAGCTGTGCCCACAGTCTTACTTGCATAGTTCCTGTTCCCATGTGGGTAAAACATAGAACTGGACTGGTCTATGTTAGAGACTTGAAGGAGAAAGGTCGCCTGATAGTAATCCATTTTAAGCTCGTCTCTGACGGACGTGCTTCACCAGTTCCAAAGTCAAGATGTTCGGAAAATAACTTACACACATTTAAAAAAGATGGACCACAATTCGAATGTCCTTGTTAAAATACCCGCCATGTCTCAGTCTCAGGTTATGAGCAGCATGGGCCATTGATCTCAATACTAGTACATAATATATCAATGCCATGGGTCATATTTTAGCCAAATTCGTTCAGCTGTTGTCTGTTGTTGTGTGATCGACAGACAAACATATTATTATTATAAACTTTCGCATTTATATTAGTGTCGTCTTTTGCAGTCAGAGCGCGAAAACGGTCCAACTAGTTTTGCCTGGAAAAATCTGTCAAAACTCTAATGGTAAACTCAATATCCCCGTCGGGTTCATCGACAATTGTTGATTATTTCATGACGGAATGTTGTTGATTTTTTTTTGTATGGATTATAGGCAGCCTTATCGTTAAAAGCTATATGTTCTAGGCAATATCAACAGCGCCATTTAGACTCAAACTTTGTTAACTTCGGAACTTAAGTCAGTTTTTCAAAATATTAACAAATAGTAATTTTCACTACAAATATCATTAAATAACTGGGTATTTACCATGTTTAAAAGCTCCGTTAAATAATATATTTAAACATGGTAAATACCACGTTATTTAATAATATTTGTAGTGAAAACAACCATGTAAGTTTAGAATCGTATAATAGTAATTTTATTTTAAAAGCAATTAAAATTGTTATATAACCTTCGCAACTTCATAGGTCGCCACAATTAGATCGTTCGAGTCATAAATCACTGTAGTTATTTTTATTTTAAGGTTATAATATTTGGCCTTTACGTGTAGTCTGGGCGATTTATTTAAAAGTCCTCGGAAAACCGAGGGCGACACACACTCGACTTTTCAAATATGTTTAACGACACTTTCTTGTGAAATAGATAGGTATTCATTCATATTAAATAAATAAATAAATTCTGTGAACAACACACAGCGCCATCTAGCCCCGTGGTAAGCGACTAATTTTGTGTTACGGTAACTAGACAACGGATATAATACTTATATTTATTTTTCTTTTGTAAATACATACATATAATACATAGAGGGGGGAGTATACAGTATTACCTAATACTGTTTTAACTAATAAGCGATATGATTAATATTTAGCGAGAAATACTGTTTTGGCAGATGGTCGTTGGGGCCGAAAAGTTCTCGAATGGAGACCGCGGATCGGAAAGCGCAGCGTTGGACGTCCACCAACGAGATGGACGGACGACTTGGTTAAGGCCGCGGGTTCACGATGGATGCAGGCCACTTATGACCGAAGCATCTGGAAATCTATGAGGGAGGCTTATGTCCAGCAGTGGACTTCTTACAGCTGAAATGATGATGACTGTTTTGGCGACACGTCGCAACTCGTGCTAGCTACCGCGCGGCAATGGGTTTTTAGCATATCAATTTATATGTTTTCTAAAGCTGTGTTTAGGTTTTCACAGCGCCATTTAATCAAAGACTCCTGAAAATATTTTCATGTCTTCAAAATTTCGAGAAACCCACCATCAAGAGACTGTAGTGCCTGGGACAAATATTGGAAGAATAGACAACCATGCCCAGGTGCCCAATTTTGTCACCAAAATTCTAAGAATGTTACGCGTAAGCCGGTGTAAATTATTTATTTATTTATTTTTATTGAACAGGAAAACAAACAGTTATACATCACAACTTAATTATATAAAAATACACCTAAAAACCAATTAAATATTTTCACAAAACCACTAAAAAAGTTGTTCCACTGGCGTCTTCAACGTTCACTCATGACTAACAATTTACTACTAAACTATTTTAATAAACGTGCTACATCTTAGACCACATTGTGAACTACTATTTGTTCAGATAGCAAGCAAGCCCTTCTCAACTTATAATGAAATATAATTTTTACCTTTATATTTGAGGTTCCCAAACTCCCAACTCGGTTGGTCGTAGCAAACAGCTACGAATTCCACTGTAACCGTCTACGCCGTAGACCCCCTACGAACCTACTCTTTGTAGCGAGTAGAATGTTATTAATAGAACCTGGGTCATTACCAAGATGCCCCCGTTTCGTCATAAAGCACCGACCAGTTTACGAAGAACTTTAGACAACTGCCTTTCGAGCTACTCTCGACCTTTTCTACTTTGAATTAAGATTTATAATAATGTCTCACATGGGTCAGGTAAGAATGGATTATGTTGAGAAATTTTAACGGTTCTTTTGTTTACAATGCGTGAAACCTACTAAGTTTTAGAAATTATGGCGTAGTTTTAAGTTAGTGAAGAAATATGGGGGAAAAGTGGGGGAAGTTTTGCTCGCGTTTAGTTGACCCATTGGATGGTGCTAAATGAGCAATCAGGGAGGCTTCGGCCACGGCTAGTCACCCACTGGTCTAAGTCATAGCGTCAAGCAAACTTGTCTGGGCTCTGATGCAGCTTCTTAAGAACGCAGGTCGGTCATAATCGAACATCAGGTATCAGCTAGATGAGCTAAACGTGCTACATTTTAGATTGCCTCGTCACTATACTTAGGGTAAGAAGGAAAAGTAAAATTTCTTATTCTTGGGTAGTTTTTAATATTTATGATTATCTGTCTGTCGATTAGTTCTACTTTAAAGGAGTATATATAGTCATAGTATACTAACATGAAAATCTAATAAGTACAACCCGAGTAATGAACGAAAGACTGCAGCCGCTCGCTTGCGTACATAACCAGCCACCCGCCCCGTGGACACGCCAGTGCATACCACTGAATCAAGACTAACGCAGGTGAAACTGCGAGGCACTGCTAGTTACACAATAAAGGCATGTAAACTGTAATGTATTTAGATGTAGAGCTAATCCAATAAGGGACTCGGGAGATTGCACCGCGACCGGCGGAATTAGGCCGCGGCAAACGGGACAGAAAACCGTTCGGTTGCGGTCTTTGTTCCCGTGGGCAATCCACTCTACACTCCAAGTCCAGTTTATGCTATAGCGTCCTAACCGTTTCACCAATCGTCTTTTTATAAAAAATAATAATTCGTGTACCTTTAATGTAAGCGTGTACCTAAATTTAAGCTTCAATTTGACGACCTCTGCGGCGCGTCGGGGGAAAACCCGACTGCAATGCAGAAGGTTGCGGGTTCGATTCCCGCGGGGTGCAAGTATTTATGCTTAACAAATAAATATTTGTTTCTTGCCTGGGTGTTCTCTATGTATCATAGTATGTATGTATTTACAAAAAAAAAGTATAATATGTAGTATACCCGTTGTCTAGTGCCCATAGTACAAGGCTAGTGCTTAGTTTGGGGCCAGATTGCGCTGTGTGTAACGTAGTAAATTATTATTATTATTATTTATAATTAGTACTGTAAATACTGTAATAGATAATAATAGGTGTCTATCTGTTTTTCTAATGTGATAAAGAGGTTATGTTGGTTTGTTTGTATGTATGTATATTGGGGGCAATCTCCGAAACTACTGGACCGATTCCAAAAATTCTTTGACGAATAGAAAGCTACATTATCCAGGAGTAACATAGGATACTTTTGATCCCGATATTTCCACGAGATCTGGACTTACGCGAGTGAAACTTTGGGAATCTAGTAAAAAAATAATAACATAACATTCTTAGAAGAACTTTCTATGGTTTAAAACTCGAACATCACTTCACTAAATAAATAAATAAATAAAATAAATATTGCACGACGTTACACACAGCGCAATCTAGCCCCAAACTAAGCACTAGGCTTGTACTATGGGTACTAGACAACGGATATACTACACATTATATTTTTTTTTTGTAAATACATACATATGATACATAGAAAACACTGAATATCCCATGTCTTCGGACCGTGGTGAGTCTTAGGACATGTTGGTTTCCTCACGATGTTTTTCTTTCACCGTAAGAGCGATCTTATTAGCGCACATACCTTTTTTCTTAAAGAAAAAGACATTGGTGCGCGGTCGGTCTGGATTCGAACCTCAGATTGAAAGCCGGGGTATCTACCACTAGACCAACACCGCTCACTAGTTACTTTTGTCTTCACTCACACTCAGCTCAGGATTCGAAACAACTTTGTACCTATTCTTCTAGATTTTTCTTCGGTTTTCGCGACGTGGGATTAAAATTACACTCATTTTTCGGTTTTAATCGCGTGATAGGTCACCATCACATTTAGGTTCATCACATTCAGGTTTATCACATTTAGTATTATTTCAATACTTAACGTTTCTAGACTTTTACAAGTCTATTTTTTATTTTTCGGAACACCCTCGGTGTTCCGACTGGTTGCCTTATTTTTGGTTAAAACCAAAAAAATATATAGAGGAACTTACATTTATTGTTGATCTACCACTACATGTACACTTAACCTATATTATAAATACATGATTGAATTGAATTTCAAAAATTCACCGCGGAATCCACCGTGAGAACACCGTGAGTTATCTACAGAATCGACAGGCTGCATTCAAAATATTTCGATTATTACGCAGCGAAATCTCGAACTACGGCCAGTATTACACAAATCGATCGTTTGAAATTCATGAAGCAGTTTCATAACCGCGTTTTACCGTCGTAACTACCTTGTGTAAGAGTTTGTGTACCTTAGATATTTCACTGTGTTGTTAAGGGCGTCTGTTTCGTTTACGTAGGTAATCGTAATTAGGGCTGCCGGCTGTATTGAGAAGGAAGAACGGTTTAACTGGGGTTGCGTATTTAGGTTTCTTTCGTTTCAAGTTAAGACAGAGTTAAAAGTAATAAAAAAAATAGACAGAGAAAATATTTGTTGACAACAAAACATACAAAAGAAATAACAGCAATATAAAAACAATACAAGAAAACAGCAAATAAATTAACACAACATATAGTCCAAGGAACAGAGGGTTGGTGTCAGGCAGGCGGCCGGCCGTAAACATATTGCCAAATCTATTAGCAGAAGGTATGGTCAAAGATTAGTTACTGCGCCGACCTCAAATAAAAAAACAGTTCGGGTTAAGCAGACCCCGGGCTCTTGGGGTCCGCTAAATCCCGCAAAATTAAGCCTGTTGTATTGGATATAAAGTCCGCTAAATTAATCCTGTTGTATGGGAGCCTCACTTTAAAACATTGCGTCAGTAAATAATCGACAATATTCAATGAATCCGAAAAAGATTTTTAGTTCAAATGTTGTAAAGCCCAAGAGTAGGAAATCATATTTTTTTCATGCAATTCCATCTCGCTCATTTCTAGGCAAACAGACAAAGACCAATAATTATCATCTATAAACCTTAACCTTGAGGTAATGTTGTGTTGAAGGTTTACACAACTCGTGTTTACATGTGAGCTGTAAGAACTATCACATATTAAGTTAAATGCTTATGAATCCATACGCAGTTCAACCACTGAACTAAACCTTAAGAGGAAGGAAAGGATAAATCGCGCTTGTAATGCTAGTAAGGATTATTATAGTATAGATTATTGCTCCAGTTCAACTATTGTTCAATAATAAATATGCGACAATGACTACTGCAAAAAAATACAAAAAAAAACCCATGAGTTTCTTGTGTCTTCTTCTCATTGGAGGTCACATTCCGAAGACACAGTAGATTAGATATAATAACTGAAATTTTTAAGAGATTGCTAATATCCGAATGAATAAATAAACGTATTTTCATTTCATTTCATTTCATCAATTCTGTGAACAACACACAGTTAGAAATGGTATGATACTTTTGTATGAGAATTGTTTATGTGTTTACACGTGAAGCTGGGGTCCCACGGCCCGTTATATCACAGGGCAGCCCAGGCCGCGCCACGCCTATCGAGGCCTGTGCGACTGATTTTCATCTCGCGCGACGACAGGCTTCGGATGCTACTGTTCCCACGGCCTGTCCGTCTGGTGTGGCGTGGTCTGATCTGATAAAACACAGGCCATGGAACCCTACCTCAAAGGGAGTACCTACCTCAAAACAAAGAATAGAATAGGAAGTAGGTAGGTCCTATCTTAATAATTAGAATATGAAAATAAAACAAAGGGGCGTAGTAATTGCAGATATAGGTTATATGGCATAAACATATTTTGCTCTAATGTCTTTATCCAGGGAGGAAACAGTCGACTACGTTTGTATGAATTGTGGACTGTTTCGCGCCAAACATTATTATTAAACTGGTTCTATATTAGCATATTAACAGGCCTATATGGGTTGTTAAAAGTCGCAGACAGAAATTACATTATATTTGGCTCAAAGATCAATCATAATTTTTGGTATAAATTATAATCCTATGTATCATTCTATACTTATAATATATATAATTACTAATAGGTAATGATAAATAAATAAATAAAATATATGTTATTCGCATAACACAGTCGTTCAAGATTTGGATTTCTTGAACGACTAGTATCGCTACATTATCGAGGAGTAACATAGGCTATTTGGTATTTGATCCCGATATTACGGAACTTACGCGGGTGAATCTGTGGGACGCAGTATTATATACAAAATCAATGCGCATCGAAGCGTCCATCAAAAAATCAAAAATTCACAATGTATCCGTGAATAGAACATCCGAGTTGCCACACTGCGACAAAGATTAAAGCCTCGAAGCCTTCTGCCAACAATCCCGTCCTCGCTCACAAAGGATCATAAAATCTTTGATCAAACACTCATAATAAAAATGTACCACAGTTATAAAAATAGCTAATAAAAATAGTATAGATATAGCCCCGGCATAGAATAGGGTTACCATTGAATAACTCTATTCTCCCTATTCCCCCACGGGAAGAGATGGCTCTTCTCGTGGGTGTCGTAAAAGACGATTAAGGGATCTGGGAAACACTAGCGAACCGGAAGTTCTCCCCGCAAGGTGGCCGGAAAGTCGTGTTTGTTACACTTTTTATAACCCAAGAACGGCTGAACCGATTTGCCAAAAATTGATAGGGAGGTAGCTTAAAACCAAGAGAATGACTTTTTTTTCTAAGGTGGAACAAAGTTCGCTCGGGCACCGTGATAGAAATAAAGGACATTATACAACAAAACCTCAATAAATCGAGATAAAAATAACAATCAAAGGCAAAATAAAACGTAACACTTATGTACGACACCGCTTTGATATAAGTGTCGGCGGTGTCGATGTTTTTTTCCAACGATCATCAAAGGCTGCCCCCATATCCTACGGTCAAATGAACATGTTATGGACTATTCACACGGCGCGTGTCTAGCGCATTTACTTATTTATATGCAGTTATGAAATTGACAGGCTGTGCTCGGATTCCGCTACAGTCGCTTAAATTTCATGCCAATCAGGTCCAAAGACACTTTACAAATACTTTCCGCTGTCTTAGAGGCCGAAAACTTGACTACCGCTGCGCATCGTATTGCGTGCAAAAGATAAATACAAAATACAAATACAAATCATTTATTGATATAACTTATGTACATGTCACTTACATACTAGGAAAATAGCATAGCCCCTTTGCAATAAGATAGCTATTGCAAAAGGGCTATGCTGCCAGCATCCTTGGCTCCTTTGAGCCGGGTACGATCAGGGGCGGCTTATTTGATTGAATGTGTGCATGCTGTTCTATTGTTGTTTTGTGACATTAATAAATGTATTTTTTTACGGATGGTTCAATTTCCTTTGGCAAATTTAAAATGCACTCGGACGCGCGCCGTTCAGTCTATAACCTACATTAATACAACAGACTGACGCTGGCTGTCTATGGGAACTTAATACAACGATAGTCTTACTTTCTAACTAAACACTATATTCGTGTAGCTCCGGCATAGATACCCTGTCTATTCCCGAGGGTGTCATAGAAGGTGACTTAGGGATCTGGGGGAGAATAGCCAGTGGTTTTGGCTGTCTGTTGATATACATATATTTCGATCAATCTGTCAATGAATGAGCCAGCACAATAAATTTTGTATGTACATAGATATAGATTACAAATAACTATTAAATAACGGTTGGTGAGGTCTCAGTTCGGGGCGAACTACTAGTTTATTTCAGTATAAAATAGACTGAGATGTAGTACGCTTACTTAAAAGACAGTTAGGTACTTGTGACTTCTCACAAACAACTGTTTTCCTTTAGATAAAGGTTAACGACGTTCTCATTTGGCGAAACTTTTAAATGTTCTTTTGTCTCTTTTTGGCTGAAATAAACTGTTATGTTTTCGCCGTAATGAAAAGATTACGCGCTTTAAAGGTAACAATGTGATAACATAAAGTTTAACTAAAACTTAAAGAAATGCTATTCAGGAAACTGACTTTAAAAGTGGGCCTCATTCTCGAGAGGAAACTCGAAAGCGGAAACGGTAGTCACTAGTTTTTATTGTTATAGCGTTGTTTATTTAGTACGTACCTAATCTACACTTAATATTATAAAGAGGAAATATTTGTATTTTTGTGTGTGTGTGTTTGTAATGAATAAACTTAAAAACTACTGCGCCGATTTCAAAAATTATTTCATCATTAGAAAGCTACATTCACTCTGAGTAGATACTTAGGCTACTTTTGATCTCGATATTCCTACAGAGTAGGGACTTACGCGGGTTAAACCGCGGGACGCAGCTAGTTAGATTTAAAAAGAATTGACAAGTGACTCTCCCATGCTTACAAAAAGAAAAACCTCTTTTCCGTTCCTTAACATTATACGATTCCGGTATTTTTTAAGTGTGTTCTAAAAAAAACATGGGTTTAAACCAAGATTAGAAATTAGCCCCCCTTTGTATCATCCCTCTCGGGAGCCCGGGGTCCGCTTTCTAGGTATTCATTCGTTTTAAGATCAATATTTGATAAAAAATATGTTTATTTGGTTTCTTTATTCTTCTCTGTTTCTTTTGTAATTATTAATTGTATTTTTTGTCTGTGTTTCTTTTTTAATTTGTTGTTTTGTAATAATTTGGCACTCTAGGTCTATTTTTAAAATATTTATTTAATTTTACTGATTATTAGTTTCTAACGTGAATTGAATCTTAAAACATTTTTGCAACGCCCAATTGTTACCCACATCACAGTCATTCCAGTCTTAAAATCGATTCTAATCTAAGGACCTTTTTACACGTATACGAAAACAGGCCCACTTTACTTCCCAAAGGTTCCCCTATCTCAAGGAAACGGAGACAACGAACGGATGCGAAACCACCTTAACAATGTGTTCACGTACGGCATACTGCGCCGCTGTAATTTCACACTTATTACTAACGGACTAAGTGCGAGAATCATTTACTGAATGTGAATCGAGTGTACGTGATTGGCATGTACATTCTGCAGGCCTACGTAGATGAATAATTTAACTGTCATACTTTTAACCGAATTGCAAAAAGAGAAGTTCACGGTTTGAATGTTTGTGTTCATTTTGATTTAAATAATTGGATTACGCAAATATAATTCACAATGGACGAGGAGCTCATTGGCCTAGCCGATCTTAAATGGTCGTGTTGGTTAAGAGACGCTTGGTGCGCCCATTACTTGTGTAACTCGGGTGACCGATAATTTGTGCGCACGTTAATCAGTTGGTCTCGGTTGTTAACTCAGATATCAGTCGTTAGGTCAAGTTAGAGGCCTTAGGGCGACCTGACAACTCTAACATCGTGAGCCACACCATTATACGAAGAGAAGAAGAAGAATTCACATTTATTTTACATTGATCTCAACCCTAACATAAAATACTAGCAGATTCCCGCGGTTTCACCCGCGTAAGTCCCGATCCCGTGGGAATATCGGGATCAAAAATGACTTATGTTACTCAGGGTGAATGTAGCTTTCTAATGGTGAAAGAATTTTTGAAATCGGTCCAGTAGTTTCGGAGATTACCCCCAATATACAAACATACATACATACATAACATACATACATGTTACCAACGTTACCTCTTTATATTAGTTATATTAGTATAGTAGTATAATATAATATTAGTCAAGATATAGATAGATGACATTAGAAGAAAGACAGTTGTTAACAGCCACAGCGGTAACGTTACCACAAACTCAATAATGCTTTTGATGTTTTTATACATTTTCATCGACTACATGTAACACCCGCAGCGTTATACTCATTTAATTTGTACGATAGACGTAACAATATTGTCAGCGCTGCAGCGGCTTTTTTATATTAATTTCTCCTATAAGGAACATGGAATACGTTTGAGGCATCATCTCTAGTTTCAAAAAAATTAAAAATCATTTATTTCATGCAAATATACACCCATACAAATAATATAAAATATTAAAATGTCATAAGATAAAAAATTAAAAGAAAGTAAATAATAAGGACTAGATATAGTAGGGACTAGATTTTGAATAGAAAATGAAAATTTATTTATATACTTATTACAATTTAAACATAAGAAAATACAATTAATTAAAACAATCAAACTTATCATAACTAACTCTAGTTTCTATGTTTCACGTTCCTTTACCTCTTTCGGTCATTAAAAACTCATTACGAACAGAACTTCCTTAAAAGAATCCAGAAGTAACACTTTAATTGTCGCAAGAAATTTGTAAATTAACCTGTCTTCCTGTCTCTGTCGCTCCTGCATAAATATCGCGCTATCACTCGCATAAGTTATCTGTGCGAGCGTGATGTAAATATATTTACGAGGAAGCTATAAAGACAGATATAGAAGTAAAGGGGACAGTCTACCTACTCTTTTCTCCATACAAACTTTACAAACGTAGTCGACTATTTCCTCCCTGGTTAGAGACATTAAAAAAAAATATGTTTATGTCATAAGTCCTATATCAGCCATGACCATGCCCCTACGTTTTGATTTTATTCATTTTATAATTTTTCTGAATTTTATTTTTATTCTATAAGAAAAAAATAAAACGTAGCGGCATGGTCATAGCTGATATAGGGCCTATGGCATAAACATATTTGCTCTAATATCTTTATCCAGGGAGGAAACAGTCGACTACGTTTGTATGGAAAAAGAGTAGGTAGACTGTTCTCTTTAATCCACGAAGTTCTTTGTGCAGTGACCGAGGCAGTTTCTATTACATAAAACTGCTTACTAACGGTTTTCCTGTTTACTTTTTGTTAACCTTCAAACGCAGCCTTTTAGAAAAAAATATTCTTATAACGAAGAAGAAAAATAAAACAATAATTCTTGAAATTAAAGACATTTTTCGGTATTCCTTATGTTTTTATTGCTCAAGGCATTTTTACTTGAAATATTTTACAAGGAGAAATACATCATCAAAAATCCAAAAGGATTTTTGATGATGTATTTCTCCTTGTAAAATATTTTAAGTACATTTTTCGGTTTTAATCGCGTGGTGTTACTTACTTTTAACATTGTTTCAACGCTCAACGTTTCGAGACCTTTCCAGGTCCCTTCCTCGGGATTAACCACATTGCGTTGAGCGTTGAAACAATTTATTTTCAAGGAAAAATAGCATTCAAAAATTTTCACTTGCGGCGAGGCTTGAACTCGCGTCTTTGGCTTGAACCTAAAGACGCGAGTTCAAGCCTCGCCGCAAGTGAAAATTTTTGAATGCTATTTTTCCTTGAAAATAAATTTTCTAAACAAAATAGCCTTGAGCTACATACAAAAATTAATAGAATTTTTTTTCGTTGAAACAATGCTAAAAGTAATAAACACCATGCGATTAAAACCGAAAAATGTCTTTTATTTGAATACAACATCGCGAATACAGAAGAAAAATCTAAAAAAACTTGATTGAACTCTTTACATTAAAATCAGAATGAAAACTGAGCCATTATTTTTTTACACTGATAGATAGACAAATTTATTTATAAGCACATTATTAGTTGTGCAAATAAATAATTCATCATCATCCGAGCGATGTTCCCTGTTGCATCCCTCTCGAGAGCCTGCGGGGTCCGCGAACTAACAACAGATACAAACAAATGCTCCAGGGGGAAATCACCGTTCCTCACCTCCGGCTTGTCTTAGCTGGCTGTGAACGCACTGACTAGGAAGCGGTCCCCTCTGGCTTGTAAGTAGTCGCGAGAGCAAAATAGCGCGGAAAATTATGATTTAAGTTTGTAGTTTCGTGATCTAACCTACACACTTAAATCACAAAGTAGTTGTTTACTCATTTTGCATTATAATAAAAAGAGTTAGATACCCGTCGTTTAGAATATAAAAACTAGTAAAATCTACCCATAAAAACAGGAGAAGCAAGGACGAGTGAGTAAGCCGAGTAGGTCAGTGTTTCATCCTAGGCGCCGTCTGGGCGAAACCGACGAAGTGGGTGGGCGGGAAGCCAAGGTCGCATCACCATTCACTGATAAACGCCGTTTCGATGCTTCTAAAATAACAGACGACATGGCGTGGGAATATCGAATGGTGTGTCTTTGAGGAGTTCTACTCCGACCAAAGGAGATAGGCCAACGAAATTGGATCAACGGTTTGGCTTTTCCAACGGCCCAAAGGTTACTAATCGGTAATCGTTAGTTAGTTAACTACATTGTTAATTTTGTTGTTGGTTGCGTCGTTGGAACAACTATTTTTGTTCTTTTATAAAAAAACAAAGGCGATGAAAATTTGAAACAATAGACGAACAAAACAGAGACAAAAGACGGTTTGTTGGTAGCTATCATTATGTTTTTCTAGGGTTAAGGGTTCTTCTTCTTTTCTCGTATAGTGGTGTGGATTACCTTAGAGCTTTCGGGTAGCCCTAAAGCCTCTAACTTGACCTAACGATGGCTATCAGACATAACAACCGGGACCAACTACTTAACGTGCCTTCCGAATTACGAATAACAGATATTAGAAAAAATATGTTTATGCCATAAGTCCTATAGGGGGGCGGATCGTCTTACATAAATTTTTAACTCCTAACATCGGAGGTCCGAAAATGTTTCACATACCATTTGTTAAAGTTGTAATTCATATTAGCAATCCATTTAAATTCTCCCGCCTTTTTCCTAGTATCCATTCATCAATCCCAATCAATCAACCCTATCAATTGGTTCCCTTTCCCCAACCTAGAGGGCGCTATCAGCATTGAAAATCAGTTACCGTGTTTCCGCCATTACTAACAACATCTATTTAAAGTTACTCGTGATAAAAACATTTAAAACAAAGACAACAGTGGTCGATACGCGACCCACGAACTGCACCAGTCATTGGGGAGTTTTTGCTGCATCTTCCACATCATCAGAGGGCCCTCAAGAAGATTCCAGCAACGCACGTGCTCCAGGAAAACTTTATGTGAGTCCCTCTATTCTCTCCCTTCTGACCCAATTCCTTAGATACAGTCCACTAATATCGATAATACAACTTTTGTGGCCACTGCAGCCACATTTCACAACACCATTTTAAATCATAATTATCATTCTTTATATTTTTTTTTAAACATTTAAAATACATAATCATTGAAATTCATAATATCACTATTATGAATTTCGTTTTTACTAAAATTTGTTTTAATAAAATTCTTAATCATAAGTTTTTTATCCATATTATTGAAAATCATAATGTCTAAATTCATACATTTGTTTCGCCTACTATTGTTATCTTAACGTGTATTTTTTTGCAAGTTCGAGTACAACGCGGTACTCGAACTTGGAGAAATATACACGGAGCACACCGACTCGGATAGGTGAGGTTTATGTTAGAACATGATTACACGCAGCGCTAATACTATACATAAAAAAACGTGATTTATCTTAATCATAAGTGTTTTTATGAAGATCGACAGAACCCAAGTCAAAAACAATCGAAAATTTCCGTTAGAGTTTGATAATGGGGTAGTTCATAAAAGAAGTTTTGTTACAGTTGCCTTTATTAATATAAATAATCTTAGTAACACATTATGAATTATAGCAATATGATCATGAATGTTATGAAGAAAAAAAATCTGAAAAATAAAATTATGATTTTAAAATGTTCTTGGTAGTAACAGTATGAATAAAAAAATTATGATAATTAACTGTTATGGGCACCGATGGTAGTAATAAAAATGTCTGAATAAAAAAAGTATAAAAAGTAAAATTATGAAGAGTGCTTTTTGAAAAAATGCTTTCAAAAACTTTAGTACCCGGCGGGATTCGAACCCGCGACTATTGGTAATCCGAACCAACAGCAGCAGTAGCAGAAAGCAGTATTCCTAAGTGTGGATTAACACTAAGAAATAATGTTTATGAAGAGTTATTATTATGAACACAAATCGATAGTAAGACAAAGAATATGACTTAAAATTTTATGTGAGCCAATATCGACCCGTCCTATAGATATCAGCCATGACCATTTGACCATTTTTTCTGAATTTTATTTCTATTTTAATTAGATAAAAGAAAAAACTAAAACGTAGAGGCATAGTCATGGCAGATATATGTTTTATGGCATAAACATATTTGCTGTAATGTATTTATCCAGGGAGGAAGAATAGGTAGAATGTCCTCTTAATTTAAAAAAAAAAGTTTAGTATTTAAAATAGGTTTCGAAACGACGAGGAAAATCAAGCACCATGTGAGTTTTACGTACAAGTAACACAAACCAGACAGGTTTTATGTTGACAAACGTAGGCTCTATCTATCTATATACCTATCTATTATGTAATGAGAGTTCAATGTAACGTTACGTTATTCGGATTCCAATCAACAGGTGTTTTAATCAATTGCCGATTTCGAACATTATAGTCTAAGATTCAGTAACGAAATATTATTATATTCACAAATAATACTTATTTCGTACTGATTCTGCTAATGGTGTGTGTGTGTGTGAGTATTTGTTGCTCCTTCACGCGAAAACCGATGGACTGAATGCGATGGAACTCGATATTTAGATACTGAAAACCTATAAAAACACCTAAAGTAATTTTCATTCCGATACTTTTAATTCTGAAAATAATAGTAGCAACGCGATTAAACTTGAGAAATGTGTTAAGTGTTTTATAGAAATAGTATTTGTTGCAAATACATTAACATATATAAATGATAAGAATTCATAATACAACTAAACATAGTACAACTAAACGATATTTGCTTTTGTCTGTCAGTAGATATGGTCCTGCTTCTCTATATGCTTCTCTCTTAGCCGATCTTCACGAAGTTTCGTTAGTTTATAGATTTTTATTTGTCGTAGGTGACCGATAATTTGTGCTGCGAAAAATATTTTCCGCGAGTTATCTATGCTTCGGAAGCACGTTTAGCAGTTGGTCCCGGTTATAATATGTTATAGCAGTCGTGAGGTCAAGTTAGAGACCTTAGGGCGGACCTGAACACTCTAACACTAGGTGAGCCACACCACACCACTACATGAAAAGAAGTTGGGGACTTTTGATTAGTTGCGGAGTTCACCCACTAAGGGGACTAAGTGCTCGCAAGGTCTACTGTTCGCAAAACTACAAGTCCAAAAACCCATACAAAATAGTACCTTAGTTCAATCAACACAGCGTACAAATTAGTTTACAAACGAAGTTAGACGCCCCAAGTAGTACTTGTAAACAATGTAACCGGAACCTTCTGGTTTCCTACACTTGCCCTGAGTTTCAAAGAGTTTCTAACCAAAATTGTATTCCCATCAGGTGAAGGAAGATTTAAGTTTCACAAACACATACTTTATATGGTTTCGAAGTTTATAGTTACGAGAAACAAGTTTGTGTGGGTATAAATTCTTTCTATAGAACTATTGAACGTATGAACTTTCGATAAAAAAAATATAACAGAGCGCTGCTCACACAATCTAGCCCCAAACTAAGCAACTAAGCTTGTATTATGGGTACTAGACAATGGATATACCTACCTACCTACTACACAAAATACGTTTTTTAGCAAATACATACATATATACACTAATATTATAAAGAGGAAAGATTTGTACTTTTGTGTGAATGTGCGTATGTTTATAACGAATAAACTCAAAAACTACTGTGCCGATTTCAAAAATTCAATTTTTTTTAGTGGTAAGTTTTAACCCAGGAGGTACTTTTTACCACCCTGTCGCGCCACAGAATTAATAAAAAGCGGATATTGTTCTCGTTTATGAAACCACATTAAGAAACCTAAACAATATCTATCAAATCTTTCCCAAAATAAATCTTGAAAATGTTTTTATCTCCATTCATCATCCAACATCGTTTGGGAATCGCGGCAGACCAGATATTTTCTGTCATCTTTTATGAAGCACCAGACTTTTTTTTTATTTTTAAACGATGAGTGTCGACAGACAGACTCATCAAACCTTCAGGTTTGTGTCTGTTTGTGTATCTGTCTGTGGCATCGTAACTCACGAAGATGAATCGATTTATATAATACTTGTTTTTTTTTGGTTGATAGGAAATAAACACAAAAATTGAATTGAAAATAAAGTGTTGGTTAGCTATTCAATAGTAGTGCACAATTCGTCGAAAACGTATTAAAATAAATTATTATTAAATAGTACGTTTGGGGTTAGATGACGCTGTTTGTATTCATCTACGCATCATCATCCACTACTATTACTAATATTATATAGGTGAGTTTGTGTATAATATGTACGTTTGTTGTTCTTTCACGCGAAAAGCGATTACGATGAAATTCTGTAGGTAGATAGCTGGACTAGGTAGACGTGGAATAACACAAAGGAGATCAGGATTTAAGTGAGCAAAACCGCAGAGTGCTACTAATATTTATCAGACACAATTGAATTATCGACCGATTGAAGGTGTTAAGTCTCCCAAAGCTCGAAATCTTGTATTTTCTTTTAAATATTTTGGTTTTACTTTTTTTTCTTGTAATATTAGTCAGTGGATTTTATCAACGTCTATTCGAGATAACTCATTGTCCTTATTCGGTCCTCCCATTATTTTATTTATATCAAGGACAAAGGAATTATAAATAGGAAAAAAAGATGGACGAGTGAGTTTTTCAATTACAGAAACACTCGAAGCGTGGAATTAATTTTAAAACCTTATAATTTTACAATGCACGCTTGTACAACCAAGAAAAAATTGCATGAACATAGATAGATAGATAAACACTTTATTGCACCAAAAACACATACTTAATACTAATTATACAAAGAATAACTTAAAACTATAGTGGTACAATGGGCGGCCTTATCGCCTATGAGCGATCTCTTCCAGGCAACCAATGAATAGACAAGACTTAAGGAAGGGGATGGGTGATGTGTTTTGGGAAATATTCGTCAAGGAGACTAAAATATAAAATATATATACCTAAATACGAGTATACGTACATATAATACACACTACAAATAAATAGGCAATAAACTAAATAAACATAAATAAATACTCTACCTATACAACTGTCTTGCTTCCGCGAGAGCGAGATAGTGTCTGTAGACGTGCGACTTGAAAACTGCCAGTGACTTGGACTGGCGTACAGAGGAGGGCAGAGCGTTCCAGAGCTCCACACCGCGAGCGGTAAAAGAGTTCCCATAGAAGCTAGAGGAACGGTCAGGGACAGCGAGAAGAAGAGCTTTACAAGAACGGACAGGTTCGGACAGAGGGTGAAGAAATTTGAAACGGGATTTTAAATAGACTGGAGAGTTAGGTAAAAATAGAATTCTGTACAAAAGAGAAAGAATATGGGAATCCCTACGCAGACGAATAGGTAGCCATTTTAGCCGACTACGGTATTCCGAAACATGATCAAACTTGCGCAGACCGAAAACAAAGCGAATAGCAAGATTTTGCAGCCGCTCAAGCTTGTCAAGCTGGACCTCGGCGAGGTCAAGGAAGCATTCGTCTGCGTAGTCGAGTAGGGAAAGCATGAGAGTCTGTGCCAGCATAATTTTGGTGGTAATCGGCAAGAAATTCCGCAGCCTTCGGAGCGATGCATTGGACGCGAACATCCTCTGGCTCAACCCAGAAAGATGCGGATCCCAAGTAAGATTACAGTCAATAGTGATACCAAGGTTTTTGACTGCAGCACTGTAAGGTACCACAGTTCCGTCAAAAATTACCTGAGGCAGCTGGGCGCTACGAATTTTGCTGGTTAATCTGGAACTGCCTATGATGATAGCCTGAGTTTTAGAAGGATTGACCTTTATGCCAAAGGCCTTGCTCCAGTTACATATCCTAGCTAGGTCAGCATTGATTACCCCAGTCGCAGAGTCTAATTGTAGAAGTGGTGCTTGCGAGTAAATTTGCAAATCATCAGCATACAGGTGATAGGAAGAACAGAGATTAGAAGAAATTGAGTTAATATACATAGCAAAGAGGAGAGGAGATAATACGCCGCCCTGAGGAACACCGGCAGATATTGGATTCCAAGAAGAGCAATTATCTTCAATCTGAATACGTTGCCGGCGTCCAAACAGGTAACTGTGAAACCAGTCAATCGCCGACGGACATATGTTAAGAGAGCGAAGGATTCCCAAAAGGATGTCAAAGTCGACATTATTGAATTTTTGCATACATTGCATGACTTATTGCCCACACATGCACAATGCACTTCGTCTAATGATGTTAGCTATCTTCTATACCTACATATTACAAATCTGTAGCGATAAAAAAATCTGTAATTGAATTGTATCCAGAAAAAATAAATGCAGGCCGTCTCAAAATCGGTAACTAAACACGAATCAAATGTTTTTAAAGACTGTCTGTTTGTTTGTTTGTCTGTTTGTTTGTTTGTTCCCGCTAATCTCAGAAACGGCTTATCCGATATCCAAATTTGGAATGCAGATAGCTTAAGACCCGGATTAACATATAGGATACTTTTTATCCGGATATAATGACCGGTTATCCGGCAATTTGAAAAAAAAACCGGGTATCTGACGACCTCGGTGGCGCGTCGTGCGAAAGCGCGACTGCAATGCAGGAGGTTGCGGGTTCGATTCCCGCCGGGTGCAAGTATTTATGCTTAAAAAATAAATATTTGTGTCTGGTCTGGGTGTCCCTCTATGTATAATATGTATGTATTTACAAAAGAAAAATAAATATAAGTATTATATCCGTTGTCTAGTCACCGTAACACAAGCTTAGTCGCTTATCACGGGGCTAGATGGCGCTGTGTGTTGTTCGGAGAATTTATTTATTTATTTTTTTTATTTTTATTTATTTGACTTAATTTTTTTTTTGTTGTATTGAAGAAGTGTGTTGTGTGGAATCAACACATAATGTCCGGATATCCAGCAATTTTAAAAAAAAACCGGATATCCGGTCATTTTTCTTAATTAGTTTGTTGTTTTGAAGAAGTGTATTGTGTGTAATTAATACATAATGACCGGATATCCGGTAGTTTAAAAAAAACCGGATAGCTATCAGGTATTCTTGAAATACCGTATACTTATGTGTCTCCATATATTCGGGTCTGTCTGAACTCGAAACGTACGGAAATTCTTTATAACAGCTGTTTTTAACCTACTTCAAAAAAGGAGGAGGTTCTCCATTGGACCCGTATGCTGTTTGTGTATGTAGGTATGTATGTGAATATGTTCATGCCGTACTACGTATATGAAGTCCAATTTCGATCATTCTTTTTTTATGGTGAGAGGTGAGAGTTCAGGATTGGTCCCATAAAATCTTGGTGAAATTCTGATGAAAACCTTCGGAATGACGAGCAGAATAGCATCCAACAATGCAGTAAGATACAATTGCTTACTGCTTATCTATATACATTACTTATATAGATAAGCCGCGCGCGTTACCTCCCACTGTGCAAAATTCCACACTTAAACGGTCGCCCAGGGAAGTACTGACCGTAGAAGGCGCGGCAGCGCCTTGCACGGTCCGTACTTCAATGCTTCGGAAGGTACGTTAAGCAGTTGGTTCCGGTAGTTATTTTAGTTAGCAGTCGTTAGGTCAAGTTAGAGGCCTTAGGGCGACCTGAAAGCTCTAACACTAGGTGAGCCACACCACTATACGAAGAGAGAGAGAGTTGGGATTATAACGCAATCTAAACCTCTGATCTGCACCGTCGTAGTGGGTGCAAACGAGACGGTGTCCTATGTAAGGGACACAAATAGGCCTATAAAACAGCCATTTTTAACCAGGACACTATATTTGGCAGGGTTTAGGACAGACCGGCGCCGCCGTCGCGACACACTTGACTCCTTTGCCAACTGCCAACTTTCCTTGTATCGATTGAGGGTATATAGAGCTTTACGAGACCGTTATTGGATAAAGGATATGTAGGTCTGTCTTTTCAAAGTCCTTCGAGTTTTTGATTTCTATTCAGTATTTTGTAAGTACAGCGAAATCTTTGTTTTTTTTTTAATAATACTAGCTGACCCGGCGCCACTTCGTATACCTTATCACTTGACACTGGCAGCTCTACAATTCGTTGCGTACTGGAGAAAATAAAACAAAGTTGGTGACCAGCGTATTATGTTTGAAAGGAAAAGTAATCAAAAATGTTTCAAAATATTTAACATCCAGACATTTCCATCAATTATCGTCAGGTTTTAAACAATTGTGAATTATAAAATTGTAAAACTTTGACAAATTACAAATAGCGGTAGCTTGTAGGTAGCTAAATCTTTATCTTGAATCACTCTGTCTATTAGTGCAACCCACATAAAAAGTAGTTCTGTAGCTGTTCAGGTTATCAGTTACAGACAAGTCGACAGACAGACGCGAAAAAAAACTCTTTTTGTTATGTAGAGAAGATTATTGATGACATAAAATACAATATTTAGTCTAAAATATATACCTAATAATACAATATGAAATACATATTATAAAAAAATATATAGGTAGGTATATAGGAAACATATTATTTTGAAAGTTTATCCGTTACCTAAGACACAGAGGACAACTAGTTCCTTCCGCTGGCGGCCACAAGTCGAAGAGCTCGCCGCTGTATCTGGGTTAGCTATTAAGTGGGAAATCCTATCTATTTTAAGGGCCCTATTCTGAAAAACTGAAAATCCATGTCGGGTGCATCGAAAATTGTTGATTATTTCATGACGGAATGTCGTAGAACTTTTTTTTGTGTACAGATTGTAGGCGACATTGTTTCCGATATTTTAGTGCAGTTTCCATACAAATATGTCGAAACGTATTGAAGCCTATCGACATTTTAGCCAAATCAGATATTTTTTTTCTAAAATTTGGATAGGCTTTGCACCAATAGGAGGTTCTTGTCTTAAAACTACACCAACATGTAGGAAACAAAGTCACCTACAATCTGTGCACAAAAAAAAGTTCTACGACATTCCGTCATGAAATAATCAACAATTTTCGATGAGCCCGACAGGGATTTTCAGTTTCAAGGTCGTTGGCGTATATACTCCTCTTAAGCGTAAAATAGCCGCCATAAACATGACGTAGGGTACCTATTCCATACTCTGTTTCAACGACAAGGGACGTATAAAGTTTAAACGAGAATCGTTGTTTGGTATTGTTTCTAAAAGTGATTGAAAAGTTTCCCGACGCGTCACGGGAGCGCGGATTTTAAAATCAAATTTTTCACGTCCGTTCTGTTGTGTTCGGATATTATTTTTCATTTTCAGGAGCCTAATGTTTTTTATTAATTTTTTTATTGTTCTTTAGGTACACGGGTGGGAAATTTTAAACAGGTCTGTAGAGCTAATGTCCATTTTATATAAATGCAAAATTTTAAATAATTTATTTATTTCATTTATTTAGTGAATTAAGATGGTATAAGTCTTCGATCATATATAAACTATAGATGCACGGTCACCGCTCTAGAAATGGAGCCGTCCAAACAAGACATACTTCAGCCGATATGCCTTGTTTCGCTGTCAGTCGTGCATAAGTGTTTTACAACCTTATTGCCCAGTTATTAAGGTTTATATTAAACTGTACTATGTCCGTATAAGTAAGCGTTGAAGTAGTGCCGATTTTTGTATGGGACCGTGTATCTATAGTTTATATATGATCGAAGGTATAAGTACCTACTGTTGGTTTAGTTATATGTATGTATATGTAATGAAATAAACTAAAGTGCCTATGATCGAACTAATATCATAAACGTAAACATTTATTAATCCTAGTACCCATAGTACAAGCCTAATGCTTGATTTTCGGTTAGATTGCGCCGTGTGTAACGTCGTGCATTTTTTTTTATCCTTCAATCACTCCCTTACGAAAAAACTACGAACCCGATTGCAATGAAACATGAACTCGGAATAACGTGATAAAAAGGGTACAGTAGGCGGAAAGCGCATGTAAAATGTAGGTACTGCGCGTTCTTCTTCCATGACAAAACTTTTCAACTTATCTGCCGGTCACTATACCCACTTTTTATCCCGACGAAATCAGGTGCCCTATTCTGCTACTTAGTTCCAGTTCAATGGTCTTAGACAAGTCTCAGAAAAATTTTAAAAGGCTACAATTGTTGATGAATTTGCATAAAATAACTAAAACTTCGAAAGGTGGAGGTGGATTTTGTTAAAATTACGTAGACGGACCCGTGAGCAAAAGGTCAAAATACCTCGAAACGTAGAGCGTTGACAAAATGCTTAATATAATAAAAAGAACACGATTAAAACCGAAAAATGACATAAATTTCAATTCAACGTCGCGAAAAGAGAAAAAAAAACGTATGGCACTCGGGGACTGCCGCGGTAAAGCTATTACCATGTAGCTCGGCCGAGCGTTAGCTACATGGTAACCATGGCAACATGGTAGGCGGAGTGGGGGGTGTTAGGTTAAATTTTGGTTACGGAATTTCTTGATTCGGTCGCTGCGCTCAAAGCCCACGATAAGAGCTATGCAATGGCTTAAAAAAACTTTTTATATACCAAATGACTTACCAAAAGGCGGTTCGAACCGGCAGTCGAGCAGCAACGCATGGCCAGTGGGTCCGGTGGTGCCGACGACTGCACTCCCGCGCATCTTCAACTGCGCCTCCAGTTCCACCCACCGACTGCCACACTCCTGTATAACAAACAACCAATCAGAATAAATTTGATAAATTCTGGGAAAAACGCACACCGCCATCTAGCTCAGTGGTAAGTGACTAAGCTTGTGTTACGGTGACTAGACAACAGATATAATACCTAAATATGTATATTTTTCTATTGTAAATGCATAGAGAGACACCTACTCTTGTCAGCAAGACAGATTTGGCATAAGACCCAAAAATGTTTCAGATTCTGAAAAATATGAGCCATCACGGGACGGGTCTGGCAGATGTGAAACATCGACTCGCTACGTATAGTACATATAGCGTGGCGAAGCTTCGCCACGGCCGGTATCGCCATGACAAATTCTAGTTTGACCCTCGCCTATAGGAGTTTCACATCAAAAAATCAGAATTGTAACCTCGATTATGCACTAATAACGGGGCTAAAAGTATACAATTACCTACATTCAACTTAAAATTGCAAGTAATTTGTGTCAAACCGGCCATTTTGAACCATAATTGATACGATAACTAACTGTTCATGAGTGGTCGTTAATTTACTAAATGGAGACACCGAACGACATTTCGCTGAAACATTTATAAACTGCTGTAAGGGGCTTTTCGCACTGCATCTGATTTGTAGTATGTGTCCATATTAAGGAGACAGATTAGAAAAGAGTGATTATGACATGCGTAAATCGCTGAACCTGTGAAGCTGGATTCACAGCGCGAGATATCTCAAATCGCGCCACACCAGCTCGCGTCTACGCGCCGTGTGAAGGTATTAGCTCGATGCGACGCGACGCGGGCTAGCACATGTAGGTACTTGGTACTTCAAAGGCGCGGCGCGAGCGAAATCGTGGCGCGACTTGTAATATCTCACGACGTGAGAAGCCAGCTTGACACATGGGATTTATATATTTTTTTTATTTAACAAAAATTTGACATAGGCTATTGGGTCGAAAAACGCCCTTCGGGGTGGCCTGACGGTACAGCGGACCCCTCTCTTTACCTTTGCTGGTCATAGCTAGGGACGCTATAACATATATGCGTAGGTATTAGAGAACTAGGGTTGCTTGTTTCGAAACACGGCAGTCCAAACGCCAACGTATAAGAACTTTAACAATATTTAGACTGCCTGACAACATGACCAAGTATTCAGATTACCCGAGAATTTTAGGTTCGCTAATGTCTCCCAGATCTTTTAGTCGCCTCTTACGCCACCCACGGTAAGTGATGACATTTCTAAGATGTAGCACACTTATCTAGAAGAAGGAAGACGGTAGATTCAACCCGCTTTCCTTAGTGGCTTCATGCACCGTAACGGAACACGGAAAAATCTACTTGGCGCTATGACTTAGGCTTGGTTTCGTAGGACTCACCTCGTTGTAAGCGACGGAAGTGAGAGGTAGGTAGTGGTAGCCAATTGCTCGGTCCCAAATGACTCCCTTGTTCCAAACCTCTACCAGAAGGCCTAAGTTGATGTCGTTGATCTCACTGCAAAAGAAAACAATGCAAATAATACCTTAATCTCAATCACAGTTATAAACAGCAACTGTGGTACCGCTACCGCAAACTCAATGATGCTTTTGACGTTCTAATCGTCATTCATCGACTTTATCACACCGCCAGTAAAAAGCATGTTCAAGAGACGCCCTTTTCACCCGACTGCGCGACGCAAGGAAGAGTTAGGTATGTGTTTATCAGCACATGTATGGATGTGTGTTTGTTTGTTTGTATTGTTGTTCCTATCCTTTGCGGCGCTCTAGAGGCCAAACGGATGGACCGATTTTGTGATTCTCACTCCAATCGTCTTAGTTATCAAAATTCAAGATGGCGGCCAGACCAAACGCCAAATTGTAATAAAGAAACAAAATTGAAAAGTTGACCGACTTTTCGTTTTTTTTTGTGTGGGGTGGGTATCGTTGAATAGGTGGGGTATCTTTGAATAGGTACCTATTTGAAAATCATTGTTAGGTTTTTCATCATTTTTAATTTAATGATACCATTTTTAGCTGAGGTAGGTAGGTAGGTACCTACTGCAGATTTGAAGATTTAGATACTATAGATAGGACCGTATATATGAATCATATATTATACATAGACACCTATAGATACGATGTCGGCGACTAGTTCCAAGATACATAGGTATAATGATTCATCATAGAAAAAAGTCTTCATGCAACCAAAGTTTTTCCACTGCGGAGAGGAAATCAAGTAGGTGTCAAAAAGAAAAATTGTTTTTTTAACACTCGACGAGGCATTATTTGAAGGCTTGAACCGTCACTGAGGAGGCGTGGTGTCGTAAATCATGATGGCAGTTGCGTAGGTTAGTAACTAAGCACATACCTACATATTTTATGTGTAGAATGAAAAATATAGCACAGTCTTTAGCACGAGTGTTAGAGTTTTCAGTTAGCTTTGAGGGGAAAGCCAACCTACTCTTTTCTCCATACAAATTTTATAAACGTAGTCGACTGTTTCCTCCCTGGATAAAGATATTAGAATAAATAAGTTTGTGCCATAAGTCCTATATCAACCATGACCATGCCCCTACGTTGATTTTTTCATTTTCTAATTAATTAATTAGAAGCATTAGAAAATGAAAAAAAAGAACAAAACGTAAAGGCATAGTCATGGCAGATAAAAGTTTTATGGCATAAACATATTTGCTCTAATGTCTTTATTCAGAGAGGAAACAGTCGACTACGTTTGTATAGAGACAGAGTAGATAGACTGTCCTCTTATGAGCTTAGACGGGCTTTCTCATACTGCATTATCATGAACCGTGAAGCTAAACAGTTGAAATTTTCACAGATGATGCATTATTGTAAAATAAATATTTAAGTAGGGCTCCCATACAACTAACGTGTTTATGTTTTGGAAAAATGGTACAGAACCCTTGGCTGGCATTTTTCCTACCTGTATACACAATATTCAATAAACATCATATGTGCTAATAAAACCTTGTTTAGATTACGCCATGTCTGTAAAACATTTAATTGTATTTGTCACACGACTGCGACAATAAAATAACAACAGGTCTTTATTGCCCATCATATAATGGTGTTATGCTACAATGTAATGGTGTATGTTGTATTTTAGTAGGTACAGTGTAGTCAGGTAAGATCGGATCCGCAGGAAGACCGTATTACTTAAATATCTTCCAAAATAACTGAAGCTCTGTGCGGGGTAAATTACTCTTGTAAAACCGTGACTAACACTAAAAATTATCACAGATTTTTGGACGAGTAGAAGAGAATCAATGGTCTCCAAGCGGGAGTCTACCTACTCTTTTCTCCATACCCAATGCCTTTATCCAGGGAGGATAGAGATAAATCTAGGGAGGATAAAGACATTATCCTTTAAACAGTCGACCACATTTATTGGAGTAGGTAGACTTTCCTTTGAAAAAAGTTGGCGGTGGCGGTGGACGATCAGTTTTATGCCTTCCACTGCGAGCGGAGCGGAGTTAAAAATGTATGAGTTCAACATACAACGGTTATTTTCATAGTCATACAACTCTTTCGCGCTATGGAAACAATCGTTGGATGTTAAACTGACACATATTTAACTCCGCTCCGCTCGCAGTGGAAGGCCGGCATTAATGTTTAAAAATACTTACAAAAGGAAGTCTTGCTCCCAACATGGAGTCGGACCCTTCACTGTCACCGTCGTCGACTTGACATTCTGAAGCTTGAGTGTCACGTACGTGTTAAATTGAGTTGCTGCAAACAAAAACACACCTTATCCACCTGGTAATAGGATATAGTTTACAATAGTGGGAACAATGGAAGAGTCTACGCGGGTTTTGGCGGATAGTTCTCTGTTGTTGTTAATGTTTTTAGGGTTGGAACTGTTAGTTATTTGTGGAACTGAATTTTATGGAGGGAAATAGGTTTGAATAAATTATATCCCACTTAATAATATATATTTATGTGAAAGTCTGTGTTACTCTTTCACGCAAAAACGAATGAACCAATTGCGATGAGACTTGGTATGCAAATAGCTAGAGATTCGGATAAACACATATGCTTTTACAGGATCGGGACTTACGAGGGTAAAACGGCGAGGCGCAGCTAGTATAACCATAAAATACATCATTGAAGACCTTGAAAAATAAAAAAATCTGTAGTAATTTTTTTACTCTACTCAAAATACAGGCACAAAACCTACAACCTCTACAAACCCGTTGTAGTGCGTTTACCACTTCCACCACAGGGTCTATATCGCATCGGGATGTAATCATAGATTGCATCTTATCATCTGTACCTACGTCTGAGGCTCGCATATATCTAGGTATTGATATTTTCTAGATTTCCTATTTCATTTCTTCATGGTGTGAACATCGCCGCATATTATTAGGTATCATTAGCAGCTAAGTACACGTAATTGAGGGACAACGCCTACCGGCATTCTTTGTGAACACGACTTCTGAATATTTATTCTAATATTTAAAATGCTAATAACTAAATTAAAGTCAGTCATAAAAACAGTTGACATAGCTGTGCTTTCCTCGAACTATTTCATAAATTCATGGTCAAATTTGTACTTCATAAAACTTTATTGTTAAAATATGTATTTATGGTGTTAATTTATTCAACTTTAGCTGCCTCCTGTGTTTTCACCGCGTAAGTCCCGATCCCGTTGGAATATCGGGATTAAAAGTAGCCTATGTTACTTCTCGATAATGTAGCTTTCTATTGATAAAAGAATTTTTGAAATCGATCCAGAAGTTTCGGAGTTTATTAGTATAAACAAACCTATTCCTTATAATATTTCCCAGATTTTTCTTACACACAAACTTTAACATTTACATTATGAGTATAGTTACCTCGGAATATAGGTATGTGGTTTGAATTTAATTTTATTACCACTACTTGAATCAAACTTAATTAATAAATAACGATTAGCCTTATAAATAAACGTGGAGTAAAGTCGGAGTAGTGAGAATATGCCTTGTCTTTTTCCGTGACAAGAATTTTCAAACTGTCTCAGTCAAGTCAAGAGAGAAACAAAAAGTGATCAAATTTACTTTGACCTTACACCGCGTTTATTAATAAGGCTTATCGTTATTTATTACTTATTACTATATGTATAAATTAAAAATTCTTACCTTGTATATTAACATAGCGCGCCTTTTTTACTGTAACAATAAAATAAATATTGTTAACAACACTGATTTTCATCATAACACATGACAATATCTAGTAATCGTGTGTAGGAACAATCAACAGTAGTGTTTCGTGAACCAAAGATTTCTTTGGCCGAATTTGTCGGTTTATTGCCATAATGCCCACAAAGGTGATCGAACATTTATCAGCACCTTACGCGCCGCACGCGCCGTACTCGTCGCATTTTAGAATGAATTGTATGTAATGATGTCAAACCTCGCACGTATCACCCGCACCGCACTTTACGAAATGCGGCGCGTACGGTAAGTAGTATCAGTTTCAGTTAAATTTAGTTTCTAGTAATTTCAACTGGCTTGTTCACGAGATAGCTGTTTGTATCTCGTAAACAAGCCCATTGAAATAACTAGCGAAATATCGAGCTGCATTAAAAACAAATTTTAACATGGTAAACACCCCGTAATTTAATAATAACTTGTAGTGAAAACAACCATGTTAGTTTAAAATCATATATTAAACTAGGTAATTTAGTCTGAAGTGGACGATCGGCTTAGTCCTCTATTTACCGGAAGTGAACCAACAAAGCCGGAAATAGTTTCCTGGCACTTGTAGAGTTCAGTCACTCAAGTTGCGAACTTATCCACTGGGAATAAACCCTACCGTGAGCGCATTTTAACGGTCATCAATGTATTATCTTTACGAATTACCAGCAGCAACCCGCGGTTTTACCCGCGTTAGACCCGATCCTAGGTGAATATTGGGATAAAAAGTAGCCTACGTGTTAATCCAAATTTCCAGCTATTTGTATACCAAGTTTCATCGTAATTGGTTCAGTAGGTTTTGCGTGCACAAACATCCAAATAAAAAAACATACTTAATAATGACTTAATACGAGTATTAGAGGCATAGTGGAAAGTGGTCGCCAAAAAAAAATTTCATGTCTTCGAACCATGGTGAGTCAAGAAACGACTAAACATATTTATATAAGTATGTTATAGATTGGTATGCAGATAGGGGTCCGCAGTACCGTCAGGCCACTCCGATAAACATCAGTTTATCGAGGGATCAGTTATAGACCGATCGTGTTCCCATAAACGCTGGTGTTCGGTTCTCTATAAGGAGCTGCGTTGTACCCAAAACGGCACTACCAGATTGTCCAGACAGATACCGGAGCAATGAAGCCGCTCACCACTCACCACCACCACCATGGTGAGTCCTAGGACATGTCAGTTTCCTCACGATGTTTTCCTTCACCGTAAGAGCGTTGTTTAAAGCGCACGTAAATTTATAGACATTGGTCGGCATTGGTCAGTCGGCCGAAATTCTAACCCATGATCCTCATAAAGTAAGTCGAGGTATCTACTACTAGGGGTTCCCTAACTTATTTGAGTCGCGCCCCCTTTGACCATAAAAAAAATCCGCGCCCCCCCCCCCATCCTCCAGTCCAGATTATCAGGTCAAAATAAAAAAGAATTTATAACAAAATAAGTTGGTCATTAAAGTTTTACAAAGTCATACGAAAGGTAAGTAGTACTAAATACCTTTGATAGCCCCCTCGAGGTTGGCGCGGGGCCAGGCTAAAGGCTGATAAAGTTCTTAACATTCGCCTACTGAGGCCTCAATGAAGTTCTTGACAGGCGTCAATTTTAAATATTTTCATTGGTCGTATCGAGCAGTCTGGAATGCATTCTCTCCGCGATCGCAGGTTTTTCTACACAGGTAGCCCGCGCCCCCCTGGTGAGGTCTCTGCGCCCCCCACTTAGGGAATCACTGTACTAGACCAAACACGGCTTTCATATTACTTTAGCTAAAAAGTTTGCGTGCCACACGTTCTACCTTTTTGCTGTTACAACAATCGATAGAGTTTACCATGACTTACTATAGATTACGACGAAAATAAAATTGTAGCCGTAAGTTAAACGGTTCTCTATATTTAAAGCTTGGTAGGTACGTACGATTAAATTGCCTAGATATTATTTCAGTTATTAGATATTTTTAGGGTTCTGTACTCAAAAGGCAAAATGGGAAACTCCACTGTCCGTCAGCCTCTTTGTCGGTATCTTATAAACCGAGATAGCTAGACAGTTGAAATTCTCACAGATGTTGTATTTTCGTTGCTACTATAACAACAAATACTTATATTTCTTTTTTTTTAATACTGACCGAGTAATTTTACATTAAATAATTAAAACCTTGAGGTAAAACTTAAAAAAAAACTAAAAATAAATAAGAACATTATACCAAGTGCGAGTCGGACTTACGCGCGTTCCACATATAGATTTTATTAGTTTTTTTGTAAAAGTGGCAACAGAAATTACATTATCTGTGAAAATTTCAACTTTCTAGCTATCACAGTTCAAGTTCAGCCAAGTAAGAGACAGACAGACGGACAATAGGACAATGGAGACAATTAGTAAAAGGGACCCGTTTTTACACTTTGGGTACGGAACCTCAAAAACTATGATACAACCCCTAAATGTTAAGCATAGTTGAATCTCGATAACGATGGGATAAATCAACAAACACTTCCAACTTAATCTAACGATTTGTTATGATTTAGTACCTTGTTATTATTGGTAGTTTCGACCATTTGGATTTCAACTGAGTTATCGTATATTATTTATTACCTACTATGGTACCCTACTCATGGTAAGCTACTGGGCTTGTGTTACGTACCTACCCATATTTATTTATTTTTTGTTATGTATTTACTTTTAAACTAAGAACCAGTAATTATTTATTCAATTAACCCTAGATCACTAACCATTCGTAAATATTACGACGCATACCTTGCACATGTGTTTCGGTAAGATCCCGACCCCCGCGGCCCCGCGCGCTTACAGTACCTTCCTAGTTCGTCCAGTAAGGGACCCACGATCACTCATTGCGGATGCACGATTATCCGCATACAGACATCGCGAGGCATGTGCCACGAACGGTTTGCCTCGCATGCCTCAACCTGAGGCATATGTGATTACATTTATGCATTCGTCCCACACGATATATGCTCAAGCTGAGCACGCAAACAACCATTCGTCAGAAGAACAATATAAAATCACGCGTCCGTCCACACGGAGCGCACGGCTCGCTATAGATAAATCTCGGCTCGCACTGAGGCGGGCCGTTTGCAACGATGGTATGACGCGAATTCTCACTGTGAGCACACAGCCCGAGGCATGCGAGGCGAACCATTCGTGGCACATGCCTCGCGATGTCTGTACGCAGCTCTAGATAGTTTGCGAAATATCAGGTGATTAGTAAAAAATACGAAAGGTTAGTAACTACGTTCTACTTTTTTTCGAAGTTCAAAAATATCGATAATTATTATGAGAACCTACTATTTTTTTGTTATTATAATACGTAATAATCAGGTAGGTACCTACTGTAGATTATTATATGATTAATAAATTTTTGTGTTTTTTATAACATTTGATGTTTTATAGTTTTCTATACATTATATCTCAGTATGACGACCACCGGTCTGCAAAAAAGCAATTTGCAGGAAGCATATTGTTGCCATGTGCAATTTTTGTTCTATTAGGCTATTTCCAAAAACTATATTGTTATTTTGATAACATAAAAAACAAGACTGCTAATTAAGATCATTTAATGTCATAAATAAGGTTGATTGTACTTCAAAGTTCAGTAACAGAGTCTGAGCTAGGGTTAACTAAAGTAAATGAAGTTGTAAACAATACACAATCAAATTTCTAACTACTAAAATAAAATAAGAAATCCAAAAATGAGTACTTAGGTATGGTGCCCAAAAAGATGGCCACTTTGGGTAGCAATATAGCAATAGCCTCTTAGTTAGTAGCAGCCAACCCTTTTGTGACCAGAAGCTAAAACTATAATAATTTTAATTGATTTTTTTTACTTGTTTTTTTTAAGTTAGTACTTTTGAGTTGAATAGGTTGTAAAGAGACAATTTTAATATGTACATAACTAAACATAATAAATAAAATACCTATAAATAAATAAATTTTGAAATATTTTTATTTAAAGCTCATGATTCGGATCCCTACGGGACTGCATTTACATATTATACATAGAGAGACAAACAGACAGATGGACAGTGAAGTCTTGGTACCTAATAGCGTCCCGTTTTTACCTTTAAAAAATAACCGAAAAAAGTCAAAAGAAGTTGGTGGTCTGCAGCGGAATTTTGGCAACGATAAATCTGCCATAGCCGAGACGCCCCAAGAATGCCATTAACGGGAATGGCATTTATTTAAATTCTCGCAAACACACGGTTTTTGTCCAAGCAGTGTTCCGCCTTTCGCCCTCTGCTCTATCCTGCTAAGGGTCCGTTCACATAGACCAGCTCGGAGAGGAGAGCAGATTTTTTATCACGTTTAAAACAGAGTTATTGCCATAAGGTTTATTTTTACATGTCACTTCTTTTATTATTAAGACTCCCTGCGTCCCGCAGTCCCGATCCCGTGGAAATACCGGGATTAAAAGTAAAAGTTCCTCAATAAATGGACTATCCAACACTGAAAGATTTTTTCAAATAGGACCAGCGGTTCCTGAGATTAGCGCGTTCAAACAAACAAACTCTTCAGCTTTATAATAATAGAGAGATAGAGAGAAGAGAAGAAGAGAGAAGATGTCATTTCTTTTATTATTAAGATTGCTTGAGAGCAATCCTTGAAAGAAGTGACATGTAAAAATAAACCCTAATACAATAACTCAAAACTCTGTTTTAAACGTGATAAAAAATCTGCTCTCCTCTCCGAGCCGGTCTGTGTGAACGGACCCTAAATTAGAAGTGTTTCTTATAACAAAACGTTTTGGATAATAAACCCTGGGGTTAAATGTGTTTAATTATCCAGTGATTATTTTATGTCTCCTCGTTTGTATGGATAGTTTGTTTTCATTGTTTCATTCATTGACAAATAGGTAATGTAGAGTTTTATAGACCGCTTTCTCTGTAACTTTGGGAATCAATTTCAATTTCTAAAGTCTTATTATTATGAAACATTCATAATTCTTACAATATATGATGTAATATTAACCTTCATATATAAATCACACTCTCCAAACAGCTGTCTATCAACGGCTTAGGCTGTGTGTTGATTCATCAGTTAGTCAGTCAAGACAAAGCCATTTATAGATTGTGACATACATTACAAATACTATATAGGCTAGATGCGCCTCTTAATAAATGATAAGTTTATAATAAATTAAATCAATCAATTTAAGAGGTATATAAGCTAAACTCAAAATCCATGTCGGATTCATCTAATATTGTTGACTATTTCATGTGAATCATCACAATTCACACCACTAAGCTCATGTTCTTTTCATCCATAGATTTCTCGATAGTTCTATCCAATCCGGTGGTTGTCCTTGGCTGTATTTTATAGTTCAAACAGGGATAATCGACGGCTTGATGGCCACTTCATAGTTTGCGAGTATAATTGTTTTTGAATAGGGTCTCTACGTGTTGGCTTCGGCTCCACGTACGCCTTTCCAAAGTCCAGTGCTCGATATCCTCGTGATACTGGACGTAAAACATACAATAATTTGTTAATTATCGTTTATAAGTACGAGAGTTACCCTCTTACTGATAAACAGCTGCTTAAACTATGTATCGTCTTTTACTGTGACATGAAGTTTCAAAGTTAACACAGACGTTACATAAACTTAGTCGTCGTTTATAAGTTAGGGAAATGTTTGAAGTTAATCTCAAATTTTGATTTTCAAGAGGTTTCAGGTAACAGCAATTTACCTAACGACTTAGGCTACACGCGTTGTGTAGGTTGTTACTTTTTTAATACTTAACATTTTAATAATTTCCCTCTGTAACGATGTAGGGCGGAATATTTGACATTCTTGTTTGTTTATGTTTAAACCCGTTTACAGGCTCGATACATACGTCGGTACATGAAAGCTTATGTGTAGGTTGGTACCTAAGTATGTAGAGTAAACTCAGGTAAGATCGGATACGAGGGACGACCGTAGGTCTTAAATATCTCCCTAAATCTTTATATCTTACTATATAAAAGAAAGTCGTGTTATACTCTTTACAATTCAAGACCAGCTCAACCGATTTGGCTGAAAATTGGTGGGGAGGTAGCTTAGAACCAGGAGAAGGAGATAGGCTACCTGACCCGATTTTGATCCCGTAAATCCTGCGGGATTGGTACTTATGCGAGTGAAACCGCGAGGCGCGGCTAGTAGGTGATATTTTTTAGTGTTAACCACGGTGTTCACAAAGGACCGATCTGTTGCACCCGGCAGTTGCAATGTCACCTATTTTGGGAGAAATTTGAATCATACGGTCTTACCCTGTATCCGATTTTACCTAACTATACTCTAAATGACGGTTTGCCTTTGTCCACTTTGCGGTTACGTATATGAAATTAAAACTCTTTTGCCTTACTAACAAACACGAACCTTTGTGCCTATAAATTATAGCTTTTTGTTAGAAAGTGCTTTTTATGTTGCCTTTTTCATTATGGCTTCGGTCGACTTTTGCATATGAGTAATCATGGTAAGCTGCATTATTAAATTAATAACAAATTATGTTTTAATTTTAACATGTACTAATTTGATTTAAAGAGTCTTGTTTAATAATAAAAATTCAATTTTAATATAATTTGTTTAGTTTTCTATTCCTTAGAATATTCCTTTCTTATTACCCATCGCTTGGTATACCATAAGAACTTGTATCTGTACTGAATCATTTTTTATAGAGTATAGAAAATATTTTTGTCCTGGGCCCTATTCTGAAAAACTGAAAATCCATGTCGGGCGCATCGAAAATTATTGATTATTTCATGACGGAATGTCGTAGAACTTTTTTTTGTGTACAGATAGGTAGGCGACATTGTTTCCGATATTTTAGTGCAGTTTCCATACAAATATGTCGAAACGTATTGAAGCCTATCGACATTTTAGCCAAATCAGACATTTTTTGTCTAAAATTTGGATAAGATCTGCACCAATAGGAGGTTCTTGTCTTAAAACTACACCAAAATGTAGGAAACAATGTCACCTACAATCTGTGCACAAAAAAAAGTTCTACGACATTCCGTCATGAAATAATCAACAATTTTCGATGAGCCCGACAGGGATTTTCAGTTTCAAGGTCGTTGGCGTTGATACTCCTCTTAAGTGGTCAATAGCTGTATCATTCACCCTAATGGACAACCTCTGTACCTAGCCTATAGGCTAGGCCTCGAGCCAGAGCCTAGCCTATAGGCTAGCATGTCTACGACGGAGAAGTCAGGACAAAAATTCTTCATTCATTGAGAGCAATGTATCATTTCGTCTTCGTCCCCTCGCGACCAAGACCATTGTAACATGATTGAAACGTCGGGGCAAAATAAATAACAATACACGATTAAGCCTCGGGAAAATGTGAAACTAAAAAAACATGATTTTTTTAATCTTTATCTATAAAATGCTTTGTCCTGACTGACTGATCAACGCACAGCCTAAACCGCTAATAGTAGAGAGCTGAAATTCAGAGAGTTTGTTCTTTATATGATGTAGGCATCCGATAAGAAATAATTTTTAATAATTTCCACGGGATCTGGAGATATGCAGGTAAAACCGCGGGATTCAGAAAGTTTTATTATAAGATTAGCTATGACCGCGACTTCGTCTGCATTTTTCGAACACCTATCTATCGCTGTGCAAAAGTCGGACACAAAACCTAAACAGACGACCATGGACGTACCGTTGCTGAGCACAAGAGAATCATGGCAGAGTCAGTTTAAGTGTGGATTTTGCACAGCGGTAGGTAACTTGTTGCATGCTTATTCGTATTATTATAAGAAGTAGCTTTTGTCGATAATATTAAAAAAAAACTTGAAAGGTGTCAAGGGACACCCGGATGGAACGAAAATCCAAGCAAAAAAAAAGTGTATCCGTTACAACTTTTGGTCTAGCCCCCTTTTGCAACGCGGGATAAGGAACTTCGTTCCAAAAACCAAAACCCGACTTCGAAGAAAAGGACAAAACAAGGCTTTTTTTATGCCGATATTCCGCCGAATCAGGGATTACGCGGTCGAAACCGCGATCTAAAGCTACAACATAAAGCGGATATTAACTTGAAAATAAGCTGCTTATAAACTTGATAATTTACACAAAATATCGGGTTAAAGTTTTTGTTATCGTCCGCGGTACGGGACTGGTTTTCAATGAGTTAACTTCGGAGTAAGTTTCTGATAAGGGCGGGATACCGGGCTTGCCACCGACTTGATAAATTGATATAGATTGTGGTAGTCCATGTTTTTGTGTTATTGTGCCGTTTTGGGAGCCGCGTAGGCGCGTGGCTTAGTAGGTAAGGGGTAGGTATCTATAGTTACAGTACTGGGTGGCTAATTAATAGATGTAAGTTGTAGCCAGTGGTTGTAACTTAGATAGATAGATGGATGAATGCTTAATTGTACCAAAACCAAAATAACATAATCAAATTAGATTTTTCTTTGGTTTTCGCGATGTGAGATGTCGGTTAAGTGCGTGGTGTTTATTACTTTTAGCATTGTTTCAATGCTCAACGTTTCGAGACCTTTACAGGTCTCTTCTTCTTTCTTTGACAATCCAATCAATCAATCATTTTAGAAGTCAATTCTAAAGAAGAGACCCGTAAAGGTCTCGAAACGTTGAGCAGGTAGATACCCAACTTAGTTTGTAGCGCGTAAGTCGCGACCCCGCGGAAATTTCGCGTACAAAAGTAGATTATGTCCTTCTCTAAGGTTCCCATTTGTCTCTCGTCTATACCAAAATCCATCAAAATCAGTTCAGTGATTTAGGCGTGTAAGCGTCGCAGACAAAACAGACAGAGTTACTTTCGCATTCATAATATTAAGTATAGATATACATAGTACAGATTTCGGAAGAAGCATTGATGGTACAAGAAAGGGCACAAGAAGTAAAAAAATTCTATTACGTCTTGTTTTCTTTTAAAAAATTTATTAAGCCCATAATATAATTGTGGGCAAATAAACGTAACAAATCATTTCACTTGACGTAGTTTGGTCATGTCGTGTTTATTAATGGTATCTGTGCACGCAATCGCTTGATAATCTTACTTAATAATAATATCCTACTAATATTATAAATGCTATAGTTTAGATGTATCAATCACGCTAAAACTACTAAACTGATGCGATGCGATTGCGATGAAACTTAGTATGTAGATAGCTGAATATTTGGATTAACACGTAGTCTAATTTATATCCCGATATTCCCACGGGATCAGCACTTATGCGGGTGAAACCGCGGGCGCCTCTAGTCTTTGCCAATATTATGAAATGCAAAAAGATTTATTTGTTTGTAACGAATAGGCTCCGATACTACTGGACCGATTTCTAATTGTAAAAGCAAAAATTCTTTTACCATTAGAAAGCTACGTTAACTCTGAGTAACATAGACTACTTTTGATCCCGATATTCCTACGGGATCGGGACTTATGTGGGTGAAACCGCGGGACGCAGCTATATGTATTAAAACATGAAAACGTATACCCTAATCTCATCATTTGGTTCCAATAGAACAAGCTTAGTCTAGTTTAGAGCTAAAAGGTTCTGAGCAAGAAATTCCGGCCCAATATTTTGTTGTTAAATAATCTTTCCTTAAAAAAAGGCGTCAGCAAAATAAGGCGACAATCTCATAAACCTGCCCGCCTAATTTACTTACGGTACCCCAAAAATCTTTTACAAATGACGAACATCGTTACGAGGGCTTAGTAATTTCTTAGATGGCGTTGAAAAGGGCATATTCCGTCCTTTATAACTCACTTTTAAGACCTATTTTTCCTTAATAGGCACATAAATTTGTTCTGTATACGCTACATGAGGTACCATTTGTACTTTGTTGTTGAATTAAAATCAGGCGATTGTGGCGGACCCTTTTCAATGTTAACAAACACTGAAAATAATAGTAGCCATGTATAAAGTTATGGACACATAGTCCATAGCTAGTCAACTTGCGACTGTCGCGGAATCCAAATGACATGATTTTCACGGCACTAATAACATTTAAAACTAGCTGTGTCCCGTTTCACCCGCATAAGTCACTATCCCGTATGAATTTCTAAAATTCCTTCTTTCCGATGCCTATGTCGTAGGATAATAAAATAAACAGGTCTTTTGTCAACGTCAAGTCATCAACCAATCAGAGAAGATGTTGTTATAGGTGTTCCTATCGACCAATCAGTGCGCTTAGTTCATGACAGCAAACGATTCCTTTCGCAATGTTACTAATGAATGGAGTTTTATGCAAAAAATCTAACTTATTTCAGTAAGATTGAGAAATATCATAGACAATGACTAAATATTCTTTTTTTTTTATGCAAAAAATACAAGGATTTTCGCACATAAAACCAGTTTATTTAATTATCCTACGACACCTACATCACATAACGAACACACTTTTCAAATTTCATGTCTCTAGGACTAGCGGTTTGGGCTCTGCGTTGATCAGTCAATCAGGACAAATTAAACTTTTTATAGATATTAGATTGGTTTTTAATCTTATTAGTTTTTTAGTTAAACTGTCTAGCTATCACGGATCATACTAAAGCCTGATGACAGACAGACAGACAAACAAACTAACAGATAGACAGAGTAGTCTTAGCAAAAAGGTCCCGTTTGGCTACAGATCCCGAAAAATAATACAGTCAAGTCAATTCGTGTGAATTATAGGTACCTACATAAATACGCTGTACTCATCACGTCAGAGTAATCCAGGTCCATTTAAACACGTGAATTATTTAACGATTGTGATTTCACTCGCAGTTACCTACTTACGTAGATTTATGTAGGTAGTCCAATGAACTAGGTTTCTGGATCTAGTGGCGGGAATGTGGGAAACTAGGAAATGTTTTAAATATACAGTTTTAAGTTTCACACATTACAATTATTCTGGTAGCATTCATTTTTAGAGCTTTCAGCTATATCTATCTAAAAAAGAGATAAAAAGATAACGTTGGTAACAATTATGCATGTATGTGTTTTCCGAGTAATCTCTGAAACTACTGAACCGATTTCAAAAAATCTTTCAGCAATAGTAAGCTATATTCTCGAGGAGTAACATAAATTACTTTTGGTCTTGATGTTCCTACGGGATCGGGACTTATGCGAGTGAAACGCGGGACTCTGCTTTATTAAGCACAGCTGGAATATCAGACTCAAAAGCCCACATTACTCGGGGTAAATGTAGATTTCTAATGGTGAAAGAATTTTTGAAATCTGTACAGTAGTTATTGAGTTTATTCATTACAAACATACGACACACACACACACACACACACACACAAATTCAAACCTTTCCTCTTTATAATATTAGTGTAAGTGTAGATAGATGTAGATAGAAAGAGGGACACCGAATATAATAATGATGGATAATTAATCAGTATTGCATAGTATTTGAATAGCATATGCAATATTTGATAGCACATTAAAATTACCATCGGAATCGATAAATTTGCTTCGATCAAACAAAGTCCACAGAATATTGTGTACTAGGCGTACTAGGCTACAATTCGCGTGTTCTTTCGCTGTTAAACTACAACTTCCGACCAACTTTATATACTAAAGGTTAGAACATAAGTACACGTAGGATTTCACTGACGAATATTCAAATATTTATAATTATTGTATATACCTACTATATGAAAAAAAATGGCCAAGTTAGAGTCTGAATCACCCACGAAGGGTTTCGTACCATTATCATTTATCACAGAAATAAAACCGGCCAAGTGCGAGTCGGACTCGCGCACGAAGGGTTCCGTACCATTTTCTATACAACAGATTTTGTTTTGAAAGGTAAGTTGAGGTTTACGATTAATGACGTTTTAATAAAAAACTGCTTACTAGATCTCATTCAAACCAATTTTCGTTGGAAGTTTGCATAGTATGTACATCATTTACTTTTTTTAGTTTTATCATTCCATTATTTTAGAAGTTACACTACCAACATTTTACCACTTTGGAAGTGTCTCTCCCGCCAACTATTCAGTTTAGAAAAAAATGACATTAGAAACCTCAATATCATTTTTGAAGACCTATTTACAGATACCCCACATGTATAGGTTTGATGAAAAAAAAATGTTTGGTTTCAGTTCTTGGTATGGGGAACCCCAAAAATTCATGTTTTTTTTCTATTTTTGTGTGAAAATCTAAATGCAGTTCACAGAATACATCTACTTACCAAGTTTCAACAGTATAGCTCTTATAGTTTCGGAGAAAAGAGGCTGTGACATACGGACGGACGGACAGACGGACAGACAGACATGACAAATCTATAAGGGTTCCATTTTTTGCCATTTGGCTACGGAACCCTAAAAACATGTTTGTTTGATAGTTAGGGACTTTAACAATTATTTTATTCTTCAGTAGGTAAATACGAGTATACCTATAGTGGCAACAGAAGTAGATGATCGGTAATAAATTCAACTGTAAACAACTGAAACTAAACAGTTAAACAATTAGTTCATACAGCCTGGAGACAGACAGACAGACAATCCCATGTTCAAACTGAACTAACAATATATGTTACAGCATCCCAACTTGGCGGCCAACATTTAGACTTGCAGGGGTCCGCTGTACCATAAGATCAAACCCAAGAACACCGTCCAGGATCAGTTATAAATAAATAAATAATAAATAAATTCTGTGAACAACACACAGCGCCATCTAGCCCCGTGGTAAGCGACTAAGCTTGTGTTACGGTGACTAGACAACGGAAATAACACTTATATTTATTTTTCTTTTGTAAATACACACATATTATACATAGAAGGACACCCAGACCAGACACAAATATTTATTTTTAAGCATAAATACTTGCACCCGGCGGGAATCGAACCCGCAACCTCCTGCATTGCAGTCGCGCTCTCGCACGACGCGCCACAGAGGTCGTCAAATTATAGTTACGCCAAGTTATAGACAGACAGAGGGCGAGACGGACAGCGGAATTTTAGTAATACTATCCCGTTTTACGTAACTTCAAAAACTAATTGCATCCCGTGATTTCATCAGCATTAGTTTCGAGTCTCAATGCAAACAACGCACGTGCAGGACTCCTCTCTATGAAGATTCATTGGAAGGAACTTGAAAACTTCCTAGTTGAGGAAAGTTGATTAATTACAAGACCGAGTGATTGGAACGCGTCTGCTTTTAATTAATCTTCTGTCCCTAAGAATCTCGGATTCATCACTTGCCTGCGGTAGGTATACATGTACGTTCTAGACTTCGAAGGCAAGTCTAGAACGTATATGTATACCTACCCTGATAATTACTAAACAATATGACGACCTCCGTGGCGCCTCGTGCGAATGCCTATGTAGGTATGTATATTTCCAGATCTGTCTCTGCGTTTAATCATAATCGGCTTTGCGGTTTTTGCGTGAACGACACACACACACACACTAGCACGCTAGCACACTAGCACTTTAGGTATGTATGAATCTCTGAAACCACTGAACTGATTTCAAAAATTCTTTCACCAATAGAAAGCATCATTATCGAGGAGCAACATAGGCATTCGATCCCGATATTCCCACGAGATCAGGCTTACGCGGGTAAAACCTCGAGACTCAGCTATTTACAACAATATGAAAAATAAAAAAATAATCGAAACCGAAGAAACTTAAAAATACGTATTCGAACAATCCGCTCCGCGAAGTTCCCAATGCAGAGCTGAAGAAAACAGCTTTAGGTACGCTTTACCGCTGTGCACATCACTGGATTTATTTATTAAAACTATTTATTTTATAGTGTCAGGCCTGAAATTAGGTAAAAACTTTAGCTGAGGCAGACCCTCATTAGCAGCACCTCAGGTATTTATCCTTTGAACAATTTGAAGACCCGAGTGCTGCTAACTGTATTTGATTTTTATATTTAACTAGCTGACCCGGCGAACTTCGTACCGCCTTAGTGTAAATTTTCTGAGAGGTTTTCTTAATTTTTTTTTCCGTAAGAACCTTCTCCTGACAATAGCAAACACAACAAAAAAAGAATTATCGAAATCGGTCCAGCCGTTCACACGTGATGTCGTGACAACGGAACGGGTTTCATTTTTATAATATAGATTAGGTATTTATACTCGACATGTGTGTGTCTACTATTATATTTTCTTTTATTTAAAAGTCTTGATTCATTTTTCATTTCATTGTCTTTTTCTATTAATTAGCTTGCCCGGACTACTTCGAATCGCATCGGTTACATCGACAAAATAAACTCATTATGAAAAAAGATTACTTTTTTTTTGTGTCTGGTTTTCGAAATGGAACCCAGTTTATTTGCTGTCTTCAATCGATCAATTTGATCATCAAGAAAAAAACGAACACTTTTAAAATACTAGTTATGATTGCGATGAGTAATAAATAAGATATCCTATTTAGGATAAGAAATAATAAGACTAGAAAGAATAATGACAAAATAATAGACGATATTTTCTCTTGTAAACATTCCCTTCTCATATTTTTCAGACACACAAATAACGAGGAATTTTGTCAAACATTTTACGTGAAAAATATTGAAGAATGTGAAGGCTCTTGGAGTGATGCCAATAGGCTATATTTATTGTTGTGTTTACTGTAATATGAGGGAAAATAATTGATAATGCTTCTGAAATACATCCATTATCCATTTATTATACGTAGTTGAAGTAAAGTGATAATTTAGACCAAGTTTTGTTTTCATCTGTCCACTTTTAAAAATAACTATTCACCATAATTTTTAAGGTTTCGTTTATGTACGAAACCGTCTGTCTGTTTGTCTGTCCGCGGCTTAGTTTAGAGATGCTTAGTTAGTACTAGATGTTTTGAAATCATTGTGACACAGAACACAGAAATATTGTTTTGACAAACCATTTTTTATTAAAGGGTTCTGTTTTCGAAATATTAGGCCTTGAGTGTCAGTTTTGTAGAGTTAGGTTAAAAACTCACACTAACAGCCAAATGGCCGAATATACAGTCGTGAAAAATAGGTAGGTATGTCATACTTAGATACGCCATAGGTGTATTCACGATAGTAAAACATAATAATGAAGTTTAAAGGAAAAATATCACACCTGAGCAGTCTTTTCAAAGGTATTATAAGATAAAATTATAATCAGACTTTAACCACAAAAGTAACAAAGCACAGAACTCGAAAATTAACCTTCGGCAAGATAATTTAAAGCTAAAAGTTACCTAGTTAAGGTTTAATATTGCAACAATTGACTCTAAGAACTTCGAGCAATATGTACCAACGTTAATGGCGGTTTGCCAACAATAACGAAAACCAGTCATGTCTGTTTTAACTTGAACATCTTCGGAAAGAAATATTATGTTATTTCAGGAAATATTAAATTTTCACTTGCTACTTCAGTTAATGATAAATTAAATTATCTATATAGAAATATACTGGAAAACGTGGTTATATTCTCTTTGATACTTTACTTTGGCCATTGCCATACAGAGAGGCAATGCTGCTAGCATCCTCGGCTCCTTTGCGCCGGGTACGATCAAGGGCGGTTTATTTAATTGACTTTATTTTTTTATTCTAATTGTATTGTAATTAATAAGTACCTACATTAGAAAATAATAAAAAACTATAACATTCCTAAATTGAAAGAAAAAAGCTAAGTATTGCATAACAAACTGGCCAGCTAAGCAAAACTAACTTTTCGGTATACCAACGGCTAAATGTGTTTCTAATACTATAATTTAGTACATCAGCTGTATTTTTATATGTATAGCTGAGACCTATGGAGACGAAAAAGGGATATTTATTATTCCAATCCCAATTTTGATGCGCTTTGTAACCGCCGGTTCTAGTTCTTCACAAATTGAAATTAAGGTCAGATGGGGTAGGTGAACGTACCTTACTGGTATATTAATGTAAAGGCGTCTAACCTTGCAGCAGCAATTTCATTAGTGCAAAGTACTATAATTGAATCCAGCTATTTGCGGTACCAATACATCTTAATTCTAACCATAAGTAAAAAAAGAAAATGTTTTCAAACTTATATTTTTCATTTACCCCCGGGTAAACTTTTAAGTCTTTGAAATTAAGGATCAATTTAAATAAAAACTGATGGGGTAAGCGAAACACGGTTTTAGTATTTTATAGTTCGTTTTCATAGCGTTAGTATACGTTAGACTCTAACATATACCTACTAACGCTATTTATTTAACTCTTACGGTTAGAGCATCAGAAATAATTCGACATTTCAGTTTTATCGAGCTCTCTCTCACCGTAGGGTAGGATCTCAAATTAGTTTTCTGTTTATTCGTAGGTGTTTCACTTGTTCCGGTGTTTCACTTACCCCACCTCACCTTATACAAAACCAAATAAAAAAACCTATAAATAAACGAACATTGAAATAACCTCGGTAGGTAAACCCCAACGTTTTGTTAGACGGAAAAAGTACTTATCGTTGAAAGACCATAATCAAGGTTATTTTATTTCACGATTTGACTATTCATTTCTTTGGAATGTGACTTGGAATTTTGTGACTTCAAACCGACTACGTGAAGGCTTTCGAATGTAGCTAAGGTACATAGTTTGATTAACGTTTTTCTTTGTTGATAGTTAAACTACTTTTTAGGTTTTTAGCTCGTTTACACAATGCGAGCTAGCGTGCGAGCTGCTGCCTAGCAGTCGTCTCGTAATACTTGCACGTACGATTCGAGTTACTCCTAGGTATACTCGAGGTACTCGTTAGATGGGGTAACCCATGGGGGATTTAGGGAGGACTAGCAAAACTTACGTTCTCCCCGCGCGGTGGCTGATAAACTGCTTGGTCCCTAGAAGGGTTGGTGTCAGGCAGGCGGCCGGTCGTAAAAATGTTGCCAAATCTATTAACAGAAGGTATAGTCAATGATTACTTACCTACTGCGCCGGGGGTTAAGTGGACCCCGTCTCCCGAGAGGGATGCAACCGGGAACATCGCTCGGATGAGAGAGAGAGATACTCGAAGTACTCGTTCATACTGGACAACTTTGTATAATGTGAATTGGCGGATCTTCGTCTTTTCGAATAGTGGTGTGCTCACCTGGTGTTAGAGTTTTCGGGTCGCCCTAAGGTCTTTAATTTGACCTAACGACCGGCTATCTAAGATAACAATAATAATTGGCGGATAGATACTTCGTATACCTACCTATCCGCCGTAGAGTTCATCGTCTATCCACCATTATCCTGCTCCACGAACACAGTTTAAGCTCACACACGAGCTAAGCTCAAAATCCCTGTCGGGTTCATAGAAAATTGTTGATTATTTCATGACGGAATGTTGTTCAATTTTTGTTTTGTATATGGATTGTAGGTGACATTGTTTCCTTCATTTCTTTGGGGTAGTTTTAAGACAAAAACTTCTTATTGTTTAAAGGCTTACCACTAACATATAAGAAACATAATTGGTTGGAAACTAGACTAAAATGTAGAAACAAAGTTTGTATAAGGATTTTTTTTTGCTTTTGAGGTACGGGTACGGTACTTTAAATAGCTAAACGTGAGAAAGAAAACTGCCTTAGTAGGTACGATAATATAATTATCAATCTAGGTACACTAAGATTTCAGTAAAAACATGATAGGCAGAATACAGGACAAAACGAACGAGTACCTACTATCGAAATTGCTACATCCGATTCAAATGCAAATCTCGCCATTTCAATAAATCATAAAGAATCATATTTTATTTTATATTGGGGACACATTTAATAACATAAACCATTTCTGTAACCGTACAACTATTTTTTGATTATTTTTCAAATAGGATCACACTTTCAACCCGGTGGGTAACGGTTACGTTGGTGGAGTAAGTACGGTGGCTTAATTGGCTCGAGCGAGAACTGCCGCAATAGATTATTTTGGTCGTTGATGCAGTGTTACACCTGTCAGAACATTTTTTTGTCCTTTAGCCCGCAGCCCGGGACTAAAAGAATATGGTTACTGTATATAAAAGGGAAAGATTTGAACATGTCTTGTTTTTTACACCCACCGGCCTAAATCGTGACGCCGGTCCGTCCGTATTCCGAAACGGAAACCGGTGCAGCCAAAGGAAGACGGGACGGAACTTGTTTTCTTCCTTCTTCTAGGTAAGCGTGCTACTAACTATACTTCGTTATTTTAATTTCAAACTACGATCTGACGTTTTGGTTCTTTGTATTTGAGGATTATTCTTCAGAAAGATGTGTCAAAACACAGTCTACAATTAAAAAAAAAATATAAAATAAATATTGCACGACGTTACACACAGCGCAATCTAGCCCCAAACTAAGCACTAGGCTTGTACTATGGGTACTAGACAACGGATATACTACATATTATACTTTTTTTTTTGTAAATACATACATATTATACATAGAAAATATTGAATATCCCATGTCTCTGGACCGTGGTGAGTCCTAGGACATGTTGGTTTCCTCACGATGTTTTTCCTTCACCGTAAGAGCGATGTTATTACTTTGGTTACCATGGTTTTGACCACCGCTCCGGTTCTTTCCTGGTGCAAAGATTGTCCATCGCTATTCATCGTGGTAATGTGGATGTGTAATCGTGGACATGCTCGCGCTGCGAGCATTTTGGGCAGTTTTGCAGTTGATTTAATTTCTGTCAATTATAATATAGTGTTGTTCTTTGTATAAATGATTTATAATTAGGAAAATTAAAAAACGAAGTATATATGAGTTTCTTGTTGACTACGAAACCCTAAAAGAGGATGGGAACAACAAATGCTATCATACGACTCCTAACCTGTATTTTTTGCCAATAAAGCAGCAATGAAATTCAGGGTCACATCTTATTGTACCTTCCCCTCTCAGACTTAAAGATAACATGTCTCATTTGCCAGTGATTTCACCGAGACGTAGACACGTTCACACGAAAAATCACAATTTATTGATAAAGAAGACATTATGTGGTAAATGAGGTATCATTTTCTAAGGCATAAAGTTCGACAATTCTGTGAAAATTACAGTATTGAAGAGAATCTAAGTAGATCATACGCATCGTCGATTTCGAGGAGAGAATGCAATAGTTAGGTACAAATGGAAACTTTTTAAGGCGTAATCAACCCAGGCATTGACTCGGTCACCCACGCAAGTAATGACCGCGCCAAGCGTTGCTTAACCCGCACGAGCGTTAAAGATCGGAAGGTACAGCTAGGCTAATAAGCTGCTCTGGAAGTCGGTTAAAAAGTAGGTTAAAACCTACCTATAGCTTTATTATTATAACATCATTCTCAAACTGCAAACCACGTATTTTACCCAAAATAAATAATTATACGAAATGCAACTTTATTCACCGGCACTGTTTACCTACCCAAGCTAAAGTTTCGTAGCTATTTGTACAGTGGCATGAGTTAGGTTAACTTTAAATGTGTTCTATTCTAAAATAGATTTGCACCGAATAGTTGCGGAAAGCTATCTCAGTGTAGCGCATACTAATTGACTGAAATAACGTTGAAGGCTTCTGTCGATGCAATTTGGTTCAGATGCTCTAATGAAGTAATTGGGGTAGAAGGCCTCAATCCTGAGCACACTACTCGTGTCTACTTTACTAATTAGGGGAAAGGGAAAACTCAAATAAAACAGTGGAATTTGATCACAGAGTTACTATATTTGGTAAATTATAAAGTTTACTTATCTGTCTAACGAATTTACTAATCATCATTTATATTTTTTTAAACAAAGTGTAAAAATATGAATAAAAAACAAAACCCTTAGTGTTCGGCTTTACCCGACATAAGTCGGGTAAACACGAACACCAAGTGGGGTAATTACGTACTAACATTACTAACGGTAGTGATCACATTTATAACCCAACGATGTTGACTGTCCAGCAGTACAACTCTCGTAAGCCCACCAGGAAGCGTAGGAAAAGCATCTTTTAATTAATTATCTTTGTTCTCTTTTTCTTCAAAAAGGCTTTTTTGGTTCGTTCTGACCGCATCCCATTTATACTTGTGATAAAGCTGAAGTCATTACGTTAATGAATGCAACCCTACTCAAAGGTTCAATTGAAACCCAACCATGTTCCGAAACTAAACGAAAACATACTCTAATTTAGCTCAAACCCTGCTTTATTAACTAAACTGGCTACGCCCGCGCAGTGCGGTTTTCCCTAGATTCTTAATCCTCAAATTAAAAATAACAACACGGTTCTTTGAATCGTTAAACCTACACAGGTACCTATGGCAAAATTTTGGAACTTATACAAAGGAAATACAGATTATGTAGTTTAAGAATGGTGTTAAAAAATTGATGCTTCCTTCCCCAACAGTTCGGCATTATCGTCTATTATTCATCTTCGTTTTTGTCCTGCTCTCTTCACAGTTAATTTGGGTTCGGGCCTTTTTGCACGTTTGCACCAAGTCCTTCGATCCTGGGTTGTCAATGAAGAAATGTCAAAGACTTTAATGAAAAACTGACGAGCTAAGCAAACCTAACTTAATTTAATTCAAGACATTCGGCTTCATTCAGAATCAGCCGCTAATTATTTGGGGCAGGCGTCGATCGTGAATGAAGGCATGTGAGGGGTTTTTATTGATTGATTTAATATCTACGAGTAGGTACTTAATAACCTACGTACACGTAGCAAGTAACTAACCTACGCAATGCACTTATCGACGACACTTAGGTAAAATCGATAAACCCACGAGCTTTAACATAACAATATTAAAATTTATAAAGTGATATTGATAGGTAGATGTAAATGCTTCATTTCGTGATTATGTTTAAACTAGATACCTACCTACTCAATTAGGGTCACCAGACTTTCGGATTTACTCTGAGATTTCCGACTTTTAGGTTAGGTATATTTCCGGATTTCGGAAATATCGAGAAAACTACGGATTTTTTGAACTTTCAATAAAATTAGTGTTTTTACTGACACATCATCATATTATTATCATATCTACACTAATATATTAAAGAAGACAGATTTCTATTTGTGTGTGTGGGTATGTCTGTATGTTTGTAATAAATAAACTCAAAAACTAATGGATCGATTTCAAAAATTGTTTCACCAAAAGAAAGCCACATTATCGAGGAGTAACATAGGCAGGCTACTTTTGATCCCGATATTTTCACAGGATCGGGACCTACGCAGGTAAAACCACGGGACGCAGCTTGTTAGATACAAAATTCAAAAAAACCTTGTCCAATACATTTTGTTCAATGTTAAAAATGCTTACCTATTAAAAAAGAAAGAAATGCTGCTATAACCACTACCATAACATTATGTAGTTCTGCTAGCATTACAGATATGGAACGCAATTCTAATAAAGAATCTTTTTAAAACAAAGAATAAGGAACGCAAAATGAGGGACCTATAGTACCCATGGTAGGTATGCGATGACGTAAGTTACGCAGTCGGCCGTGACCCTGACATGATCCAAGGTCGCACTTTTGTTCCCTTCAGCAACGCACAACTGCGAAACTTTGTTGGTACTCAGCACTACTTTCTAGCCGATTACTTATTGTGAAAACAATAGATTTGAGACCTTTACAGGTCTTTTCATAAGGATTGACGGCCGAGCCAATCCTGAAGAAAAAGCTTGTAAAGGTCTCGAAACTTTGATGCTAAAATTAATAAGTAAACACCACGCGATTAAAACCGAAAAATGAATTTAATTTTAATCCAACATCGCGAAAACAGAAGAAAAATCTAACAGTAGATTTATAAATCCCTTGCCACGGCACTGTGGTAACGTTACCACAAACTCAATGATGCTTTGAAGTTTTAGTCGTCATTTATAGACTTTACCTTAGCACCCGCAGCGATACATAACCCAATTTACCAATATTGGCAACGCTGCAGCGACTTTTATATTTAATAGCTGACCTGGCCCCTGTTTCATAAAGCTGACAATCCGACAGGCGCGACATATGTCGAGAACCGACAATTTGACAATTTTTCTGTTTCATAAAGCCGACAGGCAACAAAATTGTCATGGTGGAAAATTTACAAATAAGTCAAATTGTCGCGACAATTTGACATTTTTCTGTTTCATAAAACTTTTTGTGCGACAGGTGACAGGTGACAACTTGTCGGGAAAAACTTGACAATTCTGCTTTATGAAACATAAAATTGTCGTGACGTATTGACATATTTGTAAAATTGTCCAACATTTGCGACAGGCGCCTACCTTTCTGTCTCGGAACCCGACATATTTTCGGCGACATAATTGTCGCGTTTTCTTGACATATGTCGCGTTTATGAAACGCGTTCTACAATTAAAAATATGTCAAGGTTTCACCTATCGCTTTTAAACAAAATTGTCACGTTTATGAAACAGCTTAAGCGTGACAATTTGACAAATAAGTCAGTTCTTGACATAAAAGTCGGATTGTCGGCTTTATGAAACAGGGGCCTGGCGAACTTTGCTCCGCATTAGAGATAATAAAAACCTAGGCCCGTCTCTGGTAACCTTCCTCCCCACCAATTTTCAGCCAAATCGGTTCAGTCGTTCTTGAGTTATAAATAGCAAGACTAACAAGACTTCCCGTATAGATAGACTTGCATAAAAGGAACATATGTTCGAGACATCACTTCTATATAGTACTAGTACATAATGAAATGATTTATTGTTTGTGGATCGAGCGGTATGTTTGGGGTAACCAGGGCATCTACTTTATTTCTACGAACGAAAATGAAAGAAGAAACTCTGTCATCAGTATCATACTAATAATATTATAAAGCTGAAAGTTTGTGAGTATGTGTGTGTGTTTGTTACTCAATCACATAAAACCGTTTACCATGAAATTCGGTATGTAGATAGCTGTGACCTGGAATAACACATAGGCTACTTTTTGTTCCCATATTCCAAAAGTTTCTCTAGGACTAGAGAAACTTTTATTACACACATATTAATCGTCAATTTATAAGCTACGCTCTTTTCAATGCTCTCAAGTCAGTCCTATAGCTGCACCATTTAGCAGTAATACACCAACACGTACTATCCCTCTAGCGACTAAAGTGTTCATTAAGGCGCTGTTCTCATATTTAGGTAGTAAAAATCACACTATCAGGAGGCAGAATGGGCCGGTAATTCATTCAGTGTTCACTTAACGTCGAACCCTTGGAGTCTGTAAATTAATGCGATGTACAGAACAGATGTCGGTTAAGAGGTAACGGTGGGGCTATTGTTACGGCGGCGACGTGGAAATGGAATATAAATTAACTTGACTTTAAAAATGGATGTTTCTCTTTCATATAAATACGTTAAATAAAGCTTTTAACATTTGTTCTGAAGATATTTACTGATTTTTAGGAGATATCGTTTTGAAATAATGCTTCCAAATATTAGTAAAAGGCCTTATTTCGACTTAGCGCGTAGTAGTTACTACTCGTTGTGTATCCCCAGCATAGAATAGGGTTACCAGGGATCTGAGGGATACTAGCAAACCTGCTAAACTGGTAAACTGCTTGGAGCCCTTTGGTTTCAGGCAGGCGACCGGCCGTAAAAATATTGCCAAATCTATTTGTAGAAGGTACGGTCAATGATGACTTACCTACGGTGCCGAACCCCAAATCAAAAACCGTTCAGGAGGCATTGAGTTATTATTATTATGTACTCAGGGGGTAGTTTTTTTTCTACATCTAAATTAACAACTTTTGTTGTAGCAAAATTTCCCAAATTATATTTTTTTGGGAAAAAAAAATACTCGAAAATAATGTAAACAAACAGCATCATTACATTTTTAAAGGAATCTAAGATCATCTGACATTAAAAAGAGAAAAAAGTATGTAAGGCACATAAGATTAAGGAGAACGAATGGCCCCTCTGGGACAAACCCATAAGTTAAGGTTTTTTAAGAATTTATACTAACCTCTCTGTTCTAGTATCCTGGCACCTGGCATCCAAGGCGTTTACATTAAATATTATAACATTCTTTTAATTATTATGAAATGAGAGAGGTAAGAAATTTGTAAAGTTTAAAATTAGGTTAGGGCAACTGACTCAGGCACCTTGTAGGTAGAATATAGCTGAGAACTACACCCAACATCTAATGTAAATATTTTAATACCTATATTTCTAAATAAACGAATTAAAATGTAATTGTAAGTAACAAAAAATATAAAAAACAGCCTTTCTGCATGGCATATGCAGTCATAGCGTACTTAGCTACTACCTTTGCATCTAGAACGATTAGGGGCGGGTAATTTGAATAAGTTTATTTTTAGTTAAAATTGTTTATTTTTGCCATGTAGGATTTTAAAAATACTTGGTATATATTTATTTCATTGTTAGTTTTTAAGCTATTGCAAAACTTTGAGCTTTGAATGAAGAAATTTCGTAACGAAAAAAACCTAACACCCCTCACTCTATCCGCCAACGCTCGGCCGAGCTACATGGTAACCATGGCGACGTGGTACAAAATAAAAAAATAATGATAATTGCATTATTTATTATTTATTTATTTTTAGCCTTTTTTGTCCCACTGCAAGACAAAGGCCTCCCTCCCTTCTCTCCACTCTTCCCTGTCCAAGTTGGGCCCAGTCCCTATTGTGCGAGTCCAACTCGTCCCGCCATCTCCTCCAGGGCCCGCGGGGTCGCCTGCGACTAAAATTAATTGCATAAGTTGATAAAAATTGTTATGCAATAGCTTTACTGCGGCAGTCCCCGAGTGCCACTAGGAAACTGTGGTATTAAAAAAAACTGACTTCTTTCTCTTATAAACCTTCAAAACTAGCCTGAACTATAAAGTCCCCTGTAACCGTGTGAAAGATGGGCCTTTACTAGGCCTACTACTACTAAAGGAACCAGAATGTCGTAAAACAAAATTCGCTGACGTTTTCTCTGAGATTAGACTAGTATTCACGCTATAAAAGTATGAAATGCCGATAACAAACTTTATGTGGATACCGTTTCATTGTATGTTTACGTTCGACCTTTCTTAACGTATTTAGATGGACACTCTGGGAATTTATTGTTGCAAGATAATACAAATTCGGGAACTAAAAGTTGGAAATAAATAAATTCTACTTTATAAATATTAATTTGGCCAAAGTTTGTTAGGTACGCAGTTTTTTAATTGATCACCATAGCACAGTTTACGGTGGATGCACATGTACAGAAAACTAACTCGACTATAATGCCTTATGCTAGTTTAGCTAGAGCTGAGCTCCAGCTAAACTAACTAAACGTTTGGCTTCAATACGGATACCCAAGACTAATATGCCGTGTTCCCAAAAGCTATGTGGAGTCAAACATTCTGAGGATAACCGACATGCCCTTGGACCACGGTTCGAAAGAACATTCGCCAATCCGAAGAACCTTTTTTTTTTTTTTTACGTTAGGAAAATGTATTGAATTCATCCCCTCCACCACCGGGGGGGAGGCAAAGGGGTATATGGGGCTCTCCGGGCGTGAAGCGCCACGGCCTACCCACTAAAAACCTAACGAGTTCTTCCCGTGCTGCTTTGCCAATCCGAAGAACCTAACCTAACCTAACCGACATGCCCTTGGACCACGGTTCTAAGGAACATTGGCCAATCCGAAGAAGACTGAGTAGACTTCCGTGGCATCTTACTGCCTGACCACCTCTATGGCCCGAATTATACAGGAAAGGCGTAAGGTGAAGGCGTGGAGCAGGCGGAAAATTTAAAATTGGAAAATGTCAGTTGCCGTCTCGCCTACGTACATTTTGTATGAAAATGTTTTGGCGGCATCATGCCTGCGCCGCGCCTTTACCTTACGTCGTTTCTATATAATTCGAGCATAAGAGGAGGCCCTTGCCCCATAGTGAGACAAATGAACAGGCTTACATAGAAGTATTACTCGTCGTGTTCGAAATCGCTGCGATCATAGACGTATTATCATCATCTCTATTCTCGACTGTACGAGGAAGCTATTGAGTCTGATAGTACCCCATTAGTCACAAGGCCGTTCGATATCCATACCCGCTTGCATAATTACTTACGACGACCTATTGACGTGCTTGCATTCAGCGATTGTTAGTGGGAAGGATACCTACACTTTCTCTATACAAACGTAGTCGACTGTTTCCTCCCTGGATAATGACAATAGATAGGGCTGGTAATTTTAGAATATGAAAAAAAACATAGGTGCTTGCATGGTCCTGGATGGTTTCCTGGTTTAACTAGTCAACCTGGTGTAGGGATCTAAAGTGACATGTATACATTTTATGACATTTTTATCACTTAATGCGCGAATTGATATGTTACGACGGATCTGAAATGAAGCGCGGCACGACTTTCCTTTGAATTTACCACAAAATAGTTGCAAAGTAGGCGATAGATAAACTAGTATTACTCATATTAGGTACTCATTGTAAAAATATTCCTAGTAATTAGACGTCCTTCAATTAAAAATTGTCGGGACATTTTATATGAAAGAGTTCGCTTAACCATTTGTAGTCCATTCCTTTTTGAAGGTCTTATTTCTCGTTTTTTACTCTTTTTTTTGTGGAGACGTAAAAGTATAAAAGCGGACCACAGACTCCCGAAAGAGATGGAACCGAGATCCCTCGCCTGATAATAATGACAAGTTTTTCACTTTTCAGGGCCCTCTTAACCAGGACCGGTATTACACTAAATGACACAAGATGACAATACTATTACGATTATATCGACAGACTATTGCCATTATATCGAGACTGTGACTTTGGTAGACTTCAATAGTATCGTAATGGTGTCTAAGTGGAATTGCAATAGTAACCATGGTAACCAACCTTCTCTGTCTGTCTGTCTGTCAAGTCTGTTAAAAATCCATCCTGTCATTAGAGTTTTGACAACTATCGAGACTCCATCAGTGGCATCTCAGTGGTGTCTCAGTGGTCAGTGTCAAATATACGTCAAATATGACGATTAATATTCTATCGACACACTATTGAAATACGATTGAGGAGCGTAATACCGATCCTGGTGTCACTATGGTTAAGAATTGCAATCCGCTCATGAGTGAAATCTCGACTCAGGTGTAGGTATCAGTGTGAGAAGTGTGTCAAGATGGATCACTTTAATCGTGTCATGGTGGGACGCGACGCGACGAGCACTTTGCGGGATTCTGTTTAAACTAGCAGCGCCCCGCGGTTTTGTCTTCATAAGTCCCGATCTTGTGGAAATATCGGGATAAACAGTAGACTATGTGTTATTCCATAACTTCAGCTACCTACAGTCCGAGTTTTATGGAAATCGGTTGAGCGGTTTTTGCGTGAAGGAGTAACAAGTCACATACCAGCACACCCATACTTACAAACATTCCCGTTTATATTTAGGGCTTAATTTTTGAAGTTGTGCTTTTTTTTATCTTTTTTTATTATTGATGCGGGTTCGGGACTTAAGAGGGTGAAATCCCAGGGCGCTGTTAGTAAGGCTTAGAACGCACTACGATTAAACTCAAGCGGTTTCCGAATAGCTGAACACGCAGAACCGCGTATCAAAAAGCAAAATCAGTCATTTGAAAAAACGCTTATGCGTGCGCTTGTATAGAAAGCTATGTGTTGCATTTTTTGCGGTTTCAGACCTACGGGAAAACGCAGGCGTTTAATCGCAGTGCGTACACGCTCTAAGACATGAAATTCCATTCTTCTCAAACTAGAACTCTACGGTAGAGCCTTAGATTAAAACAAAAAACTAAAGATACGGTACCTAGTCTCGGAAAATGAGACGATAAAACTGCGTCTAGCTGACGCACTAGCCTCAGTCGTGTGTCGAACCGTTGCCGCGTGAGCACGTGCTGTCACACTGCGATTATCTTTTTGACATCCATAAGAATGTCTTTTTGCTTATTTACAAAGCCTGAATCATTAAAAACAAATTGTTTTTAGATTACAATAATTTTATGAAAATGCACGTTGGTGTTTCTAGCTCATTTTTCGAATACTCAATGTTAGAATATAACGTATCTATTATTTTGTTTTCATCTAAGGGAAGAGCACCACTTTTGGACCCCCGTCTACAACAAATCCTTTAAATTTACAAGTTTTTTTCATCTCATGACTTTTAATGTTTCATATTTGACAATGTGTTGTTTTATAAAAGGTAGGCCGATTCATGAACATCAAAGCAAATGTTATCGTAGCGTAGGTAGGTAATTGCGTGGGAAGAGTCAATGTACCGCCTACGTTTGTATGTCCAGATTCCTCATTGTCTTTGTGTAGGCACCTTTACTTTGTCCTGGGAAATACTACTAATTTTGTAAAGGTAAAAGTTTGTGCGTAACTTTGATAGGTACTACTTCTACTGAAGTGCAGTGATTGCAGTGAAACTTGGAATAACATATTGGCTATTTTTATTTCGAGATATTATCGCTTTCACGTGTAAACTAAATAAAAAAGTATGTTTGATTTGATATTATTTAAATAAAGATTATTAAAATTAAGGCTACAGAGAGTGATACATACATACATACCCACGAAAAACATAACCCTCCTTCGGCAGTCGGGTAAAAATGTATAACGACGAATTGTGGACATCCTACTTCACTTGTTGGGAAATCAATTTAAAATAAATAGAGGTAAATATAGTAAGTAGTGGCTACCTATCTATATACAAACTAGTCTAGTCTAATTTAACCCACAGAATGACTATAAAAACTGTAAATAGGTAACTAGTTACTGCTCTCTACTAATAAAACTTGTACTTTGCGATTTTCGCGCGGATTTCGTATTTTACTATGCCATTGTAAGTGTTCTTGCAAAGTTAATAAACATATTGATTTAAAAATAAGTAGGTTTTATGGGCCACAAAAAATCACAAAAAGATTCCAACGTCAAACTCGATAAGCTCAAAGAATCTTCGAGAAACACATTATCCACAATAAAATCTACGAAAACTTGATATAAAATAACAATAAAAATACTTTCTGTCTCGCAATAGCAACTACTGCGTTGCTTGGCAATAAGATTTATAATACAACAGATGAGTTCCGTAGAGAGAACATCTGGACGAACGACAAAATTGTCTTTTGGAGTTCTTAGTAGAAAATCATCGTATTCTTCTGTGAGCGATTGAAACACTGATTAGACAATTGCTACTAATAGCCTTATTAAAAAACGTGGAGTATGGTTGGAGTAGTGAGAACATGCTTTGTCTTTTTCCGCGACAAGAACTTTCAAAGTTTACAGACAGAAACAAAGAGTGGAAAAATTATTCCGACCTTACTCCACGTTTACTAATAAGGCTAAAAGAGATTTCACGCCTCTTCGCCTTTTTTCTTCTTTTCTTCTATCGGTGCTCCCTAAAATACCGACGAAAATTTACTTAGCAATCATCCTATCTGTAGCAACTAGTACATAAGTACTAGTTGGGAGCTAAGAGAGTATGCATTTCTACCTTTGCGATATTATTATCAATTTTAATACAATTCATTTATTCATAACTGCTTGCACTTGGTAAATTACAATAGGTGTTATAAAAATAAGTATAATGTCCTCTAGGCCCACCATAATAGGTATACAGTCAACTTAATAGGTAAAAATATCATAAATGTTAATGTTAGTTAAGGTAGAAATGCATACTCCCTTAGCTCTGGTGAAAACGGTGCCTTTGTCTAAAAAGCAAACATCCTTAAACAGATGTTCCCTCTACATCTGTTCCCACTTGAAGTAAAACATCTTCGCTGGTCGTTCGACTATAATATAGAGTAGTTGACTCAGCATTCCGTATTCAGGGCTTTCCTTTACCATTCTTTGTATTCGTACGTTTCATTTCAAAGCCAAATGGGTCAGTGGATTTTGCACTTACATCAACTCGGATTGTTAAAGCTTGTTCTATTCTGTCTTTGTAACTACTGTAATTTGTTTTTTAATTGTAGTCTATGATTGGACACATCTTAGAAAAAAAAGAGAAAAATAAAAATACGCATCTAAGAAAAATAATAATAATTCGCGAAAATATATCTATGGACACATCTGCTTGAAAAAATAATGCCAATCACAATGAACCAAAGCGTAACATTGTAGACTGAAATTAAAAAACGAAGTTTGAAATCAGTATTGCCTATGCCCCGTTGTTTCACCTACGTTATCCATGATTACCTTTGCCTGATATGTAAGAACTATCGCGAATCGTTTCTTTATATAGACTCATCAATTGCCTTCTAGGCCTAAGTACTTTGGTTGTACGAACGAACGCACGAAAATTTTATCAGACCGTAAATTAATAATAAAATTCATAATTATAACGAAGTTTCTAATATAATTCTTTTTCGGATCAGACCAAACCAAATTCAATTCAACCAATTCAACTTCTCTCACTTGACAACTTCATCATTCAAGTTTCGTTGGTCCAAACCAAAACATAGTAGCTGTATAATATAGGTAGGTACACGAATGAAAAATATTTAATCGTCAAAACGAAGGCCCCGTGAGATCAAATTCAAGCCGCAAATATTACGTTTACGCGTACGGGAAACCCAAGTCAAAAAGTTGGCAGCGTGTGTTTTTAAGTCTAAAAATCCGACTAAATTATCATGCGAATTTAGTATAAAGTAACAATTTTAATGGCGCACCCTTCGCCCTCCATGATGTTTACGTTCGGACGTTTCATTTTACGCTTATATAACTTTAATAGACTCGTTATAAAATATATTTTATGCTTTGTTTTCACGTAAAAAGAAGAAAAACTGTTGTTAAAGATGAGTAAATATTACAATTTCAGTTTAAATGGCTTTTTGTTGATTCGAATTTAATTTTCGGAGATATCTTTATTTATAGGGTGTGTCTATATGTAACATATTATTATGGATGTATTTATAGTAAAAAAGTATGGGTAGTATATCCGTAGTACAGCAGATTACCAATTAAGTAAACAGCACGCACAACTTTTGTTTAATAATATAAGTAATCGACATTTACCCCCTTACATAAACGATGGCTACGTTTAATAAGTTTAACTGTACAAGCGTGGTAATCTGACTGTACAAGTGTAGTTGCTTAGTTTAGGCACCGAATATGTAATCCACAATATTAGATTAGATATTCGGTGGTTTAGGGGTAGAGGTCGATGTCCATATTATTATTGTTCAATGATACTTTTTAAGCGTCATTCATTTTTACGATGGACGTTACAATATTGTCATCGCTGCATCGGCTATTTATATTTATTTCGAGTAAAAGGAACATGTTCCCATGTGATATGTTTGCAACTCTATCATCATCATCATCATCATCACCATTTGTACTAGAACATAAAATCTCAATGACCACAGGACTATACTACAATGTTTATAGCAAATTTTTAATAGTCAGCAATTTTTTAGTTAAATGTTAGCACTAATTACAATCCGACGCCCTACGCAATAACTTTTATCGTGCTACCTAAATAGATAAACATTGTTTGCACTATTTTGTTGCAACTGATAACTGAAACCACAAACTGAACTTTGCATAATTGCTAGTCATGATAGCAAGCCATCGCTGGAAATACTGAATAATGATAGGTGGGTGTTGTATCTGTGCAAAGTACCGATAAAGTCAGTCTAGAGGTATGTAGGCAGCTAAGAAATACAAGTCTTGCCGAATGCATCATCTACACTAATATTATAAACAGGAAAGATTTTGTATTTGTGTGTGTGTCTGTGTGTTTGTCAGGAATAAACACAAAAACTTCTAGACCGATTTACAAAATTATTTCATTTTTAGAAAGCTACATTCACCCTGAGTAACATAGGCTACATTTGATCCCGATACTCCCACGGGATCTGGACTTACGCTTGTGAAACCACGGGACGCAGCTAGTTATCTATTTCTCAAAAGGGATTTATCCTGACTGATGGATCAACGCACACCCTAAGCTGTGGATAATAGAGAACTGAGAGTTTGTTCTTTATATGACGTATGCATCTGATAAAAAGGGTTTTTCAATTCCCACGGGATCGGGTCTTACGCGGGTAAAACAATGGGGCGCAGCATCTATAAAATGCTTAGCCCTGACTCACTGCCTGACTGACAGTAGAGAGGTGAAAAATCGAATGTGTGTTCTTTATAATAATATGATGAATGATGTGGCACAGCTAGTCTATACTAATATTATACAGAGTAAAGATTTGTATTTTGTGTGTGTGTGTGTGTCTGTATGTTTGTGATGAATAAACTCAAAAACTACTGGACCGATTTCAAAAATTCTTTCACCATTAGAAAGCTACATTCATCCTGAGTATCATAGACTTTTGATTCCGATATTCCCACGGGATCTAGACTTACGCAGGTGAAACCGCGGGACGCAGCTAGTATGTATGTATGTATGTATATTGGAGATAATCTCCGAAACTACTGGACCGATTTCAAAAATTCTTTCACCATTAGAAAGCTACATTCACCCTGAGTAACATAGGCTACTTTTGATTTCGATATTCCCACGGGATCGGGACTTACGCGGGTGAAACCGCGGGAATCTGCTAGTGTTAAATATATTAAGTTAAAATTGAGATTTTTCAAATAATCTCAAAATAATTTCGAAGAGTTTTTTCCAAACGAAACCAATATTCCTACAGAAACACTTGATCGCAGTATGTATTGGCAACGTGTTCTGTCTCAAGGGAAATCTGAAGACGTCGTAGAATTTCAAACAAACAAAATAAAATTTGGTATGTTATAAATAATCAATACTAAATAAGTAAAACTTTTTTGTTTATTTATGTTCGTAGTGATTGGGCTTTGTAGCTCTACTGGGGCTCTACTTTTAAATCGCTTGGTCCACTTCGACCGATTTAAATAGCTCAATTTCTATTGATTTTCACTTGTCGGTTATTTTTCTAAGTAAATCGCACGAACGCAATGAGTGGTCAACAACTAATCGCCGCAGGAGTCTGAATAAATCAACAGAAATCGAGCTATTTAGATCGCCCGATGTGGCAAGAGAGATTCAAAAATAAGGCTTCTCGACTTGGTTTGTATTGATATGATGTTATTTTAAACCTTCTTACCCGACTACGACGAAGTCAAAAGGAAGAGTATTGTTTTGTTATCTAAGGTTAGCTCCGCATAGTCGATCGAGTTTTTCAGCCATGATCGTACACTGCGAAACTATGACAGCTAACTCACTTGTTTGAAAACACTTTAGCTAATCTTAACTAACATAGTTTAGCTAACGGTGGACGATCGGCTTTACTGTGATATGAAATCGACAAGTTATAATAATCCTTGCAACAATATCTCTCAGTTATATTATAGTCCCTGAATTAAGATTTAGAGATTGCAAGGGGAGATGGGGAAAGATCGGGCTGTCCGAAATATCGGGCACCTGGCTGGTTTTTCAATAATTCAGTTTTAATGTGTAGAATCATTGCTCTGTTACTCAAATAGTAGATAATAAATACAAGAGGTCAACATTCTGAACTCTAATTGGGGTGAGGATGTTAGTGTTAAGTTATTTTAATCAAAATAGGGGTTTGTTTCTGAGTTTTTAAGTGATGTATTTGGTGTAGGTATTATTATAAAAATATAAATAAGCTAGTTAAAAATTATATAAATTTAATAACGAGTTCACCGACAAAGCGATTTGTGTCAAACGTTTATTTAGTAATTGTTTATATCTCTACTCGAATATTGTGCTCAATTCTCCCCTATCTCCCCTAATTAATACTAACAGTGATAAGTCCTTAGTTGGCAGGTGGCCAAGCTCCTAGTTGGGGCAATAAACATTTGTTTGGTCTTAAGGTATTATAGATACCTACACAGATACCTGAGGTGGTTATCGAAGCTGTATGAGGTAAATGCCATCAATGCAATGCGGTTTTATTGCATGAGATAGGCTAGCATTTGATCTCATCTCACCTGATGGTAAGCGACGATGAGGTCGACGGTGTGAAGTCGGTCTTAAAGTCTTGAAGACTCTAATAGCCTTATAATAATAAACGTGGAGTAAAACGTGGGGTTGGAATATTTTTTCCACTTTTTGCTTCTGTCTGTCAACTTTGAAAGTTCTTGTCACCGAAAAAGACAAATCATGTTCTCACTACTCCAACCTTACTCCACGTTTATTAATAAGGCTATAAGACGTAGTAGTATTATATATTCTGTGCTATAAGGTTATAGTTAAGGTATAAGGTTATAAGGAATATTTCGGCAGACAGTGAGTTCCATTTTGTAGCAGTGCTTAAAAGAAACGTGGATGCATGGCGCTTCTTTCAAATCAATACCTGATGATCTAGTTTAAGTAAAGTAAGGGTATAAAAGTCGTAATCCACTGTAGAGTTTTTAAAACAAACCATTTATTTGCAAAACAATTACTGAAGAAAAGAATCGGTATAAGACACAACGCAGAAATGCCTCCAACACCAGCTCGCTGCCTTGTTGTGGTAATCCGGTGCCGGGGCAGTACTAGGTTTAAGGATTGATACTGATTTTATAATTAAACCGAGCCAACAAAGCGAGCAAAACGCCTCTTCTTCACGTCTGGCAAAAAAATATCGTCTGCCAGTATGTCGTTTCTCCTCTACATGTCGTATTTCTCGACCGATCTTCACGAAACTTGGTTTATAGTGTAATAACTATTTAAATTCATAGATTTTTAGTTCTTATTTTATTGGTTCGCCCACTAAGGGGACTAAGTGCTTGCAATGTTCGCAGATTTACTGCATTCGGTATAAATGTAATTAGGTACTGTATTTATAACCGTATGAAGAGTCTAATAAAATGCAATTAACCGTTCTAACCAACTGGTTAGAACGGTTAATATACTATTCAGAGAAGGTATTTGGCGAAATGCAAAACCAACGACATTTCGTGATGTGGGCGCAACGTTTACTAATTCGGAGCCTTTGCGGTTGATTAAAAACCGCAACTGTGTTCAGGAGATTGCAAAATATACAGAAAATAGATTGAATTCCATAAAAACTTTGCTGAGGTTGTACATGATAATACATAAATGCATAGTTTTTTTTCATCACTTTTTATTCGTTTTTCTTGCTTCGCTTTTTTTTTATTACTGTTCACTTAGCAAGCATTAAGCATATCAGCATAGCACTGGATAAATTGTTGAATTAAGTTATATATTATTCACTGCGACCCGTGGTTTCACCCGCGTAAGCTCCGATTCCGTGGGAATATCGGGAACAGAAATAGCTTATTTTACTCAGGGTGAAGGTAGCTTTCTAATGGTGAAAGATTTTTTTAAATCGGTCCAGAAGTTTTTGAGTTCATTACAAACATACAGACAGTAGATACTCATACACACAAAAATACAAATCTTTAAGTGCACTACTATTAACATCGCTCTTCATCGTGAGAAAACCTACGGCTTAAAGTCACGCAAAAAGGCCCAGTCATATGACTAGTAGCAGATACACACAATAAAAGTAAGTATGATATACATAGGTACGTAGTGAACATTAAAGAATGAAAAAAACCTTCACATACAAATCATCGATAACTTTCTCTACCTTCAACAACTAACAGCAATTATTAATCATTAGATAACAAACTATAAAAGAATAATAAAGCTATCGATATCTGATAACCAATATGATACGAGTACCTACGTATAGGAATCAATAAAACAAGCGATATATTTGCTAAACCATATCGAGTTGAACGGCCTTCTGAGGCAAAAACTTTAATCGACGCTGCTTTGTCTGCTGGACAAATGTGTGTATAGAGACACCTATTTGTTTGTATCTGAAATGTATTGATAGGTAGGTACTTTAATTTTACTATGATCTGCAGGGTATTAAAAAGTTCTCGAATGGCGACCCGATGCAATGCGAAACGGAGTGTTAGAAGACCACCTGCTCCAGTCGTTGGATGGAGGTAGATTGGGATCGCTATTTGTAGCGTCATACGGAGGCCCTATGGAAGGCAGCGGATGGATATGGGTTGAGATGATGTGGTGATGATGATGATAAACAATACTATCTATAGGTATTTATAAAATGCTTTGTCCTGCCTGACTGATTAACGCACACACCTAGCAGCTGATATTAGAGAGCTTACATTTGGAAAGTGTATTTTTAAACGCGGGACACAGCTAGTAAAGCTAATATATAAAATTTCCATGTCACAGTGTTAGTAACTCCTCCGAAACGGCTTCACCGATCTCCACCAAACTCCACATACGCATTCAGTAGGTCTGAGAATCGGCTACTATCTATAATTTATAAGGCAAAACAACGTTTGCCGGGTCAGCTAGTATATCTATAAAATTTCCCACTCGGGAACTTTCCTTTCATTTGGTAAAATTGTTAAGTTGTAAGAATATTGTATATTATTATAAATTATTATAAAGATGAGATAGATTCCTTTGGCATACTAAGTTTAAATTTCAAATTAGGTAAAATGGCTTTCGGTGCACTCCAGAACTGTAATAAAACGATTAATAAATTAATGTCACTGAGAAATCTGTCCAAAGCAGATGGCGGATTTAGTGTAATATTTAGCTTGAATCATAGCTAGCCTGTATAGATAGCCAACGGTGGTACGGAGGCTGACTTGCACATTTACATCGAACTAGGTAAAACGATTTAGCTGAAACGGAATAGCAAATGACAACACAAAATGTCGGACCATCCATGAAATACGATATTTGTCTGTAATACCACAGAATACATAAATAATGCAAGTAAGTTGTTAATAGTGTGTAATAATTTTAGTTTCTATTGTTTGCCTGAGGATTTTCCTAGTCCAGGCATATGTGTTACTTAGATTTATATCATTTTTTTTTTGTATGGTAGTGAGGCGTGGCCATTGCTTGAGCGACATAAGCAGGAGCTGCACGTCACGGAGATGAAGATGCTGCGCTGGATGTATGGAGTGACGCGAAAATACCGCGTCAGAAACTCCCGCATCAGGGGCAGCCTTCATGTCCGAGACATTGCAGACAAATTGCAAGAATGCCGTTTACGGTGGTACGGCCACGTTCTACGAAAACCGGCTAGTTACGTAGGAAACAAATGTCTTGCTATGGCGCCTCCGCCCGGCCGCGGCAGATTGGGAAGACCCAAGAAGTGCTGACTTGACGTCGTAAGATCGGATATGCGTGCAAATGGCCTCGGACCCTGGGCTCTCGAGAGGGATGCAACCAAATCAAAATTTAGACTTTAAGTAATTTTGTACACATTAATTTGGAAATAAATAATTTAAGTAATTTATTTTATATTGTTTTAAGTAGTAGGTACTAGTACTACTTATACTTAAAAAAAGAATTGCGAAAATAAAAAACCTTTATGTGGATCGAATGAAATACGATATAAAAATATAATAACAAATAAAAAACCTCTTTGGTCACAATAAATAAACCTAATATTGATTTATTAATTTTCGTTTATATCCTAAAACTTTTTGCTTATATCTCTACCACTAACCGCAATTTATTGAATGTTGAGTAACAAATAAGAAAGTTTCTTATGCTTCGAGATTACTCCCAAACTCGAATCAGATATAACGTTACTTCAATTTTAGGGTTCTGCAGGGCTACTGCGTTTCTTTCGACCAATAATTTTATTTCTGACGTTCGAAAATCAAATCTTTTTGAAACTGCTGAAGAAAATTATCGGACCTAATATAATTCCTAAATGACAAAATAAAGTAGGGCCTCTGTCTGTTTATCCGAAGGGTAAAAACGGGAGCAGACTTGACTGTCTGTCTGACATCAGGTTATATTTCATATCATGAACCGCGATAGCTAGACAGTTGTTTTTTTTACAGATGTTGTATTTCTAAAACAACAAAAACCTCAAAACTTATTAAAAAAAGATATTTAACTGGAGCTCACACACAATAAACGTGATTTTTGTAATAATAGTACGGAACCCTTCGTGCGGAAGTCCGACTCGCACTTGCACATTTTTACTAGGTTTGCCTCTTGATTTCACCCGCGTAAGCCCAGCCGTTCCTAAAAACGAATCACTTTCGAATTTGTCTAGTATTTTTTTTAATGTGTAAGATTCGACATGCGCTGGCGCAACGCTCAAAGTGACTTTCAGATCGTTTACACAGTACGAGTCAGACCAGCGTATGAATCAACTTGCCGAATAGCTCCACTGCACTAACCCGCACTATTTGACCGGGCGCAGTTAAGATACATTTTCGTTAAAATTTTATTCGTGCGCTAACGTACGGAAACGTACGTAGAATCCCATCCTTAAAATAGGTACTTTGAATGCGTGCAGTCTGCATACGAAATATTCGTATATGTTTACTGAGTCGTATGCAGTCTGCGCGCTTACATAGTACTTGGAAGGCTTGTTCGGACGTCTTTGTACGTTAGCGCACCAATGAAATTCGGACGAAAACGTATACGTAAAGTGCGACCGGCCTTAGGTGACAGGATGCGTGCCGAGCTACTGGATTACGAGTAGTTAGTTGTCTACGGACTGGCGGGCAATGAAGAAGGAAAAAGACCTGGAGGTAGATGCCCAAAACGTTGGCCCGATCAGGTGTCAGAACAGCTGGAGATGCCAGTAAACATCGCACTGCGGCAAGCTGAAGACCGCAACAAATGGAGATATCTTGTACAAGACGTTGCACGTAGTCACGATCCTCAACTATGAGGAACCAACTAAGGAGGAGGAGGTCTACGGACTATGCAGCAGCTTGCACGCTTGCTCGCATTGTGTCCTTCAACATCCTATCACTAAAATAAAATATCACATAGCTAACTATAACTGCGTCATAAATTGGTTTAAATTTAAAATGTCTAGACTCCAGCTAGACCGGCTATCGCGTGCATAGGTCCGATCAATAAATGCAATTGAAATCAATTATTTATTATAATTGAACACAGTTAAATCAATTTAGTAATTGTTGGAAAAACTGACCTAAATAAGTGGCACTCGTGTTTCAATTTGATATGGCATGTTTTGGAGTGTGGGTGATCACTGCAGAAAAGCATTAACAGATAAACTTTTCGGTGTTAAAAGCTTTCTTAGAACCTTTGTTTTTTTTTAATGTGGGTAATGTGCACCTTCAGACCACTCTCGGGGGAAAGCGGCCCTGTGTGTTGGGCTCCATCCATGTTGGCATAGGTTTTAACAATTAAACCCCCACTGTGTCCCTCACTCCTGGTGCACTACCTTTGGCAAGTGGTAGCTCTCCCTGTAGAGAACCGAACTAGCTTTTGGGGACTAGATCTGTCTAAAACAGATCCCTGACGGTTGCTTCTCGCAGTGGCCTGACGGTACAGCGGACCCCTAGCTACATACCCAAAGTGGTCATACTCTGGAACGGTATAACATATATAAATAGGTTTTAGTTGTCCGGGGTCCCGTTGTGTCCCTCGTTCCGCAAGTGTCGAAGCCAGTGGGAATTTCTTTGACTACATCTACCAGCCCCGACAGCGGCGGTCTTTTCAGCCTCCAGCTTTCTTAGAACCTAAGGCAATTGGAAAGCAAATTGTATTTGCTTTTGTCAATACAGCAGCGGTAATAGGGTAACCTTATTACTGCTGTTATGTTGCCAAAAGTTATACGAGAGAATGCTGTAGGCAGCGCTTTTCTAGGTAGGTAGGTCTAATTAATTTAAAAGCCAAAATGTTAAATGGGTTTGGCTCTAAATTTTAATATTAAGTTATATTCATTAGGTAACGGGCAGGTTTTCTTTAATAGTTTAGCTAGCTTAGCTAGCTAAGCATAGCTAAACTATGTATACATAGTTGTATGCCAAAACAACGTCTTCAATGTTCGACGACATAATTGAAAACGTTCGCGTGCATCCAATACGCCCGTGCAGCCCGGCGTACTGTTTTCGTACGCCCGTGCAGCCCGGCGTACTAAAACAGTACGCCGGGCTGCACGGGCGTACGAAGGTGGCCGTCAAAAAATCGTATGGGGACGCGCCTCGTTGATGGGGTTTCGTACGCCGAGCTGCACAGGCGTATAGGCGTATTTTGCAGCTACGCTGCCGTGGACAGTGACGCTAAAACTCATCGCTTATTGATAAGTCGCGGCGAGAGCGCGGCACCTTTCCATTGAGATAACCACAGAATAAGCATAGTTTCAAGGAATTTCGCGCCTTGTTTCTGCCGCAAGCGCGGAGAGCTCGCTCACTAGAAGAGTTAAAAAACGTTGTATTGAAAATAATTCTGTCAGTAGTTATTTTACTAGTATAGATTAGCGTTAGACCACTATCTCGCCTGATGATAAGTGAAGATATGGTCTAAGATGTAGCACCCTTATTTAGAAGAAGGAAGACGGCCGTGGATCAATATCCAACAAGACTTTCTTGTGCGGCTGTACCGGTCTATAGATCGGATCAGGGACGAGTCCGCTTAGGGCTAAAGCCGGTGGATGGAAGCCTCCTACCAAGAAACCCCTAATGGTCGCCTTTTACGACGAGCAAGGAGTACCGTAGCTATATTCTTTTACGACGAGCAAGGAGTACCGTAGCCATATTCTTTTACGACGAGCAAGGAGTACCGTAGCCATATTCTTTTACGACGAGCAAGGAGTACCGTAGCCATATTCTTTTACGACGAGCAAGGAGTACCGTAGCCATATTCTTTTACGACGAGCAAGGAGTACCGTAGCCATATTCTTTTACGACGAGCAAGGAGTACCGTAGCCATATTCTTTTACGACGAGCAAGGAGTACCGTAGCCATATTCTTTTACGACGAGCAAGGAGTACCGTAGCCATATTCTTTTACGACGAGCAAGGAGTACCGTAGCCATATTCTTTTACGACGAGCAAGGAGTACCGTAGCCATATTCTTTTACGACGAGCAAGGAGTACCGTAGCCATATTCTTTTACGACGAGCAAGGAGTACCGTAGCCATATTCTTTTACGACGAGCAAGGAGTACCGTAGCCATATTCTTTTACGACGAGCAAGGAGTACCGTAGCCATATTCTTTTACGACGAGCAAGGAGTACCGTAGCCATATTCTTTTACGACGAGCAAGGAGTACCGTAGCCATATTCTTTTACGACGAGCAAGGAGTACCGTAGCCATATTCTTTTACGACGAGCAAGGAGTACCCTAGCCATATTCTTTTAGACCCAGTCTACAGGACCCACAATACCACCTACGCCTAAGTTACCATCCAATTTGAAACATTAATTTATAACAATAAATACCTCATGAATAAATTATGCCGCCAAGCTAAATACTCAATAAATTATAGCGAACAATATCAAAGACATTAAGAAACCGGCGGAGTTTTACTTTTGCACATAAAAACGTATTAGATGCTTACCAAAATAAACCTACAAAATGTGACATTTGTACCCAAATATGGAGTATACCTATTTCAGAGTCTTATATAGAAAATGTAAACAAAAAACTCATACATTTATTTGAAAGTGACAGCTCTTTATCTACTTTTTCCTTTAATTTGATAGTTTTTTTGTTTACATTCTTGATAATATTTCCTGAAATAGAGTATAGAAGCTAATACCTTTATAATAGACACAAAAAACATAATATACATCCAAAAATAATAATAAAGTCCTTCTTTTTTGAAGTCGGTTAATGAACCGCCCCGTTGCTTGTCAACATCTTTGACTTTTGTATTTTGAAAGAAAACAACTTGTGCCCCAAAAACAACTTGTTTTAATAAATAATAATAAAAGGGTTTTTTTCCTCTTTTTTTTCAAAGATGAATCGTAACTTCAGTAAAGGGCTCCCTTTGGATTTTGCAATATATTTATTTGAGGTTCGTTTTGAAAGGCGTTCAATGCTCATACCACATCCGTGTTTGATAAAAGTTATGTAATATCGTAACAGCTCGGGTATAACGATCTTTCTAAGTAAAGCCACTTTTCTTGGAACATAAACCGTATGTTTTGATACTCCTAGAGCTCGTACTTTTGAATTTAGATGAATGATGTTATTCATGCGAGTGGATAGTATAATATAATTCATTATCTTATTAATACTAGAAGTTCTGAGAACAGTAGACCTCGCAAACACCATGTGACCACAAATCGCAGTTAACGAAATACCTCATCGATCGAAAAAAAATTGGTGAAAATACGCATTCAAACATTTTCTTTTGCGGCGAGGCCTGAACTCGCGTCTTTGAGCCTGCAATCTTAAAGCGTATCTATCCTTGGATTTGAAAATAAAATCTAGATAAAAGAGCGTTGAGCAATAAAGACAAATTAAGAAATAATGAGTTAAAGAAAATAGATATTAAAAGCAAGGAAACCATGAAATCAAAAAAGTCATATCTCTAGTACAAACATTTGAAACTGTATTCACTTTTTCCGAGCGAGCGCGCATAAGGGTAGAAGCACCTCGATTTATTATTCAGAAAGAGCCAAAGAGTTATGATAGGTACTCTTTGAGAGAGGTAGATTTGTATTACGGGTGCCTTTAACGTATTATGATGAACGACTTGCCTAACATTTTGGTTGGTTATTAAAAATGAAAACATTGTTTTAAGACGTATTTTGCTTGGGATATTTTTCTGAAGTTTCTTCTTTCCTTTCGATCAAACGTTACGTTTTTAGGGTTCCGTATCTTAGGGGAAAAGGAACCCTTTTAAGGATAATCCTACTTATATTATAAAGGTGAATAAAAGGTAAATATAATATAAATACTTGTTGGGGTGATTATTTGTTGAATTATATACAGAAAATATAATTATTAAAATAGTCCAAACAAAACCTAGGTAGGCGGCAAAAAAATTATAAAAATACTATACCTACTCTATTTCAGATTCTAGGATCAAAAATGTCAACAAATAACTCGTACATTTATTTAAAAGTGACAGGTCTCTATTTACTTTTTCCTTTAATAGGTATTGACAGTTTTTTGTTTAAATGTTTGATCTTAGATTTTGAAATAGAGTATAGGTAGGTAGGTACATAACAAGATACTAAGATGCATCTAAATTCTAGGGAAGTCTCTCCACCCCTCAGATCACCAATATCTCCACTCTCAGCCTCTGACATCCCTGTTGTTAAGAAGCGCCGAGGCGCCAACTACTAGGTATACTGTGCTTTTTGCCCAGTCCAGTCCATACAGGACAGATACTGAATTAAATACTTACAAATCCGTACTCTTCTGAACTCTGACTACCTGCCGAGTACGAATCTTTAGAAAGCATTTTTTTCAGAAAAACATTTTTTTCTTAATTTGTTTTTATTGCTCAAGGCTACTTTCTCAAGGCTCAAGGCTTAAACTCGCGTCTTTGGGTCTGTCTGTAACCCAACGTCTATACCAAACACGCAAGTCCCTAGTTGGTATAGACGTTGGGGTACAGACCCAAAGACGCGAGTTCAAGCCCCGTCGCAAGTGAACATTTTTGAATGCGTGTTTTTCCTTTTTTTTTAGATAATTAATTTAATCATAAACTGGTCAGACGCCATATTATCACCCCCTTCCCATTATCACATTTTACTTCCGAAAATACAGAAGATTTAATCTAACTAAAGGGTTTAATACAATTTACCGTTTAATTAAATTGAATTAGAACTTAATAAGGCTCCCGAAACATTAGAGATTATAATTTTTGGTACAAAGGGTTTCTCTTTCTTAATTACAGTAAGGACTGCAGCAGATTTAGAATTATTTATCGACCGATAATTTAATTTGAAAGTAAAATACTACATAAAAATAAATTCTGTAAACATCATACAGCGCCATTTAGCCCCTAGCTAAGCTAAGCAACTAAGCTTGTGTTACGATGATTAGAAAAAGGATATAATTTCCCAAAACATTGGAGATTATCATTTTTGGTCCAAACGGTTTATCTTTCTTAATTACAGTAAGGACTGAAGCAAATTAAGGATTATTAATTTCCTTAATTTGCTTCAGTCCTTTTTTATTTAAAAAAAAAATGCATATCAAGTTTCATCGCAATCGGTTCAGTAGCTAGACAACGGATATAATACTTCTATTTATTTTCCTTAGAAATGCACAAATTCTTTGTGACATGTTCTTTGCAGCCTAAATTAAGTCACAAATAATTAAGGACTGTATAATTTACTGTATTTTTTCGTTTGTTAATAGTTAATACATACATATTCTACAGAGAGAGAGATACACCCAGACCAGAAACAAATATTTATTTTTAAGCATAAATTCTTTCACCCGGTGAGAATCTAACCTGTAACCTTCTGCATTTCAGTCGAGCATTCGCCCGAGGCGCCTCAGAGGTGGTAAAATAGATATAACGAAATCAAAATACAAAGTTCAAGGTTACCTACATACATAAAAAGATATAAATTGTCTGCTTGAATCCTAAATGGAATAAAGGTATTCAGATGCTAAATAAAAATATAACTTAAGAATATTGCTATAAAACTCCTTGAAAAGGGTCTGAAACTAATTGCCTCCGATTCCGGGAACGAGATTGAATTTAAAATTTATTGGATTATTGTAATACCTATGCTTATTCGATGCTTAGGTTATTTTTTATTAGGTACCTACCTACCACGAAACGTTTCCGTATCCTACTCTTGTCTCGACTTTGAAATGTTAAATCCTAGGTGATCAGTAAATATGATTTGGTAATAGAATAAGGATCATCGCGTTCGGACCTCAGACGGCAGATCTGCGTCTGTCTTCTTAGTTAGAATAGGTGTCTTCCAAGAAAGAAGAGTTGGTCTAGTGGTCGATGTTGGTCTAGTTCCGCACCTTTCATTCCGTGGGTCTTGGTTTCGAATCCTGGCCGAACGAGCACCAATGTCTTTTCTTTAAGAAAAAAATAAGTGCGCTATTACCATCGCTCTTACGGTGAAGGAAAACATCGTGAGGCTTAATAGTCACGCAAAAAGGCCCAGTAATAGGGCTAGTTGCGAAAACACACAGTAAAAGTAAGTAAAGTAAGTTCTTCCAAATATTTATATCTCTGTTTAGAATGATTAGGTTTCTTCCAAATATTTTGTCATTCGTTTCTTATTGGTCTTGGCAGTTCTACTAGAAATAGAGTGAGCTAGTGTGGTGTAGTAGGAATAGTCGTTGGAGTACAGACCCAAAGACGCGAGTTCAAGCCTCGCTGCGAGTAAATTATTGGAGACTTACGTCTTCAAAAATAGGTTTTTTCCAGGCAAGCATGCTACATTGTCGACCTCACCATCGCTTCCCATCAGGTGAGCACAAATAGATAAAAACATTAAAAAGCAAAGTTTTCTAAGTATAAATATCAAAGTTCATATACCTCTAATACAATTGAGCAAAGTTTCTGTAGGTACCAAATGTTTTCATTGAATATTATTAGTTAGTTAGTGTGTTGTACTGTTAGTGTGCCAAGAAAGGGTCAGGAACTCGGTGCACTGACCTGTTGTGCTATTCTATAAGACTTGAATATCACTTCACTTGTCAGTTTCATTCATCTTCAGTTACTACATACACAAAATAAATTCTCTAAACAACACACCAGTGCCATCTAGCCCCGTGGTAAGCGACTAAGCTTGTGTTACGGTGACTAGACAACGGATATAATACTAATATTTATTTTTCTTTTGTAAATATATACATATTATACATAGAGGGACACCCAGACCAGACACAAATCTTTATTGTTTAAGCATAAATACTTGCACCCGGCGGGAATCGAACCTACAACCTTCTGCATTGCAGTCGCGCTTTCGCACGACGCACCACAGAGGTCGTCAAACTACACTAGGGTCACCTGTTTGTACAACGTTTTACTTTTAGGCTTTTGATTATTTATTTGTTGAACTACACCACAATACAATTACAATTCAAAGAAAAACATACACCACTTAAATCTAGGTGGCACATTGTGCGACCTCTGCTGAGCTTTCTGTATATATGTCTTACTTTTGATGTATTCGGTACTATTGTAATTGTTAGTTGCACAAATTAAGCTACTTATCGTATCTATCTACTTTACTTTCGTAAACCGCTGCAGCCATTAAGGAAGACGGGTCGGATCTTGTTCCACTGCCGTCTTCTTTCTTCTAGATAAACGTGTTACATCTAAGAGCATATCTTCACTTACCATCAGATGAGATAGTGGTCAAACAATCATCTTACGTGTGTAAAAAAAATAATCTCGAATCGAATTCGCCTAAGTCTAAAGCTTGAGCGAGAGTGAGCCTCTCGCTCAAGCTTTAGATTTAGCTTTAGTTTAATTTGCCGCAAGCCGCCTCTTCATCGCTTATTTGCTTCATCTATGAAAATAGTCTGCCAATTTGAAAATTTACCTTTTAATCCGCCATGAGATGGCCATCAGTTCTTTACAGAATTGACAGGCGAATACTCTCGTACCATAGTACTATGACACGTGTAAATGAAGGTTATTTTGTTATTTAATTCGTACCTACTTTGTGAAACGAAACAGCTCGTCAATGCTGCAGATTCCGCGGTTAGTTTAAATTGCATTTTATAAACTAAATAAATTTGTGACCGATGTATAAGTCGCGCCTAGCTTCCGCTCCGCAGCGACCTATCACTGTGCATTATCTTACGTATTCACGGTCCGTTTCACCTCAACAAACTACGTAACACGTATGAAGTATCAATCCTTCACACCCTGAGGTTGTGAAGCTCACGTGACTAGGTACAATTGTAGCCTGAATGCAGCACGTTACGATGCTCCGTCTGACCTTTGTTCCCGTTTTATATTGTGTGGGTGACAGGACAGTACCACAGTGCTATTGCCTACGCAAAACAAACGACGATCTACAGGGTCCCTACTGATTAAAAAGCCGGCAGAAGTACCAATCAGCAAAGTTTGTACTCCATTATCTATTCTTAGCCCATTGATCAGAATGACATGACATCAGAACCAGACGGTTGTAAACAGTCACTGTGGTAACGCTACCGCAAGCTCAATAAAACTTTTGATGTTTAATCGTCATTCATCGACTTCATCTCAGCAATGCTCTTTTCATGTTTACGATAGACTTAACTTATTTAAGCCTAAATAATAACTTAGTCTTGTTAGCCTATAGTTGTATCGCCGTAACGTCACAAAATCTCATGTTGTTATTGCTTATCCTTCGTATACTCCCAACGACTATAGGCTTTTTTTACAACCGCTTCTTTGGTTATTTAAAAGGAATTCGCGACGCAACGACGCACCTCCACCGCGACTTATCAGGGCTAGTATACCCTTATAGCCTTATTAATAAACGTGGAGTAAGGTCGGAGCAGTGAGAACATGCTTTGTCTTTTTCCGTGACAAGAACTTTCAAAGTTGACAGACAGAAACAAAAAATGGTATAATTACTCCGACTTTACTCCACGTTTATTAATACGGCTATTAAAGTCTACTTTGCTTTACTTTACTACATAAATCTGCGTAGTATTTACCGCCGCTTCCACCCGAAGCGTACGCAAAGACACTATAATCTTAACCTAAGTAATTACTTGGGAATTTTCGTCCTACATTTCGACGTGATCAATTAGAATTTGTGTGAACGAATTGTGCATATATAAATAGAGGCTCCGTCTCAAACCACAGATACCAGAGCACATTCTAGTCCATAGACACAAAACTAGCGCTAAAGAGTCACAAATAGTAAAGATTTGTTGTAGGTTATTTAAGTCCGCTTGTGCTTGTGACATAAATAAATAGAGGCTGCGTACCACAGCCACCAGAGCATATTCTAGTCCATAGACACAACACTAGCTCTAAAAAGTCACAAAAAGTAGATGTTTATGGTAGGTTTCTATGTATTATGTGTTATTTAAGTCCGTTTATATCTATGACATAAATAAATAGAGGCTGCGTCTAAAACCACAGCCACAAGAGCACATTCTAGTCCATACACACAACACTAGCTCTAAAAAGTCACAAATAGTAGATGTTTGTTGTAGGTTTTTATGTTATTATCTGTTATTTAAGTCCGTTTGTATCTATGACATAATTAAATAGAGGCTGTGTCGATGAGGTATACTTAGTCTTTTTTGTATGCTATACCATATTATCCACTATGTACTGTTACTTATGTACCTTCTTGTATGCAGCTTATAAGTAAAACATATCACTAGTATCCGGGTATCCATATGTTTATTTTCCTATTAAAAAAAAGAGACGGCGCCTCGAATCAGAGTCACCAGAGCACACTAAATAGATTGTTTATACTACAGTAGTTTCTAATGTCTAGTAAAATATACAAAATGAGGACATATTAAGGTGTCACTACGCGTACCTGTGACGCTGATCATAAACATAAATAAATAGAGGCTGCGTCTCGAAACACAGTCACAGTTTAACAAACGTGTATATATACTTACAACACTATTCTAACTCAAAGAAATGACTAGGGTTGGTTTCGTTTTTTTTTATGTGCCATACCACATTTCCCGACACACATGGACTTTATTTCGGTACCTTCTTGTATGGAGCTTATAAGTTAAATCATATCACTAGTATTAGGGTATCCATACGTTTGTTTTTCTGTTAAAAAAAGAGAGACTGCCACAGTCACCACATTCAATATTCCGTACTTAAAACACTATTCCTAAGTGAAAGGCACAGAAAGGAGGGCACTACGTTCGTTAAGATGGCACACTACCTGTGACGCTGAGCAAGGACATGTTGGGACATCTGGGCTGGCCCGTCGACCCGCAGCGGTCGGCGGGGGCCGGCGCCTCACCGGCCGCCACGGGGCGCCATATCACACACGCGCGCCCGGCTTATCGCGCGGCCGGTAACCGACTGCCACGCACGCCACCTAGCGACTACTACCGAATGTACGCCGCTCTTTGTTACTCTAAAGGTTTAAGAGCGCGCCGTGCGGTTGCGTGAGAATCGACTTTTTTTTATAAGGTAAGGAGAGGCGAGCGGTTCATCAATCTCCTTAGAAGGTAAGTGACGAAGCCTAAGATGTAGCACGGTCGTATAGAAGTTAGCTGCTGTAAAACAAGTTGTGGTGATTGACTGCACTGGCCTAAGTATCGAAACATGGACGAATCCGTTTAGCGTTACGACTTAGTCCAGTGGCTGATAACAAGCCGAAACCTTCTACCAAAATTAACAAGTATATTCTTAATCGACGATTTTAATAGGTAACCAACTAATTCACATTTTTCAAAAGAGTTAATTATCAACAAGTCGCATTTAATATTATGTAGGCACATACTCAATATTCAATCTGAAGTGCATCGCAAAAAGGATAACATTCAGATTTTTAATTAACAACTACACCAACCTTGCACACCGTTATAAAACATGCAAAAATCCACACCATAATACAAACAAACGGCGCGCTCTTAACACCCTGCGCGAAAGAGACAGCCCTACCCACTTCGCGTCACCCCGCGCATGCGTACCAACTACCTTTGACATCACTCGGTACCCGGATTATTTTCGCCCGGCGAGGTAAATACCCTCACATTGATCGAGCCCGGTTAAACTTGACGCAATTATTGCACTGCCCTAGTCTAGTCCTAGCCGATGCAGTTTTGATGATGGATACCGAAATAAATTCGGTATTCGATAAGAATTGCCGGTTTTGTGATAAATCTGGAAACCTTATTTTATATTCTAGTATATTTTTTATGGATTTGTAGACTAGCTTCGTCTTACGGTTTCACCTTTGTGGGACCTTTGATATCACTCGGTACCCGGATTATTTTCGCCCGGCGAGGTAAATACCCTCACATTGATCGAGCCCGGTTAAACTTGACGCAATTATTGCACTGCCCTAGTCTAGTTCTAGCCGATGCAGTTTTGATGATGGATACCGAAATAAATTCAGTATTCGGTCCGGTTTTGGGATAAATCTGGAAACCTTATTTTATATTCTAGTATATTTTTTATGGATTTATAGACTAGCTTCGTCTTACGGTTTCACCTGTGTTGGAGTTTGTTTACATAAAAAGCTAATACAAAACTAACGAGGTCTGGTCAATAAAAGAGACCACACTCTTCGAATTTTAACCGTATACTATCAACGGTTTCGGCTGTGCGTTGATCCATATTATTATTAGTCAGTCAGTCAGAACAAAGCTATTGATTTATAGATATAGATTACTATACGAAAAAAAAGAATAGAAAGAATGAATAAGAATAGAAAAAAATATTTTCAAAGACTACAAAAGTTTGTAGCCATGTGCTACGTACGCCATAGTATATTTAATTTTTAGTATTTAAGTTTAATTTTAATTTTGTTTTATATGAAATAGAGGTCAGTAGTAAGTTCTTTAGTGGCTGCACTACCCAATAAATCAGATAAGAACAATTCAGCTTGACGCTTTACTTTCAAGTGAATATAGCTTCTTTTACCGAAGCATAACTGTCTTATTAATAAACGTGTACTAAGGTCGTGCTAGTACGACCTTAACACGCGGTTATTATTACCCCCTTAATATTTCTTTCACAGTGAAGAAAACTAAGTCGATAGAACAAAAAACTGCACGCAAAACAGTAATTTATTATGCTCGTAGCGGTGCCCTACAGACGTAAACTACGAACGAACAACAAAGAAAACAAACCAAGGGGAAATAAACAACATTTTGAACAACAGCCATGGATTGTTCTTGCATTTCAGTCGATTTCAATAGAAAACTGCTGCAATCGTCGTTTTTCATGAAACGCGTGGCGGCAAATTGCCGCGGAATTGTGTTTTCGTAGCGGCTACGAATACTACGGCGTAGCTCGTTGCTACGAACTTTTTATAATCTTTGGAAATAAATTATTTCCTTTCTTATTCTTTCTTCGTGTTGCTTTCTTTTCTTTTTATTATAAAAAGTATCTAAATTAAGAAACTAGGCTTGTGGTATGGTTGCGTTGCAGTCGGGGTTTCACCCAATGCGCCACAGAGGCCGTCTTATTTTTGACCCCCAACGGAAAAAGAGAAGTCTGAAGCATCTCACAACGGACGAAGCTCACGAACGAATGAACCGATTTCGATGTAGTTTTTTTGGGTTAGGAGCACTGCGACTAAATCTCTATACGACTAGATACCAGATACGACTAAATCTCTATATGACTAGACAGCGGATACGACTAAATCGCTATGTATGACTAGATAGAAGATACGACTTTGGTGCAAAGGTGACTTAAGAACGTGGCGACTGTTACCATTACAAACTTAATACCAAAATAAATATTATTCGGATTAAGATTTTACTTTTAAAGGGTCCCCACCGCAAGGTTTTCTAAAATATACATTCGAAATGAAATAAAACGGAGAAACATTTTTTTCATTGAAAAATGTTTCTCCGATTTATTTGAATGAATTTTTGAATTTTTCATAATTTATTTGGTATTAAGTTTGTATAGAAATGGTAACAGTCGCCACGTTCTTGAGCGCGAGTGTTCTTAGCCATGTTTGTTGTCGAAGTATTTTCAGCCGCCATTAATCTTGTACTCACACGCACTCCCGATTGATAAGTACGCCACGTTTCATTTATCAATAGCCTGCGAGTCATTTGATAATGTGTGATAAATGGCGCAATGTTGCCGAGAGGAGTTTTTTCTTTGAATTATGGCCTCGCATGGCTTGTATATGTAGCCATGTCGAGTTAAGTATATTAGGTTCGTAAAAATATTGCACGACATTACACACAGCGCAATGTTGCCCCAAACTAAGCACTAGGCTTGTACTATGGATACTGGACAACGGATATACTAGATATCAAAACATCTTTTTAGGGTTCCGTACCTAAAGGTAAAAACGGGACCCTATTACTGAGACTTCGCTGTCTGTCTGTCTGTCTGTCTGTCTGTCTGTCTGTCTGTCCGTCCGTCCGTCCGTCCGTCCGTCCGTCCGTCCGTCCGTCCGTCCGTCCGTCCGTCCGTCCGTCCGTCCGTCCGTCCGTCCGTCCGTCCGTCCGTCTGTCCGTCTGTCACCAGGCTGTATCTCATGAACCGTAATAGCTAGAAGGTTGAAATTTTCACAGAAGATGTATTTCGGTTGCCGCTACAACAACAAATACTAAAAACGAAATAAAACAATTATTTAAAAGGGGCTCCCATACAACAAACGTGTTTCAAAAATAACAAGGAGTCGAGTCAGGACAGGAAGAAGGACAGGAGGACAAATCGAGTTGGTCATGGAATTCAAAATGGCTGCCCTATCTGTCAAATATACTAGTCTGCCTTACTTACCAAAGAGTTTATTTTATGTTTCAGATTTTCTTTGTGCCAAGGTTTTTTTTTTTTTGAGTGATTCGGTCGTTTGATGGGTGGGAGTAAGAATCGAAGATAAATATTTCATATTTTCCTATAAAATTTAAAAATTGGTTGTTGTAAACCATTTTAGGGTTCCGTATCCAATTGTTATAGTGGTACGGAACCCTTTGTGCGCGAGTGTCGCACTTGCCCCGTTTTTGGTAAATACAAACTACATAGGATACGTAGAAAACACCCAGACCAGATACAAATACTTATTATTAAGCATAAATACTTAAGCCCAGTGGGGATCGAACCCGTAACCTTCTGCATTGCAGTCCTCTGAAATATACTAGCTGTGTCCCTTTGGTTTACCCGCGTAAGATCCGATCCCGTGGGAATTTCGAGAAACCCTTTCTTATCAGATGCTTACATCGTATAAAGAACACAATCTCCAAATTTCAGCTACTTACTATCAGTACTGTCATAGATTTTATTACTTTCTACATTACGCTACACATTACATTAAAAATCTTATTTTCTAAACTCTAACAGATAAAATACATACCTAATATGGCGGTCGTAAAATTTTACAGTCGAGACGTTTTCTCTTACGTGTAGGTATTCCATTTAGGATGCAAAATGCATTTCTTTTTGTATTAAACAAACAAAATAGAGAACGACAAAACTAAACGTCCTTTTTGTTTCTTTTTCGTTATTCCGTTTTCTTTTTCAGAATTTCAGAAATCAAGCTTAGGCACTGGTCCTACCGCCGACGATGAACGAGGTACGAGAACTATAAACGAGTAGGCGATCAGTGGAAATCAAGTGTGTAGATTTCGATAGTTTTGTCGACGGGCTATAAGCGAGTGTTTAAGCGAGCGATTACTCGCGCCACACACAGAAATGTTCGTAAAAAGAAATGATCAAGCGAGCCAGCATCGCTGAACGAGTATGGTTGAGCGAACTTATTGTTTAAAGCTCTTGTCGCTCAGTGACAAGACTAGTAAGATGTGTTGTCGCCGGCGCGGCAGTGTGAACAGTCAGATAGCAACTTTTAATATTTGCTCTTTCGTTTACACGGAATGTGCGTTTCTTAACAGAGAGAGTCGCCGATAGTTAGTCGTTTTCTCGCTGGTCTCGCAGTCAGTCCACTGCCTGAAATTCAAATTCCAATAGAAAATTCATTCAATTCAATTTACCTCAAACGAGAAGTTTAAAATCTAAATCAATGATTTTACTGAATTTCTGTCACTTTTCTACAAATGGTTTTCCTCAATTTTCTCTACGGGACACAAAAATCACGCACACTTTGTGCTTGCTAGTACCAAAGTACAGTGCCACCGCCTTATCTATCTTTTCAGGCAAACTTTTCTAAAGGAAATTCGTTTACTTAAAGAAACCAGTCCAAACTAAAAATAAAAACATCAATAGGTACAACCTATAGGAAATGTATCAAATTGATATTAGATAAGAGTATTAAAAATATGTATATTTTAATTGCAATTCGTAGTTTCATATAGTAGATTCATTAGCACCTAGATCATATAAATACGTAGACAACATTTCATTTTCGAGAAATCTTAAAATGCCGGTAAATTGTTTAATTTTGATGACATATTAATCCATTTAGTTTTGTGAAAGTATTCCTGGTACAAGTGTAGTGAAAAAGAAACCAGGGCCAAGCATTGACTTTTCCGGTGCTTTCAAATCTCTTAAAAAGTTGTTGTAAAGTTAGCCGGCCTTTTACAGTGACTTCCTCGATTTCACAAATAAAAACTACGACTTGACTGTGGTTGTACCTGCAAAAGCAAAGTAAAAGAATACCGCACAGACAACTTGGTCGTGCCGCACAGATAACTTGAATGGAGTAATCATCATCATCATCATCATCTCAGCCTTTATCCGTCCACTGCTGAACATAGGACCACCCTATACGACGCCACAAATAGCGATCGCGAGCTACCTCCATCCAACGACTCCCCGCGACCGCTACAACCGGAATATTACGTACTTAAAATAGGTATTTTACAAGGAGAAAAGCATCATCAAAAGTTTTCCCGTGACAGGATTCGAAACTCTTGCCGGGCGAATGCGCTAACCACTGTGCCACGCGGAAACCCACGTAACACTGTGAATTAACGAATTAACGAGCATTATACAATAAGAAATACGAAGTATACTTACTAACAAATGAAACGATGTTTTATAAAAAGGACTAGATAACTCTGTAATTATGTAGTTAAGGTACGTTTATAACGTATCAATTAGTTAACAGATACGTAGTTTAATTAAGTATGCAGCCGAAGCAAATATAAGCGCCGGTCACACTCAAAGGCTATGCGACACTTCGTTAGATATGCGGCTGAGAGGGAAAAACAGCGTGTAGTTTTGCAAATTGCGTATTAAAATTCTTTGTAATTTCTTGCCTCAGATTACAGAGCAATGAGATCATTGCATAATAGGTATATCAATATCCAATTTGGCATTTCACGATAAAAAAAAAACTTTGAAAATCCCGAGGAATTATTGGGATCAAAAGTATCCTATGTTACTCTTTATCACTAAACCTGATAATTATCAACTGCTTAATGTATATGCAAAATCCGTTTGATCGTAAAGAGGAAACAAACAACAAATATATGTCGCAGCATGGTCGAGGATGGGGCTCCGTGGGCGCTCGGTGACATTGTCCTCCATCGTGGGTAGCCTCGAGCAAGAGTACAAATAAAACGACACGAAGTAACAAACGAAGTAAACTAATTTTATTGCAAATAATCAGAACAGACACGTCCGCTCGGTACGGCGTCCAGCGTAAGAATGCTCGACCGCCCGCTGCTACGGCCGCGTCCAAGCGTGACCGCGTGACTCACGCTTGCGTTCAACTGTCGGGCTTGATTCTCCGACATATATAACTTCTTGGGTCTTCCCAATCTGCCGCGACCGGGCCAATTGGTATGGCGGAGACACCATAGCAAGACATTTGTTTCCCACGTAACTTGCCGTTTTTCGTAAAACGTGGCCGTACCTCCGTAAGCGGCATATTTTGCCATTCACATTATGGTGTAGTAATCCAATATGGGGCTGCATCTGTAGCCTATCTCTGTTGCGATATATAGTCAGATTTAGCTTATCCCGCTGTGTGGCGTAAGCTTTAGAGTGCTGGTTAACAATTCATCGCACGACGGACATCGCCGGGATTTTCGGATATACTGGGCTTAGTGCTTGTTTAAGGACAAAGAAAAGGTGTTCTTTTAACGTTGTTTTTATTGACCGACTTTGATATAAAAAGAAGGAAGTTCTCATTGATGTTTGCTTTTTTCTGTTTTAAGTTTATGTTAGGTTAATTAATTTTCTGCGTTTAGGTAGGTTGATTGATAACTTTATAGGTACCTTTAATAGAGACATTAGATTAGACATTATACAAATTCTAATTATCCTAAAAAATAAAAAAACCAAAACATAGGGATAGATTTTATGGCATAAACATATTTGACGAACTCTGTGGCGCGTCGGGGGAAGGCCCGACTGCGATGCAGAAGGTTACAGGTTCTATTCCCGCCGGGTGCAAATGTTTATGCTTAAACATTAAAAAAAAAAACTTAATAAAATATTTGTTTCTGATCTGGGTGTTTTCTACGTATCAAATGTAAACAATTAAGTATTTACAAAAAAGTTTAATATGTAGTACACCGGCCACTACTACCCAGTAGTAGGTATTGTTTGTACCGCTTATTGTGACAACATAGCTGCAACTGGTTTTGCGCTGCCGATCAGGGTTCGTATTCTATAAGTAAATCGTTTCAACTTCGCTTCAGTATCGTTAGATTTTTCGGTATTACGGTTTGCCATTTTTAGGTAATTTTGCATTTTCGCTAAATGTATACTAATAATAACGTTGGTAACGTGTATGTTTGTATGTAGAGGTAATCTCCGAACTTAAAGGTCCGATTTCAAAAAATCTTAGGTTAGGTTACGTACTAGAAGTAGCTGGTAACCTACCTTTTGGAATCACCTGATTCCAAAAGACGATCACAAGATGATCGAAATAGAAACAAAAGGCGATCGAAATTCAATCAAAAACGATCGAAACTAAAACAAAAGACGATCGAAGCTAAAACGAAGACGATCGAAGCTTACACAGAAGACGATCGAAGCTTTAGCTTCGATCGTCTTCTGTTTGATCGTTTGTTTGTTTCGATCGATTTGTTTTAACAAAAGACGATCAAAGCTAAAACAAAAGACGATCGAAGCTAAAATAAATATAAAATATCAAAATAGAAATCAAAGACTATGTTACCGAGCTGCTTTAGCGCCTATAGTGGCTCGATTGCGCCAAATCGCAAATCTAGAGTAATACCTAATAAAAAAAACTAACATTAGCCGATATCTATACCTATATATATCTTATCTCTAAGTACTTGGCGCAAGCAAGCCTCCACTTCTCTGAATACATAAGCTTTATTCGACGCCAAGCTGTTTATTGGCTGAGAAATACCAGTCATTTATTAACTACAACTTCTACTTAATTATTTATATTAAAACTAGCTGACCCGGCAAACGCTGTTTTGCCTTATAAATTATACATAGTACCCTATTCTCAGACCTACTGAATACGTTTATAAAATTTGGTAAAAATCGGTCGCGCCGTTTCGGAGGAGTACGGTAACTAACATTGTGACATGAAAATTTTATATATTAGAAGATGGACTCGTCAGCGAGTCGTCCATTACACGCCAGGTGCCGCCGCTAGCTTGTTGAGCATCAAAAACTCGCAAATCGTTTGTCAATGAGATAGTACCTACTGTTGTACTAACATTACGTAAGGACCACGTGGCGCTTCGGCCCCGAACTGGGAACACCCGAGCTAAATTCTAATATCGATCGAGAGAACGCGCGACACCGCCGTGACGTCACCGTTGACTACCTACAAATACGGCCTAGGCTGATAAGACTGTGAATCTATTTCGAGCCTTATTTAGTTGTGAATAGAATTGGAAATAAGTTTAGCAGGTTTGGTAGTTAGGATGCTTGAGGGTGGTGTTATGGTGGCAGGCGACTTGGACCTCCTGACCCACATCGCGTCCCTGTGCCGTTGCGTATAATGCGTATGCAACTCTTGTAGGTAGGTATGTATAGATACGGTTGTTGTACCTACCGTAGAGCGCCGATTTTCTAATTGGGGGATATGGATGTTCGGAAAACCGGCTTATTCGGATAATCGAACTGTTAAACATTAAACATCTGTTATTATTAAACACATATCTAATAGGAATCTCTTTTACATAAGATTAGTAAGTAACATTACAGGCGATGCGGTGTATACTATTATGTACGAACATAATCAATAAAAACACATTTATACTCGTAATGCGAATTTCATTGTAGTATTATCTACAATGCTATTGGGTGTTCGTACGATTTTCTTTTTAAGATAAGCACCAATGTATGTCAGTAGGTAAATATAGGTACGTAATTACCTACCTTTAACATAATATTATACATATAAGTAGGTGAATATGTACCTATACCAATCTGCAAATTAATTACTTACCTAATAATGATAGCTAGACAGGTTAACTTATGCACCTCTACAACACCTACCTACATCGATCGAAACAGAAACAAAAGACGATCGAAACTGAAAAAAAATACGATCGAAACTGAAACAAAAGAAGATCGAAACAAAAACAAATGACGATCGAAACAGAAACAAAAGACGATCGAAACAAAAACGAAAGACGATCTTAACTGAAACAAAAGACGATCGAAACAGAAACAAAAGCTGATCGAAACTGAAACAAACGACGATCGAAACAGAAACAAATAAACTAACGAAAACAAAAGAAAAGATGCTTAGCAAGCTCTCTCGCCGATGAGTTCAGACAATCAACTGATGGTTCGCGTCCGACTTTGTTTCAAGTAATCTAGGTAGATAAAATTTAAAACAAACTTTAAAACTTTGGGGCCCTCCAATTTTACGCAAAGAAAAATGTGTCACTCTTATCAGCAGAGTTATGTACCCCTCCGACATTTTTATCATTGTCTCCTCGCTAAATATTTTAACTGTTTGACCTAGTTAGGCCTTGACTACCAAATTGCAAGAGTTAGGTAGGTAAGGTAGGTACATAGATTGAAGGGTTTGATTCTAGGGCACATTATTATTAAATTGGTACAAGCTGCGTCCCGCGGTTTCACCCGCGTAAGTACTGATCCCGTGGAAATATTGGGATCATAAGTAGCCTAACTCCTCGATAATGTAGCTTTCTATTGGTGAAAGAACTTTAAAAAAAGTTTTTCACTCGTTGCACACACGAACGTGGGAGCAGTGCAGAGTATTTCGCTTTCTCTCTTGCTAATTGATGGATGACTGATGGAAGAGTCTTATGTGCAGGCGCAGTACTGCCCATTATTGCTGATGTATCGATAGTGTAACATACTCACCGGTCTACCCTTTTATGATTTAAAGCAGAGTCCCGCGTAACTCCTGATCCCGTGGGAATATCGGGACCAAAAGTATCGTATGTATGTTACTCCTCAATAATGTAGCTTTCTATTGGTAAAAGAATAGGTAAGCGGAGAGCGAAGAAAAATCGTACTATAGTTTTAGTAGAATTTATAAATTACATTTGCGTTTATAATAAAGTTTTGAGGATATTTGGTTACTTTCACGCAAAAACTATTGAACCGATAGCCATGAAACTTGGAATGTGGATAGCTGGAGTTCTGGAATAACACATAGGCTTTTTATCCTGATATTCCCGGGAACTGGACTGTTTATTTTGTAATAAAACAATAGATATCATCAATTGCTAAAAACATGAATATATTAATTTTTAAACAAACACATCTATAGGTTTTTTAACTACAATGTCTACTAATTATAAATACCTACTATAACATTAAGTATATTCTTATTATGAATTAATATAGAAAAAAAATTGCAAATACAAATGCTATAATTATATGTCTTTTTAAATACAAATTAGCTTTTAACTGATTATGTCTTCTGTAAAAATATTAAGCATTTTGAACACACTTAAGAAGAAAGAGGTTTATTGTGTTTATGTTAACAAATATCTCTGATGTTCTTTACTTCGTATATTAATCTGGCTTACTGCTTGGCTTTTGAAATAAGTTATACTTTTTTACCAAACTTGCCAGATTATTATTAAATTAACTTAAAAGGCGCGACGCTCACATAAAATAGAACGCCTTTGTGACTTTTATCTATTCTGTGGTACCTATGTTACGACTTCCAACAGAATACATTATACAACGTGCGGCCGAATACTGAACCGCTACTTAAAGGAGGGCTACTTAAATGATTAAGCAGCTGTTAAATTAAAAAAAACGCATACTAGTAATTACTTTCGAAGTTAAGAAGCTATTAGTCAATTACTTGACCAGCCCTCAAATTTTAAGTGCTTTCAGTATTTGGCCGATATAATAAAGGGTTTCTTGACATGCGGTGAGTGTCGTGCCTTACAACATCTTACAATTTAGTACGAGGACACATTAATTTCTTGAGTTTTCCTAGTTCTGACAATTCCAACTTTCGCAATTAAGTTTTCAGACCTTTAAAATTATTCAAGCCGTGCGTCATTTTCATATACTTCTCATGTCGTACCGCGAAACAATCACCTTCACAGCTCATTTCATTAATAAACTCAATCTCGTGTGAAACTAAAATATTAAATAACATACTACTATACATATCTTTCTGTAAATCAGTATTACTACCGACATTGCCACACTTAATACATTTACTCTTAACAAGAGAATCATTCTGTCTAATAAACCCGTAGTAATTATACATAATGCAAAGAAGTAGATCAACGATAAACCTTCTGTGGTACCAAAGTGACTCGTGACTCTTATAAAATCTAACTAAAGTTGTATTCATAACTAATTCAAGTAACATAACTTCTATTTTCTTGCAAATGATTCTGTAATCCTGACACAGGCATGGACAGTCACCCATCATTAGATGAACTAATTTCTTCTCCGAATAAGATAAAAGACTTTCTTCCGAAACTGCATTGTGCTCTTGAGATAAGCGACGACATAGTAAAGCAACCAGATTGCTTCTTAACTTTGGCATTGTTATTTTTATACTAGAGTTACTGTTTATTATATTTTTTATACAGAATTGCCTGTAATGGCATCCGCTGTAGTCTGACACATGTTTTGTTATCCAAGCTTCGGAGAATAAGTATTCCTGTATATATATGAGTTCGATATCGCAGCCTGCGAGGCGTTTCAATGAGTTTATTACCCACATCCGGTGGTTCCAACTATGGTAGTTGTTAGGGTTTTTCTCTGATGCTAGCTTACAGATTTGCAGGTCCTGTACTATGAGAATTTCTAGTACATTTAGTCCTTCTGAAAATAACAATCAAAATATGTTTAAAAATTACCATTCCTTTATCTTAAAGCTAGAAACTAGAAGCTAAAAGCTAGTTTTAGTTTAGTTTAGTTTCACCGGGCTTTTCCGCACTTAGCCTCATGATTGGGCTAAAAGCTATAGCTAAGCTTAACTCTTATAATATTAAAACTATGTATCTATAGGTGGGACCAGACATTGTGAGGCAAATGCCTCGTTTACTACAAATGCCTCTAACTTGAGCATGCATTATAATTGTACTGAAATAAAGTACAGAACAGAATGACTATTTAAAATGAAATTAAAATAGTGAAAATATATTAAAATATTACCTTCAATCATTCCCTCCAAGATACATCTCCGATAAGAATAGACTTCATTACATTTCCCTTTCCAACTTAGCACCAACTTGGAAAACTGAAGTTCTGTACATTTCTCAACCAGAGATTTTGACACAATTTCACGGCGTTTGTTCCAAAAAGTACTTACTTCAGGATTTATTAGCAATACAAGGTTCAGTAGCTTTAGCAACCTTTCCGAGTTCCCAGAAGTCAGTTTTATTGGTTTGCCCTTATGTTTTTTAACGTAATTGTCGAATATTTCATTGTAGCAGTACAAATATACGCGCTTCACGCACCACGACTCGATCCCGAGGTGATTTTCGAAGTGGATAACTGGTGACTTGTTTTGCAAGTTTCCCTCCACCGCTACTATTTCAAACGAAGACCTGAAAAGAATTTAAGTGTCGTATAAGCAATTTTCACCAGTATCACATACAATAGTTTGAAATAGTGCCAATTTTGAGTAAATATTTACAACTCAGCGTTTTTTGACAAAACATTGTCGAGATCTTTGATTATTTTTTCTACTAATGCGAAGTTATCTTCATCCATTTTTGTCTTCAGTTTTAACATGAATGATTATTCTTTGAAACCTTCTAATTTAATTTATCGTTACTTATTATTATTAACAGCTATTCTCACGAAAAAAAGGCTGTTTGCGGAGATTATAAAGAAATTGATCAACCAATGACTTTATTTTTTGTCAATGTCAAATGTTGACATTTTGACTATTTTGCTAAATATTTTAGCCACTTTTCTTCGATGGTAAAAGAACACAGTAGCCAAACATGGGCCAAACGAACAAAACAACAAACGTCAGTTTTGTCACTTGTCAATGTCAACCAAATCACAAGATGAGTCGTGTGCTGTGGTTGTTTTGAAATTATTTTCGCCTGAATTTCTTAAAACACAAGCTATACAAAAAGAAACTCAAATAAAAAATAATTAAGGATGGTGAGTAGACAATGAATACATTTAAATAGGTCTAAGAAAACTTTGTTGTCTCAAAGAAGTCTCAAAATCTTCTGACCGCTTCCCTAGTAAAAATAATGTTATATCTTCAAAAACATTGTTTCAGAGTGCAATATTCAACTTCCAAAGTTTGCTCTCGGTGATACTACTTCTTATATGCACCTGTGCATACTTACGATCGTTTTTCCCTAGTTTAATGGACCGCAATAAGACTGGGTAAGTTTGCTTTCCTTATTTTTTGCAATAACCCCATTTGCATCAAATTTATACCGCTAAAGATTCTAAAAAAATAAGTAATCAATGAAACCAATCATCTGGCATAGTAACATCTCAATGTACAGTATCCAGAGTATCCTACATATTTGCAGACCCACCCTAAGGTTGATAGTCTCTTGTACAGCACTTCCTTTGCAATCAAACAATGTGTATTCTGTATGAAATGCGAGTGAAAAGCCTACAATAAATCTAGCAAAACTTCTGGTTAACCGAGTCTGCAAATATAGAGCCTGACTATTCTGCATGCTTTGGGAAATTGTAGATTGTCAAGTTGCATTGATTAATTCAGTTTTAGTGATATGGTTCAAATTGATGTATGTATTTATAATATGGTTGTATATCCGTTATCTAGTACCCATAGCAGGCCTCCATCACTCCATGTACTTGCGCGCTATAATTACCTACCGCCTCTCGGACCGCCGGCGATCCAAGTTCAGTGCGGTTGTCGCAAGCGAAGCGCGCGCACGTTGTACGTTACGTAAAATTGTTTGTTCGATTTCGAATTTTTGCAACATTAAAGTTTAATAATGGGTACTTTAGAGATGGTAAGAAATACATACAACACTATATTAAAGTTAAACAATTGTAAATACAATAAATGATTTTCTTAAAATGGTGTTGTTATTTATTTTACTTTACTTAATGTACAACTCAACTATTATATTATTATAGCTGACCCGGCAAACGTTGTTTTGCCTTATAAATAATAGATAGTAGCCGATTATCAGACCTACTGAATGCGTATGTGGAGTTTGGTGGAGATCGGTTCGTCCGTTTCGGAAGAGTACGGTAACTAACACTGTGACATGGAAATTTTATATATTAGAAGAAGAAGAAGATACCTACACTCTATGGTACAACCCTAACGCTTAAACTGTGGCGTAGGTAAATTCTGAACACAAAGGAATTGCGCTCTTATGAGCTAAGTAGTAAGGCGCGATTTCGAATGAACCAGGTGCGTCGGAAATTTTGTAGGCTATTAAAATGGCGGCTTTCTTCAAGATCAAAGCGGTGCAGCTTCTGTACGTAGTACTATTATTTATTCTGTGCCCATAGTACAAGCCTTTGGTTGGGGCTAGATTGTGCTGTGTGTAACATCATGCAATATCTATTAAATAATTTATCTTATTTAATGTTTTGTTCCAGAGTCCTCGGCACGTTTTGGAAATGTGCTCGAATTGGTGAAAGAAAATCGCCCTACGTAGCAATGTGCTGTGTCGTAATGGCGTTCAGTATACTGTTTCTAACATGAAATTGATCATTAACAAGTGTCAGAACAAAGACTATATCCTGTACATTTAAATACCTATATATTTTTCTAATAAAATGTAAGTGAAATTGATGGTAGTGTTAATTTTTACATCCATCATGTCAACTCAGTTTTGGGCGAATTGGCAATTAACTTATGACCCATTGTCCATGTAAACCCACTGAACTCTATCTATGCAAGTACGCTGAAATTACTATACCATACAAAATTACATTAGATTGATTTGATTTGCGCCATATTGCGCTGTTTTCTATTGTAGTGATGAAAGACTGTCCATGGCACCTCTACGCACTCTTATCGTCAATTGAGAATTGCTGGCATCTAACATAGAAACAATCATTATTTTGTCGACGAAGCGGCTTGTGTTCGTCATGCGGTGCACATTGCTTTGTCCACACAAAAATTATTGGTTTTTAGGAAGATGCAAGAAATTGTCAATTGACGATAGCGTGCGGTTTACGTAGATAATGGGTCTAAGTACAGTGGCTGGCAAAAAGTTGAAAAAAATGGCCAATGCGCAGAAGTTGATTTTTCATAGAAGTCACATGTCAAATGTACTGCATGAACTTTCCCCTTCCACGTCAAAATTTTCCAACTTGTTTGCCGGCCACTGTATTAACATGATCATTTAGATCTACTTGCTCCAACTAGAGTTAATTTTTAACTCAAAGTTTGTCACAATTTTAACATGACTAATAATGTCAATAATGTATTATGCAAATAACACTGGGTTTAAAAAACCTGGGAGTATTTTTAATATTCTGTTGTAGCCCACCTAAGTCTAAAAGTAAAAAAACAACAAAACATTATTTTAATTATTTATTTTCATATGAGACTGGATTTCTAGCACAGATAAAAATTCAATAGAAAAACAGTACACACTATTGAATAGATAGAATATAAAGAGATTATAAAACAGTCACAAAATCGAATAATACTACAAATCTAATCATAATAATTCGTTAACTAAATCTTTCACCTTTTGCATTACCAAAGACATAGGTAGGCAACTCTTAAACGAAATATCAGCCTTTAAAACGGCTTAATCCTTTTTAACAAACTGAGGGTTGCTTTTTTACCTTTTGAGGTACCTAAGGAACCTTAAAAATGGTGTTATATCTTTCATTCATAGCAATCGATCGTTACCTCGCATTAGATAGTTATACTTCGCCGTTCAACACTAGAGACACAATTAACTTGAAAATAAGAAAGTCGTGACTTAGTAGCTGAGAAGCAGACGTTGAAATCGACATAGATCCCATAAATGATGCCGAGTGATCTCAATGTATTTGATGTGTATATTGCCGAACCCGGGATCGTACTTAGCCCAGAAATTGGATAATGTACCTAGTCTAACCATCTGACCCGGTGTCGCTTCATATTGCTATAAATTGGTATAAATATAAAACACTCATTCTATTGGTGAAACGCGAATAAAATCCATTCAGTAGTTTTTTAGTGTTATCAGTTCCAGACAGGTCGACAGACAGTAAAGGACTTTGATGTTGAAATACACACAAGGTGAAAGACTTAACCAATTCAACTAATAACTAAATAAATGTTGTTCCAACAGTCTTATTACAAAGTATCAAGCAACAGCTGTGCGATCCGCTTTAACAAGTGCTCAGACGACACACTGTGACTTTACATTCATCAATTGAGGATAATTCTAGAACATTGCATTGAATACACGCTTACCAATCGATTCTAGGCGTCAATTGAAGCTTACTTACAACCTAAGGCAGTTAAAAGGTCATAGAGTAGTAGTATATACAGGTTGGACCATTTCAACGGGCCTTCAGGGGGATATCCTAAACTATAAGAGATACCTAGCGAAAATGCTGAAAGGAGTTGTGTCCCCAATTCTGACATTTCTCTCGATTTGCCACGCTATGTTTGTTGCCAGGATTTGATCTTTAATTTTTATCAGCAACACTATAGATCGGTACAATAATATAGGCTGTTTATTTCTTGCAAAAACACTAGGTTCGATTCCTGGCTAGGGTAATAAAGTTTTCAAAAATCTATGTTTGCCATTTTAGTCTTTATCAAAATCGGGGATTCAACTTCTTTTAGCATTTTTCGCTATCTCTTATAGTTTAGGATATTCCCCTGAAGGCCCGTTTAAATAGTAAATCCTGTATAGATATACAATAGTCAAAGACCGCGATAAATGTAAATAAGATAGGAGAGGCTTTTCCCCGCAGTGGGACAGCTTAGCAGTCCGTCTGAAGACGCAAAGGCGTTGTGTGCACGATGAAAACTTTTGCGACTTAGCAGGTGAAGCTTTAGGCTCATAATAACAGTTATGTGCAACTATTGGCGTAGTAATATGATTATTACTGCAGCTATAGCGCTTTTACCGACTGAGGTAGCGATTGTAGTGACTTTTAATAGCCTTAGGTCCCAAGCGAGCTTTAATTGACGCCAAAATGCTTGTTGGGTAGCTCGCAAAATGTAACGTAACATAGGTATAGGTACTTATAAAAATGCATAGTCAAATTATGTGTTTCAAGAGAGAAGTCGAGTGCTTCATTTAATTCCAAATTGTTTGTGCTTTTATAATCAATAAACATAGTAGGTTTTATTGTGGAAGTTAAGAAATTCACTTTGAAATTAGCATTTTTCAACTAAATCTCTCAGAAATCATCGTAACAAAAGTGCCTTAAAAACTGAAAATTGGAAATATTTTGAAGGAAAAATATATCTTCAAAAGAAAAAATGTTTGAAGTTGTACTTTTCCTTGAAAATAGTTCTAAAATGCCCAGAGCATTAAAAATAAAATTAAGAAACTGAAAATTTTGTATGTACATAAAATCCCACAACACACAGATATAGTGTATTAAACTTAAACACTCCTACTTCTTGTGGAGGTTAAAAAATACTTCAAAATACCAATTTTACCGGCTAATTTTTTATAATGGAAAATTCAATACAAAATATGGTTATCCAAATGGGCCGAAATATTGCAATTTTTTATCACTTTTGTTCACAATTTTAGGTGGAAAATCTAGTGCGTAATATATATAACTAACACGCCTATTTGGAGCTTATTTTCAGTCTAGACATTTCTAACGTAAGCTACTCCACACTTAGGTATATTAATGCGACGAAATATAATCTAGATCTAGGTTCTAGTCACAATAATTAATTGAATAACATCATTCTTCGTTCGAATTCGCATTCGTTACTATTCGATACAATTTCATTTGAAAAGCATTGCAATTTCTTCGATAAATTATTTTTTATTCATGAAGTTTCTTACAAGTTTGTCGTAAGAATTTAGTCTTGTTAAACGTAGTCCTTTTCACTCCTAAATAACGGAGTTTTTAGATTGCACAAGACTCGAAGACACTATCCTGGGGATCATTCAAGTTTTTAGTGATCGATATTTGTGTAATTAGTGTCTACAATCTACCCCCATCTCGGGGGAAGGGGGTAGATTGTAATTTTATAATATACTGATACCTTTATTGCATAAAAAAAATCTGCTACCGTAGTCACCCCATTGTAGGTATAATTGTTATAAAAATATAAAGCAAAAACGACCCCCCTTTGGTGCACACATAATACTTGAATTTCCCCCTTAAGGGTTTCCTCTCAACGATACATACTCTTTCTCCACAGAAACATACTCTAATGTCTTTATCCAAGAAGAAAACAGTAGACTACGTTTGCCCGGAGAACCAGTGGATACTTTCCTCAAATTCCAACGAAAGGCATCGCAGAGTAAGATAGCATTAAAGAACGCTTCCTTAACTTTGTGCTGTTTCTAGCGAAAATACGTTAATTTTCCTTATTAGCAAATGAATAATACCAACTACTATACCAATATCAAAATTTCCCATTACCTCTACCATGAGTTGATACGTAAATACGTGCACTGTAACGTGAACAGCTCGGGCGGTAGACATGCTCCGAGCGGTTACAGCAAAGAACAGATGGAGCGGAACTTTGCACAAGGTCAAACTAAATAAATAAACATAGTTACATTTTCCCGGGTCTTAATCGCGTCTCCCCACGCGACGCACAAGGCCATTGTAACATGGTTGAAACGTCAAGGTAAGAAAATAAATAATGATACGCGATTAAGACCCAGGAAAATGTTACTATGTTAACAAATCGTGATAATTTAAATAAATATTGCAGGACAATGCACACATCACCATCTAGCCCCAAACTAAGTAACTAGGCATTAGTAGGCATGTACTATGGGTACTAGACAAAGATACTTTTTTTTATAAATACATACATATGATACATGTCTATATGTAAAAAAAACATCAAGAACCAGGAACAAACATTTATGGTCAACATAAATACTTGACCCCGGCGGGAAACGAACCCGCAACCGTCTGCCAACGTATTGACGTATCAACTATGTTAAGGGTACAGAACCTACAATAGAATACCTTACAAACACTAGAGAACCTACACATCAAGTCTAGCACAGTCAAAACCCCACATTGTGATGAGAAGCGAGTGCAATAAGTACAAAATGTATGGCACTAGAAATATAAACTATAAAGTCTTTGAGCAAGGAGGGAAGGAAGAATGGGTACTTACCTAAGTTAATGTACTTATAATAGGTGCGATTTAAGGCGCATTATCGTGACAACTAGTTTGTGTACTCGCAAGTAGCAGTTTTGTTAATAATTACATGAATATATTTCTGTTTTTGATTTGGCATTGTCTTTTGTCATTGAGACACTAATTTTTACATTAAATTTTAGTACACGGCGAGACTTGAACCCGAACAGCTGCATAAAGTATGTATAGTTTGTCTTTTACTGTGACATAAAGTTTTGAAGTTAACAGACAGAGACAAACGTTACATAAACTTAGTCATTGTTATATACTAGAAATATTTTATTTTACAAGGAGAAATACATCATCAAAAATCCTTCCATGACAGGATTCGAACCTGTGCCCCTCGCTTGCCGGGCGAGTGCGCTACCACTGCGCCACACGGGAACTTACGTGACATGGTGAATTTATGATTATGATTTCTCCTTGTTTTTTTTTCCGACTAAGGCCCGGTTCCCACTAAGGTTCGGTTGTCATGAGAGGATTTTTGGCGATGTATTTCTCCTTGTAAATATTTCTAGTAAAAATGCCTTGAGCAATAAAAAACATAAGAAATATTAGTCATTGTTTATAAGTAAGGGGGTAAATTGTAAGCGTGATAATGCGCCTTAAGTTTTCGACATATTGTACCTACTTCACAGTACCAGTTAATTTTTAACTTTCACATTACTAAAAAAAAGAAGACAATAACTTGACTAGGTCATGAAAATGTAATAGTAAAAAATAATTATAAATTCGTGTTTCAAATTGCAATGAAACTGACCAGGAAAAAACGAACTTTTCTCTTCGGTTGATTTACACGTGGTAAAGCCAAGGAATTGATGTAGGTTTCATACTGAAAGGCGCGCGTCGAAGCGAATTTTACATTTGCTGAAAAAAAAACTAACATCCGTAAGCTAAGTTCCTTATTTCAAAATTAAAGCAGCTGATACGAAATCCGAGCGCAGCAGGTCGCCTACTAAATTGTATTCAAATACGGAACTTAACTACTTTAAGGATGTATTATTAAAAATGATTATTATTCCAAAATTCAACGCATACTGCGGGACTTAAATCCATGACACCCCTTCTCTACCGGGGCGAGCTTCGGAATTATTTCGGAAGCCAATATCTCACGTTGCAATATTTCCATGTAAATTGGAATGCGCAAGCCAGATGATGAAGATGAGGCCGTTGATTTAAGTAACACAAGAAGCATCGAATATTGAAACAAAAATCTTTTCTTTTCTAAAAATCCAATAGTTCCCTAAATTTAAATAAAAAATAACATATTCGTTCATTAAGGATGTTTTAATTTTCTTCTGCAAATGTAAAACGCGCTCCGACGCGCGCCGTTCAGTCTGAATCTTACATAATTCTAAGATGTTCCGTTGGTTCGAAGTTGTATTATTCCTGATCAGAGTTTAAGTAAACATTATAACACCAGTAAATCACAGAATAAAATGCAAGTATCAGAATTGAGAACAGAATTATACATTTTTTATCACAGAGAATCAATACAAATTTAGTCAAAAGTGCACTGCATTAGATAGTGCAAGTCGAAGTTACAACATACATACCTTATAATTTTGTATTTCCCAGGTCATAATAGCGTGATTTTTTGTTGACTGTCGACAATTGACTTTATTTATGTACCTACTTCATTATGTAAAATGTAATACGGTGGAAAATAAAGGCTTCAATATTATTATTAATTATTAACCGCGTGATTTTTAACTTTGGTGCGGGGGGTGTCGTCCTCTATTTATAGCCATCGTGTACCGCCTATTGTTGAAACTTGTGGGTAGGGGGACTACCCACATTTTGACATTTTTAAAGACAAAATCCGAAGTTTTTTGGTGAGATTCACCAAAAAAAATCTCCAGTTCCAGTCCCCTCGTGACCCAGACCGTTGTAACATGGTCGAAACGTCAAGGTAAGAAAATTCAAAAGTTTAAAATCACGCGATTAAGACCCGGGAAATACAAAATTATGAGTTCTAATCGTGTTAGTTTTAAAAGTTGACATACCTTATTGCATGTCAATTTTAGCATAAGGTTTTTTGGTGTCTCAATTAAAAGTGTATACTTATAATTCTAAAACTCCTAAGTACTAAAAACTAAGTCTATTTTTATATACTTAAAGCCTAAAGATTAATGCAATGAAAATCATAGATTTTTTATGATGAAAGAATAGGTTTTATGTAAGCAGGACACTTTAATAAGACTTATCTTAAATTTTGAAGGCCACATCTCATTTGAAAGTTTGCTATAGTCCTAATTTTTCACTCGCTGCACTTCAGCGTGTTATTGTTAGCATATATATCATAGCTTCATAGCATAGCTTATCGATAAAAACTAATAAAATAAAATAACTTTATTTCAAGCACCTAAGGCTCATAAACACAATGTTAAGAGTTAAGAGTAATGATTCGTAATAGGACCCATAAGTGGAAGTGAGAGCAAAATACTCTCTGCACCGCTCCCAGCTCTGCAGCGAGTGAAAAACTGTCCTATAATCTAATGCCCAATATATTTACGTATAAAATGAGATAAATTGCATTGTGATTGCAGCCAGCAGTCTTATTTATTACGAAATTAACTGCAAGTTAGGTTAAATTAGAGGTCTTTTACGAAATAAGACTTGTACTTAACCTTACCTCACCTGCGGCTCGATTCTCGTAAATAATTACATACCAGTTCGATGACAGAGACAGTGCAGACCGATGACAGACGCAGTGCAGAAACAACACAATGGGGAGGAGCACTTACTTTTTATCCCGGCAGAGGGCGATGTTCGACTGATCTAAGTTTGAAATAAGAACTGTCAAATAGTAGGTATTTTCACAACTCTCGGCGGTTACGTTTATATTTAAATAAAATGCCTCAATATAGTAGGACCATTTTTCCTACGATGTTTTTCTTTGAGACTAAACAAGACACCGACATAAATAGGTTATTTTTCGATAATTTTAACACTAAAACACAAAGACTCCAACTTGCTTCACAGTACAGGCGAGACCACAAAATTAAAAAAAAAAAACTCAGTCGACTAGAGCGCCATCGGCTCACAGCTTTGCGTGTTCCACCTCATTGCAAAGAAAACTCAAAATACACTCTCATTGTATTCGTATGGTAGTTGAGACTATATATTTTTGAGGTTTCTTTGTAATTGTGTTGCGTCTGCACTGCGTCTGTCATCGGTCTGCACTGTCTCTGTCATCGAACTGGTATGTAATTATGTACGAGAATCGAGCCGCTGGTAGCTGATTATGTAAATGTATTGCTAACAAATTTCAATTGAAACTAAAATTAAATAACCAGCTAGCTGATTAGAAGCGACGATGAGGTCTGCGATGTAGCGTGTTTGGCTAAAGAAATCTTTTCACTCTAGACTTGAAGACTCCAGCTTGGGGGGAAAAACTTCGAGGGCAGTGAGTTTCGTAAGAAATTAGGCCAATCCCTTCAAAATAATATACAGAAGTCAGATAACGCCTAACAATAAATACCTTTTACTAATCTAGAGAGCATAAATTGTTCCTTGAATAAATACAATTCGAACCACCGGCACCGCACTCCGAGACTTTTAATGGTGGTTGAACTATCACGAAGTAAATATTTTCTTTTTAAAATCTTTACTTAGTGGTAGTCCATGTTACTATTATAAGTCGCTTAGGGCGGAACGATGCAATTATAATTAATATTATAAAGGTGAAAGTTTGTGTGTATGTTTGTTACTACTTCACGCAAAACTATTGAACGGATTGCAATGAAACTCGCAGATAGCTAACACATAGGCTACTCTTTATCCCGATATTCCCGCAGGATAGGGAAAAACGCAACGCAAACCGCGGGGTGCTAGTCAAATAATAATCATTTGTGACTAAAGTAAAATGTAGTCTAATAATTAAAAAAAACGAAACTCGAACGCACTGTTTTGGCACGAGAAAGCTCTATTTGTTAAGCTCTAACTACACACGACACTTATACTGACACTTTATCTAAAACAGACCACAACTAACAGCATACAAATAAAGAAATTCGTGCATGTGTGCTGTAGGTGTGGTTTTAGGAAAAGTGTAAGTGTCACTGTGTATTCAGAACTTAAATTTGCACGAAGTATTTAATAATAAAATAAAAAATATTATATTATTCTAAGAATGTACTTTTCTCAAGTCAGATTAAGAAAAAAAGAAGAATACACCTTTACCCAGCAAAATGTGCCCTTAGAAGCGCTAAGCTCTAAAACCTTCACATTGAGAGAAACAGTCTACCTACTCTTTCTCAATACAAACGTAGTTGACTGTTTCCTCCCTGGAAAAAACATTAGAGTAAATATGTTATGCCATAAAATCTATATCTATGGACTATGCCACTAAGTTTTGTTTCTATTTTTCATTTTCTAATTAGAATAGAAATCAAATTAAGAAAAATTAGAATATGAAAAAAACCAAAACGTAGGGGCATGGTCATGGATGATATAGGACTTATGGCATAAACATATTTTTCTAATATCTTTATCCAGGGAGGAAACAGTCGACTACGTTTGTAAAGTTTGTATGGAGAAAAGAGTAGGTAGACTGTCCCTTGAGAAACTAACATAAATAAATCTCGATCTTGCTCAAACTCAAGGTAATTAACCTTAAGTTTTTGAAGCTATGAAAGATGAGAAAAGGCGCATTTATTGCTTTTATAGGACACTGCCTTTTGATACTAATATGATAAAGAGGAAAGACTTATTTGTTAGTTCGTAATGTCTCCGAAACTACCGGACCAATTTAAAAAAATCTTTCACCAATAGAAAGCTACATTATCGAGGAGTAACATAGGCTACATTTGATCCCGATATTCCCACGGGATCGGGACTTACGCGGGTGAAACAGGACGCAGCTAGTATAACCACATAAAATGTAATGAGTAATTTGCGGGAAACTTGACAGATAAACTTAAAAACTAGCGCTAAACAATGACTACGCGTGTACGACTATTTCAATCTTAAGACTATATGTAAATAATGTCTACAGTTACCGCTCCCATTGTTACGATGTAATTTACCCTGAAACAAGGATTATTATAATCAAAACGTGTACAAACAGATAACAAACATGTATAAGAAAACGAGATTAAGTATTAAAAAATAGACTTTTCTGTCGATCCACCACACTATGTTTGTTTCCAGGATTTGATCTTTATCAGCAACACTATCGATCGGTACAATAATATAGGCTGTTTATTTTTTTTGCAAAAAGACAAGGTTCGATTCCTGGCTAGGGAATTGAATTTTTCAAAAATCTAAATATGCCATTTTACTTTTTGTCAAAATCGGAGACGCAACTCTTTTCAGCATTTTTCGCTATCTCTTATAGTTTAGGATATCGCCCTGAAGGCCCATTTAAATGGTTCATCCTGTATAGTGGCGCAAATAGTAAAAATAAATGCCAATGTTGAGTAACGTTGTCAACGATTTTTGTATAGATAATGGAACGGAACCGAGCGCGAGTCCCACTCGCACTTGGCCGATTTTTTATTATACGTCAACCTTAAAAAATAGTTAAACTAAATGAAAAATGATAGAGGAAACCTAAGAATGATTTTTAAATACCTATTCGACGATACCCCACTCGATATAGTCAGTCAATTTTTCTTTTTTACAAAATGGCGTCTGGTGGTCGCCATTTTGAATTTTGATAACTGTCATGTCTTAAGTGACACTCCCAGGATTAAGTCGAATCGATTGGCGTGCGAATCATCAAAATCGGTCCATCCGTTTGGCCTCTGGAGCGCCACATAGGAACAAACATACATACATAGACTGATAAACACATAACCCTTCTTTGCGTCGCGCAGTCGGGTAAAAAACCAACCTGTGTCGTTATAAACCGTATCCTATCTGATCATCTCGAGATACTTGTGCTTGTGTTTGGTGAGCATCTCGGTGACGGTGACCAGCTTCCTCAGCGCGGGCTGCGTCTTGGACATCGCTTGCAGCTCCGTGAGGTGAGACACGCAGATGTGGTGCAGGGTTGCTAGCTCTTTGGCTGTGGAGGGAGAAGGTATTTGAGAACTAATATTAACTTAACTTAAATGAACTAATATTAACTTAACGTAAACGTTTGTTGGTTTGGGAAATTGGCGAAAAATTACATCATCAAACCATCATCTTTCCAAATTTCAGCTCTCTACTATCAGCTGTTTAGACAGTGCATTGATAGATCATTAAATCAGTCAATCACTCAGGACAAAGCAAAGGGCTATAATAATAGATAAATAGTTTGAACTATTATTTACGTTTTGATGGACAACATCAGCCGGCTAAACAGCTAGATGTAGAGACTATCCTGGCTTACTATTTTGGCTCACTATCCAGGCTTGCTTACCTGGCTTACTATTCTGGCTTACTATCCTGGCTAACTATTCTGGCTTACTATCCTTGTTTATTACTATTCTGTTTTACTATCCTGGCATACTCTCCTGGCTTACTATTATGGCGTACTATTCTGGCACAACTATTCTGGCTGAATATTCTGTTCTATCCTGGTTTACTATCCTGGCTTACTTTTTTGGCTCACTATCCTGGCTTACTATCCTGGTTCACTATCCTGGCTCTCTATCCTGCCTTACCATCCCGGATTGCTGTTCTGGCTTACTATCATGGTTCAGCTCACTATCCTGGCTCTCTATCCTGGCTTACCATCTTGGATTGCTATCCTGGCTTACTATCATTGCTCAGCTCACTATCCTGGCTTACCATCCTGGATTGCTATCCTGGCTTACTATCATGGTTCAGCTCACTATCCTGGCTTACCATTCTGGATTGTTATTCAGGCTTGATATCCTGGCTTACTGTCCTATATTATTATTCTAGCTTACTGTACTATCTTACTATCCTGGCTTACTATCCTGCGCCTTACTGTCCTATATCACTATCCTAACTTACTGTCCTATCTAGAGCACAGCACAGTTCGGTACGATAGGACAAATTTTAGCCAGTAATTTCAACAGTTTTCAGTGTCTTGTAAACAAGCCAGTTGAAATTTCTGGCGAAATATCGAGCCCCGTCAAAAAACTATTTAAAAATGGTAAATATCCCGTTATTCAATAAAATGTATAGTGAAAATCAAATTACCAATATCAAAGTTGTTGTTAGTGGTGTTGGGAATAATCCCGGAGTCGGGAACATTGCTCAGCTGATCGAGGAACACCACCATCCGCTCCTTGTTCTTGAGGATGAAGGGGTTCACCACTTCCATGTACGGTTCCTGATGGAAAAACAGTAGATTGTATTAATACTTTCCCTGCTGAGCCCGAAAAAACAAAAATAGCCTCGTGTGCGGTAACTTTATAGGGAAAACACACACCCTGTGTGTGCCGCACTTGCGAACATGGTAGAAAGAAACACACGTTGTTTTCCAGCGGTCAAAGATAACTCAAGAACGACTGAACCGATTTGGTTAAAATTGGCGGGGAGGTAGCTTAGAACCAGGAGACGGACCAGAAGACGGATATTTTAATGCCTCTCTCAGCTAGTAAGGCAATAAATCCCAATAGTTATGTTGTAAGTAGTGATGGGCCGACTAGTCGGCAGTTTTACCGACTAGTCGGTAGGTGCCGACTAGTCTGCAAATTGTGCCACTAGTCGTCAACTAAAAATTATGCAATAAAACCAACATTAATTAAATTAGTAATACATTTAGAAGGCGAGTAGGCAGTTAAAGCTGGGTTCTTAAAATGTTTCAACTTTGCTTCAGCTCTATTCCATTTTTTCGAAAACGGTCCTACCATTTTTAGGAAGTTTGGTAAGGTTTCGCCACAGCCTTCGAAATGCGAATTCTTGCAAATTATCAACAATTTCCGAGTGGTTATTTGGAAGATTATCTCCGAATTATGACGATCTCCATTGACGACTAGTCGTCAATTTTAAAACCGACTAATCGGCTAGTCTGCTAGTCGGTAAAAGTCCTAGTCGGCCCATCTCTAGTTACAAGTATTGTGTCGTGTTACCTTAGCCCCGAACTCGATGAGGTTGGCCAAGTTCTGCAGACACTTGGCCACCATGAGCAGCGAGCGCTGCGCGTGCGGCGGCGGCGCGCTGCTGGCCAGCGCCCACGCGCGCGGAGACACCAGCGCCGGGCAGATCAGGCGCAGGAATATGAACCCTGTGGTAGAAGGAATAAGGTTTATAGCTTTGTTTACAGTATTTCTGCGCTAGCGCCACAAACGCTAGTGTTCGGTTCTCGTGGCGTGCCTTTAACAGCTCCGGTACCACACATGGATTTGTGGTGGCTTCTCTGCCGGCCCCAGCGAGGTTTTCGTCAGCTCCTCTTCCGAAGAATGAGTGGTGAGCGGCTTCATTGCTTCGGTACCAGTCTGGACAACTGGGAGTGCGGTTTTGGGCACGAGGTAGCTCTCCTTTAAAGAACCGAATCTAGCATTTGGGGACATGATCGGTCTATAACTGATCCCTGACGGGTTGCCTCTGGGGGTGGCCTGACGGTACAGCGGACCCCTCTCTTTATACCCTTGCTGGTCATAGCTAGGGACGCTATATGCGTAGGTATTAGAGAACTGGGTTTGCTTGTTCGGTTCTCGTGTCCAAATGACACTCTGTTGTCCAGACAGGTACCGGAGCAATAAAGCTGCTCACCACTTGCACCTCAGAGAGGACCTAACAAGAACCTCCCTGAGGCCACTGCGATCTATCTATAGCTGATCCCGGACGGTATCTTGGATCTTGGGAGTGGCCTGACGGTACAGTGGACCCCTTCATTTGTTATGTTTAACCGTTGGAAACAGTTGGGGAAGCTATAACACATATAATATACAGATCAGTTGTTGCAGGGGTTGTCATATCATATCTGACATCAGAAGGAAGACAAGGCCACGATTCATGGAATACACAGACAGACGGACCTCGTCCTCGTCCGAAGATCTTAGAAAAAGGGTTCCGTTGGATTTCCTTGGGTACGATAAACAACAACAACAGCCGCGGACACGCCTCCGGACACGCGGGATATTGATAGTGTTATCATACCGGACACGACTCTAGTCCTGGCGAAGCGCTCGCTGGGCCACTTGGCGACGGCGGCGCGCTGCAGGCAGCCGCACAGGTAGCGCACCGGCCGCGGACACGTCTCCGGACACGCGGGATATTGATAGTGTTATCATACCGGACACGACTCTAGTCCTGGCGAAGCGCTCGCTGGGCCACTTGGCGACGTCGGCGCGCTGCAGGCAGCCGCACAGGTAGCGCACCGGCCGCGGACACGCCTCCGGAAACGCGGGATATTGATAGTGTTATCCTACCGGACACGACTCTAGTCCTGGCGAAGCGCTCGCTGGGCCACTTGGCGACGGCGGCGCGCTGCAGGCAGCCGCACAGGTAGCGCACCGGCCGCGGACACGCCTCCGGACACGCGGGATATTGATAGTGTTATCATACCAGTTGTTTCAGTTCAGTGTGTGCGTTCACGCAGTCGATACGTCTCAACTCAACATTACGTGCATTCTTGTTTCGGGGATCGTAAACCATCGGTTAAATCATGCAGTGTGCTGTATGTGGAGATGACTTGAATGGCGACGGGGTGCGATGCTCAGTCTGCCAAAATTATCTCGATTACAGTTGCGCGCAAATTGCTGAGAAGTCTTGGAAGAAGCTTGGAACAGAAAAGAGATCAGCGTGGAAATGCTTCTCCTGTAGGGGTAAATCATCCTCGCCCTTACCATCCCCTATTAGCGATTTAGCTACGATGGACACGATTCTTAAGGAAATCCGCGAAATGAAATTCCAGCTAAAAGGTCTACCATCCCTGATGAATGATATGAAGATTATCAAGGATGAACTTAGGGACCTCAAACAAAGTAGCGATTACCTTAGTGGCAGGATGGATGACTTTGCGTCACAGATGTCAATTATACAAGCCCGAGTCACCAAAGTGGAAGACATGAAGAAGAGTGTGTTCTCACTTGAAGCGGAGATTCACAGTCTTAAATTTCAACTGTCAACAATAGACCAGAGGAGTCGACTCAACAATGTCGAGATTAAGGGTATACCTCAAATGAAGGACGAAAACCTATTCGATGTTGTTGAGACCATCTACAAGAAGACGAATTTGAGTTATTCAAAAACTCAGATAAATTTCCTTCATAGAACACCGCTTCATGGGACGAAGGAAAAATCGATTGTCGTCAGTTTTCTCAATAGATATGCTAAGGAGGAGTTCGTGGCCGCAGCTAGAGCTCATAAAGCACTATCGGCATCTGACCTGGGCTTCTTGAACGCCAATCATCGCGTATTTGTGAATGACCACCTTAACGGCAACTCGAAGATTCTATTGAACAAGACCAAGTCAAGAGCCAAGGACATGAAGTTCGAGTACGTGTGGGTGAAACATGGCAAAATCCATGTCCGTAGAAATGATACGTCGCCGGTACTTGTCATCACTAGGGAGGAAGATTTAAACAAAATCACATAATCTGTTGTTACTTTACATTGGTTACCTTGAGAACATACTATTTATTTTTCATATTACAAAGAATGTTTGTGACCCCTGACTTGACCGCTTTGTCGCTGATTGCTCCGTACCTACGCTTTTGGATCCGCACACCTCAACGACCGCAGCGGGTATGTACCGTCATTGTTGCTTACTCGATCTACTATTGCTATGCCCATACCGTACTGGCCATCCCTTTCGCACTCACGCAATTTACATATTATTATACTCGCTTGGTAACTGCACCAGGTAACTTTCTGCAGAGATTTCGTTCAAATAATATCATTATACCCTTTTTTATGATTATCATTACCTGCTATCTTGTCAGCAATAATTTAATGCCGTTTTATTGCTATTATTTAGCATTGTTGTACGTTTTGCACAGCTGCAATTTCTTATCACTTCGACATCTTAACATTGATAATTTTTTCCCGTTATTGGTTTCTGCACAGGTATCCATTAGAGAAATAATAACACTGAATAAATCATTTCATATTCTTTACGATTGCCACTGTGGTAAGGTCATTTTTAATTTACAGATTCTTCCTGAATATCGTCAATTATATGCTTTGGATAATTTTACAACTTATGCGATTTTAAATAATGGTAGTACTAGTCATTCAATTCATGTTGTTTTAAGACGGAACTTTATTCATACTTGGGACAATTTTACAACTTGTGTTTTTTTATATATCACTCCTAGTCATTCTATTTATACAGTATTGAGTATTTTTTTTATATGTTATATTCTGAATTATTTACAAATGAATTTTCTGGTCATTGTTATACTTTATTCTAATTTTAAATATTGTTACACATTATTTTATGCGTCTTATTGCCTGATGTTTGCGGGTTTTTTGGTATTTTTGTGGGATGGATCTATCATTATAATATTATCAGTTATGTCCCAATTTAATCATTATTATTCAATTAATTGTCAATTTGAAAAATTATATTATCCTGTTGTTGAAGTTAGTTTTAAAAATGACTAGTCATACTGCCAGTATAAACAATTTGAGTGTTTATTATCAAAATGTTAGGGGATTGAGAACTAAACTGTCTGTTTTCTACCGTAATATATGTCTTAGTAACCATGACGTCATAGTAATTACCGAGACCTGGCTACCAGATAGTATTGCTTCGTCATCATTGTTTGATGACCGATACATAGTGTGGCGACGTGATCGTGAGTATGATGACCTGGACCAAATATATGGTGGTGGGGTGTTGATTGCGGTGCGTAGGAACGTACCGGTCACCGCTCAGCCTACATTTCATTCACTGGCAGAAGACTTATGGCTCACAATAACGCTCAAAAATGCTGATAATGATTGCACGAACTTACATATTTGTAGTGTTTACATTATTGAGCAGAAAAATGGCCATTCTCAATCGCAACAATTACATAACTACCTGTGTAAGTTGGGTGAGAACATATTGTCGAAACCAGACGATACGTTTTTAATTTTGGGGGATTTTAACCTCTCAGATATTGTATGGGAGCCCATCTCGGATTGTAGTTATTTAAAGCCTACCAATTTTACAGGTTCTGATGAATGTTTTTTAGTCGATGAATTGGTAACCTATGATCTAAAGCAATATAATTGGGTAAGAAATGTTCACAATAGGTTATTAGATTTGGCTTTATCGAATGACAATGTTTCCATTGCTGAATGTCATGAGCCATTAGTACCTATTGATCTACACCATAAACCAATACTTATTGAACTCGATTTTATAAAAGTACCTTCACTAAAACCACATCCTTTTTTGCGCTATTTTTATAATAGAGGTAATTACGTGGCAATTAATGAGGAGTTAGCTAGTATTGATTGGACAAGTGAATTTAAGTGTAGGTCTCTCGAGGATTCTACTGCTTTTTTCTATAGCGTGGTAGACAAACTGAAGATTAAATATATCCCTAGTAAACTTACTTGGCCTAGCGACTATCCTAAATGGTTTTCACCTGCCCTTATTAAAATACTTAGAGAAAAGTTTAAATTCCTTAGAAAATATAAAACCTATGGGAATACGTCCGACCTTAATACATTTTTTCTTCTCCGGGATAGGGCAAGGACTGTGGAGGACATTTGTTATAGTCAGTACATTGAGAATATCGAAAACAATATTGAATGGAGTCCTAAGCAATTTTGGTCCTTTATTAAAGCGCGACGTAAAACAGGTACTATCCCTCAAACTTTGGAATATCGTGGCGAATCAGTCTCCACTGGTTCTGAAATATGTGAAGCCTTTTCAAATTATTTTCATTCTACTTTTCTGGCCCCCCCTTCTTCCTCTTTTTATCATGATGTCAATATTTTACCTGACAATTCTTTTTCTATATCTGACATCCATAAGATTGCCATAAATAAATCTGAAATTTCCATATTGCTTTCTAAATTAGACCCATCAAAATCTGCCGGACCGGACGGCATGAGCCCTATCTTTCTAATTAAATGTGCTGGTACCATAGCCACCCCATTGTCATTATTATTTGAAAAATCACTTTTAACTTGCACGTTTCCATGTCTCTGGAAATCTGCATTTATAACTCCGGTACATAAAAAAGGTCCTAAACAGATTATTGATAATTATCGACCTATTTCTAAACTATGTATCATAGCAAAATTATTTGAGAAAATTATTTACAATCAAGTATATCAGGCAATTCGATGCTCCTTTTCCTCTACTCAACATGGGTTCCTTCGGGGTCGTTCTACTGTTTCCAACCTGGTAATTCTGAATGATTACTTAACAAAGACTATGGAAGGTGGTGGCCAAGTTGATATTATTTATACTGACTACAGTAAGTGCTTCGATAGAATTGACCACAATTTATTGTTAGGCAAACTTCATCTGATAGGTATTAGGGGCGATCTCTTAAGATGGTTCGCTTCTTATATAGATAATAGAACTCAGGCCGTTGTGGTTAGTAATTATATTTCTGGATGGGTCACTGTGCCCAGCGGAGTCCCACAAGGATCCTTGTTAGGGCCCCTTTTGTTTCTTATCTTTGTGAACGATATCGAGAGTTGTTTTCAGCATAGTCAGCTCCTATGTTTTGCTGACGATATGAAAATATTCAGTAGTATAAGATCATTCACGGACGTATCTAATCTACAGTCTGATCTGGTGCGACTAGATGCCTACTGTACAGTGAATAAATTGGATCTCAATCCATCCAAATGTTCACATGTCACTTTTACGCGTAAGCGTATTGCTATCCCCTCTCGTTATGTTTTAAAGGGCCAAGGTTTGGGGAGGGTAGAGTGTGTGAGAGACCTCGGTGTGCTGCATGACTCGAAGCTCATCTTTGATGGGCATATTGACAGTATTTGTACCAGAGCCTCGAAAGCCTTGGGGTTCGTTATGAGGAGCTCTAAGGACTTCAAGCGGGCAAAGACCTTTAAAATATTATATTGTGCCTACGTTAGAAGTATGCTGGAGTATGCCTCCCAGGTCTGGAATCCCCGCTACCTTGTGTATATATCACGCATCGAGAATATTCAGTGTAGGTTTATTAAATATTTATGCTACCGACTGAGAGTTCCCTATAGTTCGGATAATTATGAGGACCTGTGCAGAAAGTTTCATTTTCTCCCACTGTCTAGTAGACGTAATATTGCTGACGTAATTTTCTTATTAAGATTAGCATCCAACCGTATCGATTGTATGAATTTGCTGGATATGATACCATTGCGAGTGCCTACTAATACGCGCTCCAAGAAACCCCTATGTGTTCCACGAGCTGTAACCAACTATAGACAAAATGCCTACCTGCTGCGGGCGTGTGATACCTTCAATGATTTGTGTGACGTTGCAGACTTGGACCTATTCTGTACCAGCGTGGCTTCAGCGAGAAGACGGTTAAGTAACATGTTTTTCGTTGATGATTAGTAAGTTTATTTACCTCTTTTTGATCATGACTACCATGGTTTGTGCTTCCCTGTAGTTGTATGTGTCGAAGATTGATCTCTCACATTATTAATTTAAGTTGTTGTTTATTCGTGGGAACCTCTAATTGGCTCTCCATTTCTATAATGTTTACTTATATTTGTGTAATAGCTGTTGGTTCTCCCAAAATAAATAAATAAATAAATAAATAAATAAATACCGGACACGACTCTAGTCCTGGCGAAGCGCTCGCTGGGCCACTTGGCGACGGCGGCGCGCTGCAGGCAGCCGCACAGGTAGCGCACCGGCCGCGGACACGCCTCCGGAAACGCGGGATATTGATAGTGTTATCATACCGGACACGACTCTAGTCCTGGCGAAGCGCTCGCTGAGCCACTTGGCGACGGCGGCGCGCTGCAGGCAGCCGCACAGGTAGCGCACCGGCCGCGGACACGCCTCCGGACACGCGGGATATTGATAGTGTTATCATACCGGACACGACTCTAGTCCTGGCGAAGCGCTCGCTGGGCCACTTGGCGACGGCGGCGCGCTGCAGGCAGCCGCACAGGTAGCGCACCGGCCGCGAACACGCCTCCGGGGACGTGAATATTGATAGGGTTATCTGGAAATAATACATTATTATACTTAACTAACTGACCTGGATTTTGATCCGCCTTAGAGGCACAAAAAAAAACAAAAAGTATTCTATGTCCGTCTCCTGGTTCAGAGCTACCCTACTAATTTTCAGCCAAATCGGTTCAGCCGTTTTTGAGTTATAAATAGTGTAACTAACACGACTTCCATATAGAAGAATTGGAAAAAGACGTCTCTTGGCGACTGTGTTAACTATAAAGTTTATCATTCGTACAAGCAAATCATTGTAAAGTGGAAAGTTTAAACGAGCATAAGTCGCTCGCATCGCTCGAGTGAATTTATCGAGCGTGGAAACTCGTGTAGTGTAATGGTTAGCATGCTGCGGAAACGCACAAACGCGAGTTCGAGCCTCGCCGCGAGTGAAACACAGTTATAAAATAAAAAAATAATTTCAGGCTTCAAGGCCAATATTATTCACATTAAATTATAAATATATCTATGTCCATTTCATTATTACTTAATTAGTCACATTACTTTATATACCCAAAATAACCCAAAAAATAAAATAACAAAAATCAAAATTAAATAAAATTCCATACATAATATGCAACTACAGAGGTGGCAGCAATGGAGACGTCATTACCCTCCTCACCAACGTCCTCCAAAGCGGGGAGTCATACCTGTCCGCTACTGTCTTCAGAATGCTGTTGCCGCTGCTCCGCACCCTGCGCATCAACGATGCAGTTTTTTTGCGTAGTATGGCGAGAAAGCCATCCGTATTATGTTCAGCAAACATCCCTGATGCGCTACAGTAACGAGGCAGCCCCAACAACATTCTGAACACATTATTGTATTGTACGCGTAAAGTCTCCAGCGAGCCCTTGGCATGCCTAATCCAAAGACTACCCGTGTAGACACTCTGGCAGTACGCCTTAAAAAGAGTGACTTTAACTGCTGATTACATCGGGAGAATCTTCGGACCAGCATATTGCCACGGACCGACAGAGACCTACGTTCTCTCTCAATGTCTACATTGTCCTTGAGATCACTAGTAAGAATGTGCCCTAGATATTTGAAATTATACACCAGCTTTATTGGTGTACCGTTTAGTACAACATCAGGATCCGTGTGTCTCCCAGCACTTTTATTTCCAGCGACCCCAAAGATCATACAATCACTTTTATTTGCATTGTACACAAGTCCATGTCTCAGTGCATACGACTCACATATCCCCAACAGGTGCCTGATTGATCCCACAGTCGGGCCCAGCAGCACCATGTCGTCTGCATAGCTGATGTTATTAATAGTAACTCCATCAACCATACACCCGACACGAGCGCTACTCAACTCGGCTATAAAACTGTCCACATACAGATTGAAGAGCCTCGTAGACGACCTCCCCCCCCCTGCCTCACTCCGCACTCCAACCTGTACGGAACAGAATACCCATCCGACCACCTAACTACACTTGTCTGATTTAGATACCAATATTGCAGGATACTCAGTACTTCCACCTATACATGCCTGTCTCTCAACTTTTCCCACAAAACATCATATGACACCAGGTCAAATGCCTTAGAGAGGTCCAGAAAACAAGCATATACCGGCGTCCCTCGACCAGTGTAATACTGGACGGTATGCTTGACCGCCAATATTGCGCTTTCAGTAGATAATCCGGGTCTAAACCCAAATTGAGCGTCATGTAAACTTATATATTTATTGAGACAAGTATCAAGCATTCCATGCAGTATCTTAGCCGCAGTAGTAGCCAAGGATATGGGCCGATAGTTCCCCTTGTCCGATATGTCCCCAGTCCGATTCTTCACAATAGGCACCACCACAGTTCTCATGAAGTCATCAGGAAGGTGTGAGTGCCTCATACACATTGTGAGAAACGTAGCAAGGACCCTCGGCAGGTGAACCCCAGCATGCCTGAAGTGCTCGATTCTGAGCCCATCTTAGCCCAGTTATGAAGAAGATTTTTTCCATAAAAAATAATAATATCTAAAATCTCTAAAGTAGTGTTAGACGGGAAAAAATATATTGTGCTGCGGGCCCCTTAAGGGCTTCGATGTATCCTATACTCTTAAGCTAAGGCAGTCTAAATTGTATCGCCCAATATGTAAGACGTGGATTAAATTAGTTGGCATACCTATATAAACATTATTTTATTTAAATTATTAGTTAAAAATAGTGAAGTACACAATGAACACAATGTTTATAAACAGAACAAACCTGATCAAGGATCATGAGCAGGAACTCGGCGTTATTACACGCGTCATCGGGCGAGTCCATCTTGGTAGGATTTAGTTCCGCAGATTGTTTCGAGTCTATCAATCTCTGCACGGTTTCCGATATTGCCGCCTGGGAAATTAAAATTCATTATTAATTTCTTATTGAGATACGAGTTGTATTTCTATCAATTTTCTTCGTTTCGTGTAGTGGTCTGGCTCACCTGCTGTTGGGAGTTTCCAGGTCGCCTTAAAGGTCTCTAACTTAACGACTACTATCTATCAGAGATAACACCGGGACCAAATCGAAGCACGGAGCACGTAGGAGCTCGAGAAAATGTTTTAATTATCGTTGTTTTTGTTAATTATTTTGTTTACAATAAATAAACAAATCAAACACCCTAAGGCTGGCTTGCGCAGCTATATCGAACTTATTAATCTGGATGAGCTAGTACGAATTAGCAAATGTCAATACTGTGGGATCCGTCAATGATTATTTGTACTTTTGAAGGTAGTCCTCAATAAATCAGTTGTGTCGTTGATTCGGTCTTATCAATTGGTGCTCCCTATATTACCTAAATATCTTACTGACCCCAGTCCCTGGGAAACCCCATCGGCCTAATGTGTGTCGTTTTAGAAATTATTCGTGCGATATTTGCAGGCAAAAAGGGCATCTTAAAGTGATGTGTAAGCGTAATACGCGGCAGGACGATGTGCGTTCGTCAGATAAAGTGCAAAATTATATCAATAGTGATGGTGATTCCGATTGCGATTTATTTATGTTAAATGTGTGTAATAGCAGTGACCGGCCTTATCAGGTGGAGGCGAAGGTCAACGGACTTACAATCCGTTTTGAATTGGACACTGGCAGTAAGTTATCGGCTATAAGTATGCAATATTATTGTGTTCATTTTAAAAAATAATCCACCGCTTATTCCTAACGATATTTGTTTACGCTCCTATAACGGTACCTTAATCGAAGCGGCGGGTTATATTCTAGTGAATGTAACGATCGGGAAGTACTCGGCGGGAAATTTAAAATTGTTTGTTATTAAAAACGGTGGACCACCGCTTTTAGGGAGGTCTTGGTTAAAGAAACTAGAGATCGATAACATTGAAATTAAGGAGTTAATTAATAATATTACGGATCCCACAAATACAAGATGTTGATATCTCGCTAATCCGTGCTAACTAACCCGGATTAATTAGGTCGAAGTAGCCGCGCAAGCCAGCCTTAGTATCAGCTAATCACCCGCTAATCAGTCCCACTGTAGTTCAAAGGCCGAGCCATCCTTAGTATCAGCTAATCACCCGCTAATCAGTCCCACTGTAGTTCAAAGGCCGAGCCATCCTTAGGATCAGCTAATCACCCGCTAATCAGTCCCACTGTAGTTCAAAGGCCGAGCCATCCTTAGTATCAGCTAATCACCCGCTAATCAGTCCCACTGTAGTTCAAAGGCCGAGCCATCCTTAGTATCAGCTAATCACCCGCTAATCAGTCCCACTGTAGTTCAAAGGCCGAGCCATCCTTAGGATCAGCTAATCACCCGCTAATCAGTCCCACTGTAGTTCAAAGGCCGAGCCATCCTTAGGATCAGCTAATCACCCGCTAATCAGTCCCACTGTAGTTCAAAGGCCGAGCCATCCTTAGGATCAGCTAATCACCCGCTAATCAGTCCCACTGTAGTTCAAAGGGCTACATTCAGTCATCGCTCCCCATCTCACTCGATGAGACAACCGACCTGCAGGAAGGGCTTGCAGTGCGCACTCATGAACCCGTCGACGACGGCGGTGGCGAGGCTGGCGGCGCGGAACATCGAGCGGTGGTCGGTCTCGCGCGCCACCTCCGCGCACGCCAGCTCGCGCGCCAGCTCCGCGCCGCGCCCGCACTCCGAGAACGCCGCGAGGATCGCTGCAACGATACCGTAGCGCTGCAGTACTGAGGATGTGGCCGCCATCTTGTAGAGGCCATCTTGTAGCGGCCGCCATCTTGTGTCAGTGGACATATTGTAGCGGCCGCTCGTTTAAAACTACCCACTACCGTACCTACTACTACTAATAAAGGTGGAAATTTGGGTAGGAATGTAGCCGCCATCTTGTGTCGGCGGCCGTCTTGTTAGGGACGTATGTATATGTATGTGTGTTTGTTATTGTTATTGTTTGAGTAGGCTATTTAATATGCCGCATAGACCAGTGATGGTCTATTCTGGCAACCCTTTATAGTAGGTACATTACTAATTCTCTTTCAGTCCAAAATATTCCAGACTCTTTGGGCTGTAAAACAATAATACTCTCTTTCGTAAAAAAAAACCGATTGCAACAAACGATACCGATACTGAGACTGTAGCCGCCTTCTTGTGTCGGCGGCAATCTAATAACGACCGGTCATTTAAAAGTACTCAGTTTAAAAATCCGTGTTACCTGTAGCTAGGGGTTGTCTATCCGTCCTGCAGAGGTCAGCCAAGGCCTTGACAGCAGGTAACCCTGGCTCCAACAGCAGCTGCCGTAGAGGGTTGTATTCCTCGCGGGGCATCACTAGTTCTTGCATGTATCTGGAACGAGAGTTCATGATCCCTGTCTAACTAGAGTTAATAATACGATGTTTCATAAAAGGCTTTTATTACAGCAATTCTTGTTAGTAATCATCTGCCTGTTGACATTAAATCTTTAAATGGACCTAAATTTAAATTTATATTAAAGAATTGGCTTATTGACAGAGTATTTTATAATCTTGATGAATATTTTAAATTTAAATAACTGACTGAAGTTTAATTATTTCTAAGGTTTTTTTTTTGCTATTTTTTGTTATAATTATCATCATTTGACATTCATAAACTAGGTAGGTTTCAATTTTCATATGGTTTGACATTTAATAATTTGTAGTAATGATAATGTATCTAATGTTGTTTTTTTTGCAATATTTGTAATTAAGTTATTTTTACTGTTTAATAATAATTATTATTGTATGCCCTGTGTGGTAACTATTGAGACTAACTTATAGCACTATTATCTGCTGATGTACATAGTTATGAACAATAAATGATTTCTATTCTATTCTATTCTAGAGACAAACATTTCACAACACTAGTATAATATAGAAGCTTGTTTAATTAAACTGTTGGTCTTATGGCCAATTTTTAACTATTAGACTGCAAATTCTATCATTCTTTACCTCTTTAATCTACTGACTGACTGATGGATTAACGCAAAGCCCAAGACGAACTGACATTTATTATGTTGTAGGTATTCAATAAAAAAGCAATTTCGGAAATTCCTACGAGATCGAGATTTATGCGAGTGAATATGCCTGAGTGAGCCTATGTTACTCCTCGATAATGTACTTTCTTTTGGTAAAATATTTTTTGGAAATCGGTCTAGTAGTTTTTGAGTTTATTCATTACAAACATACACACAGACAAATACAAATCTTTTCGCTTTATAATATTAGTGCAGATAGCGTCCCCAAATACAGTCAACCTTAAGAAATCCATGCCTTCAGTAACGTCAGGCCACTCCTCAGACAGATCATGTCCCCAAAAGCTAGTGAAACAGCGGGACTCAGCTAGTCAATTTATAGTCTATACTAATATTATAAAGAGGTAACGTTGGTAACATGTATGTATGAATGTATATTGGAGGTAATCTCCGAAACTACTGGACCGATTTTAAAAATTCTTTCACCATTAGAAAGCTACATTCACCCTGAGTAACATAGGCTACTTTTGATCCCGATATTCCCACGGGATCGGGACTTACGCGGGTGAAACCGCGGGAATCTGCTATATAGAATATAATAACAAGAGTAAATAGTTAACCTGATTCGCAGCCTCAAAGAGCCCCACTCTCCGATCGGCGTCATGCCGGCAAGCGGGTACCATTCTTCTATCTCTTCACCGTTCGCTAGGTTTGCTAGTTCTATTGTCAATTCCGCTACCTAGAATAATATTTAAATTCATTAATATAATAAATAAATAAATATTACACGACGTTACACACAGCGCAATCTAGCCCCAAACTAAGCACTAGGCTTGTACTATGGGTACTAGACAACGGATATACTACATATTATACTTTTTTTTTGTAAATATATACATATAATACATAGAAAACACCCAGACCGGAAACAAATAGGTTCAAATAGGTTAAAATAGGTTCAAGGTTTGTAAAGGAGCTCTGAAAAAAATTTATATCATGTTAAATATCGGTTAATTTTAATTGGTATATTAATATGTTCTTCCTACATCTGGCAACTAAAAAAACATGTAAAACTATTACCTCAGACTCTTTCCCTCTTTTTCCTGTGTTGTGTACGGTAATGGTAAATGACGTCACATCCGGAGGGACATCGCTGTAAAACATAAAATAATGTTGTACACGAAATGTTTTGGAGTATTGTGTATTTTAAAACTAGACGGTGCTTTTTGGTAACATTTTAGCATAATAATGGTATATGACAAATTACACTTCTTTGCTTAGATTAAAACAAAAAACTAAAGATACTAAAGATACGGCGAAGAGATAGAAACTGCGTCTAGCTGACGCACTAGCCTCAGTCGTATGTCGAACCGTTGCCGCGTGAGCACGTGCTGTCACTATAAGGTGGGACCAAGTAAACGACTGTGTTGACTGAAGATATGATTTATTCTAATTGAAATTAATGTTACAATATAGCTCGCTTCTTAATTAGGATACATGCTTACAGTGCTAACTGGGTACATACACTACACGACCCTTCTTAAAAAAAAATAAAAAATACAAAGTAGTTTTTTTTTTATGAATAATAAGGTTTTGTTCTGTTTTTGTGTACAATTTCTTCTTTATCATTTTTCTTGATTTTTACATTTGGTGACATATCTGATATAACTTTATAAGGTCCTAAATAAACATTATCAAATTTACTACATATTTCATTTTTAACAAGCAACAAATCTCCTTCTTTATAAGTAATTGGTTTCAAATATGTATCATAAGTACATTTTCTAACTTCTTTACTTTTTAGTAAATTATTTTTAGCTTCAAGCTGTGCTTGTTGCAGTCTATATTTAAGTTCTAAAGGATAATTATCACTATTATATAATGGATCTACATGATCGCTTATTAAATTACTAGGTATTCTACATCGCCTACCAAATACAAGTTCATACGGTGTGTATTTCGTTTCTGTGTGAACAGAGGTATTATATGAAAATGACCAAAACGGAAGCCATTTACTCCAATATCTAGGATCATTATCACATTGTATTCTAAGGAAAGCATTCAATGATTTGTGGGAATTCTCCAACGAACCTATTGATTCATGATGATATGCTGTGGAAGAAATTTGATTAATATTCAAGAGTTTACATACCTCTTTCATAGTCGTCGAGATGAATTCTGTCCCTCGGTCAGTGGCTATTTCTCTCGGTATTCCATATCTTAATATAAAATTCTCTACAAAAGCCTTAGCTACACTTACGCTATCCTTAGATTCTAGTGGATATGCTTCTACATACTTACTTAATTCGCACTGTAGTGTGAGTATATAAGAACAGTTATAGTAATCCTTATCTAGGGGTCCTACAATATCTAAAAAAATCTTATCTAAAGCCGACTCTGCAGTAGTCGTTATTGTCATAGGTTCTTTAGTACGTAAGGAATGTTTCTGCTTTTGACACTTGTCACACTTCTTTACGAACTTTCTTACATCTTCGTCCATATTACTCCAATAATAATATCGTTTTATATTATTTAGCATACGTCTCATACCGGCATGTCCACTACTTGGAAGTATGTGGAAGTCGTTAAGTATAACCTTTTTATCATCATCGTCATTTATTTTCACTATAGTATCTTTAAGTACATTTACCCTGAGCCCAGTATAATTATTATTATTCTTTACTTCATCTAATATCCATTTTATATATTTTTTATTTTCATCTTTCTTGATTATACATACTTCACTTACATTATTTCGTCTACAAAATAACTCGAACTCTCTCACGAAAACGTCTCGCGCTGAACATGATCGAGAATTCGGATTAATATAAATTATCGATTTAGTTGTACAGTAAGCAAAACAATCTGTTTGTACCGTTTTTTCATCAACTTTTATTCTTTTTCCATTCTGATGTACCACTAACTCCGTACAGTTCCTTGGTTTTTTAAGTACTTCTACGATCTTCGGTTGATCAGGCCGTTGATCTGTCGAAATATCATCGACCAAGTCTTTGTCTCGTACTGTCTCATTTTCCTTTCTTGCCATACTCCTAGTCATAACATTCACTACTTTCAAGCTCATCTCTTTCAAATCATCTGATGTTAGTACTATTCGCGATAAAGCATCTGCTGCACAATTATTCTTTCCTTTCACATATTCTATCGTATAGTCATATTCTTCCATAATCAATCTGAATTTCATTAATCTGCTTGTTGGATTATTCATACTAAAGAGATAAACTAGTGGTTTGTGGTCTGTCATAAATTTGAATTTTTTACCGTAAAGGTATGGTCTAAAGTATTTAACTGACCAAACCATTGCTAGCAGTTCTTTTTCAATTGTTGGGTAATTTAATTCGGCTTTATTTAATGAACGACTGGCATAAGCCACTGGTAAGTTATCTTTATTACACAAAACTGAACCAATTGCGAATCCAGATGCATCTGTATACAAAATGTATTGATTATCTTCAGCAAAATTTGGGTATTGCAATATTGGGGGTTCTATTAGTGATTGTTGTAATTTTCGAAAAGCATTCTCACATTCATTTGTCCATGCAAAATTACTATTTTTACGGCAAAGTTTATTTAAAGGTAATGTTATTTCTGCAAAATTCGGTATAAATCGCCTATAATAATTTGCAAACGCAACAAAACGTCTAACATCATCTGGATTTTTTGGAATAGGATAACTTTGAATTACTCTTATTTTTCCTGGATCTGGTTGAATACCTTTATCGGAAACTACGTGACCTAAATATAATAGCTCTTTCTTTAGAAATTGACATTTTTCAGGGTTTACTTTTAGATTAACTTTACGTAATCTTTCAAAAATATCTATTAGGTTTTTATTATGTTGCTCTAGATTCCTTCCAAAGCAAATTAGATCATCTAAATATACAAGACACTTATCATAGTTTAAACCTGACATTGCTACAGTCATTAGTCTACTAAATGCACTCGGGGAACTCTTAAGTCCCATTGGTAGCCTTTTCATTTGATACTGCCTATCAGTCGTGAATGCTGTGTATTTTCTACTGGATGGTTCTAGCTTTAATTGATAGTAACTTTGGCTAAGATCTAGATGAGAAAAATAAACTGCTCCCGACAATGAATCGAATATTTCTACAATGTTGGGTAATGGGAACTTATCATCCTTTATTCTTTCATTCAACTTTCGGTAATCAATCACAAGACGCCATTTCTTTTCGCTCATACTATCTGCTTTCTTAGGTACTAAAAGTACAGGGCTAGACCATTCACTCTGGCTTTCTTCTATTATATCATCCTCTATCATTCTCTTAATTTGTCTGTTTATTTCTGATTTCTGACTATGCGGCAATCTATATTGTTTTACATACGATGGAACGACATTATCTTTAATCTGTATAGACTGTTCATATAAATTCGTAACTCCTAACTTATCTCCTTCTACAAAGAACACGTCTGAATATTTGGCACAAATATTTTCTATGCTAATTTGTTCCTCTCGATTCAAATGATTTAATTTTAAAATAGAAAATATTTTTTTTTACTCTGACTGAAGTTACTACTTCTTTCTCAAATGTACAAATGTTATAATTTCTAAATCGGAATGTTCTATACTAAAATAACTTAATTGAATATCTTGGTCTCGTGTATTCAATATTTTTATTGGAATTTGTCCATTAGTAGGGGTCACTAAAGTACTTGCCAAAAATATTCCGTCACCTAATTCTTTTGGATGTATTACGCTATCGTATGTCAAATGCGTTTTTACGTAATGGATTGATTCGCTTCGTGATGGTATCGTTATAAAGTTAAATCCTAGCTGACCGGTATTTAAAGGTAGTACAACTGTGTCATTTGTTGTTTCATTTTTTAATTTCAACAAGTTGTGTTCATAGTCAATGTTACATTGAAATTTCCGGAAAAAATCTAAACCTAATATACCATTTGTGCGACATGGCAACTCTTTGAAAATGTAAAATTTTTGTAGAAATTCTTTATCACCTGAGCAAAGTTTTAAAAATAAATATCCCTCTGAATAAACATATCCACCTATACCTTTTATTCGGATTCTCTCTATATGGTATGGAATGCAATGCTTGAGCAAAACGTCGAGCTTGACAACCGACAATGAGGCACCGGTGTCAATTAACCAAGTGTAAGGTACGTCTGATATGTAAAATGTAACCGAACTTAGATTGTTACAATTATTATTAAAATGATTATGCCCGAAAAAACAAATTATGAGTTTCTGTTTGTTGATTTGTGCTAGAATTTTGTTCTTCATTGTTTGATTGCGCTACGTTTACCTGATGACCACTGTTTTGCCAACTAAATCCACGATTGTTATTGCCTCTAGTATAAAATCGACCATGTCCCCTACCATGAGTCTGGTTTCTCGAATTGTTCTCGAATCGATTATTTTGGTACAAATTGGCGTTGTTGTATGTTCCACGTCCTCTCGACTGGCCTCCAAACGAACTACGCGCTGTGTACGAATTTCGGCCTCTCTGATGGAAATTTCTATTATTATGGAAATTCGACCTACCTCTTCCTCGATGATATGACAATACCTGGCCTTGTGAATCCTGTGTTCCCGTTGAGTGTAACTCTTCATCCAGCGCTCCTTGAATTGCCTCCTTCAGTGATTTATAGTTCCTAGAAGCTACAATAATACTTGTCCGATTATTTCTTAAGCCATCGGAAAATATTTTAATCGCATTTTTCTCATTGATAGGCTTTAGCACGTCATATTTACTTTGATCGCCATTGGCTTGAGAAATAGTCAAATCGACAAACATCTCCTCTATATGCTTACCATAATCCTCGATACCCATCCTGTTTTGCTTCGCGAGCTGCAGTCTTTTCTGAATAGTAGTATCAGATTTTTTTGACAAAAGATACTGCCTCATTTCTGTTAATAGCTCTGAAACAGACGAATAAGTTTCGGACATACGCAGTTTAGCGCTCTCCGACAATCTCGATTTTAACACAAAAGTAATCAATGATTGCTTTCCATTATTTTCTATCATTTGATCGTACATTTCGATATTAGAGATTAATTGTTTTGTAACCTTTTCGTCGTCATTCATTAATGGTAATAAGGATACCGCGGTTTTTAAGTCAAAACGCTCCATGTTTTCTGTCTTGGTCTCTACTCTAGTTTCTTTACATAATTCCGTAATTTTTTGTAATATGTTTTAATGTTACTACTTAAATTTTCTATATTTTCTATATCAGAGGTCTTAATTTTTCCCTCAGAAATTTCCTTTTCAATTATTTCCTTTACTTTATAATACTCGTCATACAATAAATTCGTCAAAGTTAGTTTTTCTTCTCTTATTTTTTCAGTTCTACGTGTTGGTCCGAGCTTAACAAGATTTTCTTTAATTGATTTTATGTTCTCATGTAAATCTTTTAGTCGTAAGGCCATAACAAAAATATTTTTTTTTTACTCGATTAAATAAGAGTTAAACTCACCTGACGTATTAATTATGATCATCATATTAAATGTATGTGGGGAAATTACGTTCTATTTTAAAGTCTCTAAATAGTCTCTAATAAGTCAGTTTTCTCTTATAAATTTCACATTTTACTAACTTTTCCACTCACTTTCACTACACTTTTTTTTCTTGATGGAAAAATACAAAATCCTAAATCACATGCAGTTAGACAACTTCGGGTGTAGCTGGTGCAGGGCGGCGCGGGCGGCGTAACGAATAACGTAGGGAAAAGTTATTCATCTCCCTTTGTATCCACTCGTTATGACAATTCTTATAATAGCGATGTAGCATATATAAGACTCCCAAGATGATCACGGCGCAGATGACTCCCAGCAGGATATTTGTGGTGCTGACGTGTACCATGAGCTGGTCTGCATTAGCGGTGTTACTTCCTCCGGCTGCATTTTGGGCGATTATCACCTCCTCTTTTTCTTTAGAAACTGTTTTCCCCATTTTCACAAATTACGTTTTGTAGGTAGATAATATATAATATTGTATTTTTCGTGAAACTATTCACTAATTTAATCTTTCATTTTTATTATCTTTCACTT